>JAZKJV010001124.1:0-516232 GCA_037367405.1 Ottelia alismoides | reverse complement strand
TGTTTTCACAAGAAAATGGTCGACAAGTTGGGTCTGCCAACCTCAACCACTCGAGAAGCCGTACAGTGTGGCATGGTTTCGTGGTGGTACCCAACTCCCGATCCACCGGCAAAGCCTCGTTAACTTCTCCATTGGTCCTTCATACAAGGACGAGATGTGGTGCCATGTAGCCCCTATGGATGTCTGTCACATACTACTAGGGAGACCGTGGCAATTCGATCGAGACACGGAACACCGAGGAAAACTGAACACTTACACCTTTCTCATAGACAAAGTGCGCGTAACCCTCAGACCACAACGTGAAGCCCTTAGCCCTCGCCAAGTGGCTACACTTCGAGCCGCGACTGCCCAAACTGGTAATAAAACTACACCGTCAAAGACTGTGACCACGAGCCCTGTGTTGTTGATGGAAGCCCAAACATTCCAACGTGAAATGCAGGAGAGCTCCACCATCTATGCATTAATGGGACGTGAAATAGACAATCACGAGACAACTCCACCTGAAGTCCCGCCTGAGATAAAGCCCATCATTCGAGAGTTCGCTGACATCATGCCTGAAGAGTTGCCTGAAGGACTACCCCCGTTGCGAGATATTCAACACCACATTGATCTAGTCCCTGGAGCCAGCCTACCTCACTTACCCCACTACCGAATGAGCCCAAGTGAGCATGAAGAGATGAACCGACATGTAACTAATCTGCTGCGACGTGGGTATGTTCGAGAGAGTATGAGCCCCGTGGCGGTTCCCGCTCTACTGACCCCGAAGAAAGACGACACATGGAGAATGTGCGTGGACAGTCGTGCTATCAACAAGATAACGATCAAATATCGTTTTTCCCATTCCACGCCTTGTTGACATGCTTGATATGTTATCGGGTGCCAAATTGTTCTCCAAAATGGATCTCCGCAGTGGCTACCATCAGATTCGCCTCCGACCTGGAGACGAGTGGAAGACTGCTTTTAAGACCAAAGAGGGCCTGTATGAATGGACGGTCATGCCCTTCGGCTTGTCGAATGCCCCAAGCACCTTCATGCGAACCATGAATCATGTATTGCGACCCTTCATTGGCAAGTTTGTGGTTGTGTACTTCGATGATATCCTGATCTACAGTTTGACCAAAGAAGACCACTTATCTCACTTGCGACAAGTCCTGGAAACCCTGAGAGACCAAAAACTGTATGTCCACCTCAAGAAATGCTCCTTCATGTCTGACACGGTCCTCTTCCTAGGATACATTGTCACTGCGGATGGACTTAAGGTTGACCCCTCGAAGATTCAGGCCATTCAGAGCTGGCCCGTACCCAAAACCATCACTGAAATTCGCAGCTTCCTGGGGTTAGCTTCTTTCTACCGACGTTTCATTCGGAACTTTAGCACTTGTGCAGCACCGTTGGTAGAATGCACGCGTAAAGGCGCGCTCGCCTGGACTCTTGACGCAGAAACGAGCTTTAAGGATCTAAAACATCAATTGACGCATGCTCCTGTTTTGGCACTCCCTGACTTCACCAAGGTTTTTGTAGTCGATTGCGACGCCTCACATGTCGGGATTGGTGCTGTCCTAAGTCAAGAAGGACGACCTGTCGCCTTCTACAACGAGAAATTGAACGAAGCCAGATCACGATACTCCACTTATGATGTTGAAATTTTATGCCGTGGTCCAAGCCCTCAAGCATTGGAGACATTACCTGATCCAACGTGAATTTATCCTTAACTCTGATCATGAAGCCCTGAGGTATTTGAACTCCCAGAAAACCCTTAACAAGCGTCATGCCAAATGGGTTAGTTTCCTCCAAGAATACACCATCCACCTCAAGCACAAATCCGGAACCTTGAATCGCGTGGCCGACGCGTTGAGCCGGCGAGCACATGCCCTGACCACAATGACCGTCAGCACAACAGGATTTGACACACTCAAGGACCTTTACCCTACTGATCCTGATTTCGGGCAAGTTCATGCGGAATGTGTTGATAATGGACAGGATCCAACCACCACTTCTGTTCTTCATGAGGGTTTCCTATTCAAAGGCCACAAACTGTGCATCCCTGCCACATCCCTTCTCGAGAATTTAATTTCAGAACTACATAACGGAGGCTTAGCTGGACATTTTGGAAGGGACAAGACCTTGACTCTTCTCCAAGAGCGCTTTCATTGGCCACAGTTGCGAAAAGATGTGACCAAATTCGTACAGAAATGCCAAACATGTCAAAGATTCAAAGGCCACCGACAGAACACTGGACTGTATACACCCCTGCCAATTCCTCTGCGACCCTGGGAAGATATCAACATGGACTTTGTGCTAGGCTTACCCCTCACTGTGCGGAAAGTTGACTCTATTTTTGTGGTTGTGGATAGATTTTCAAAAATGGCACATTTCATTGCATGTAGAAAAACCTCAGATGCATCTCACGTCGCTGATCTGTTTTTTCGTGATGTCGTCCGTTTGCATGGTGTCCCTCGTTCTTTTACTTCGGATCGTGATACCCGGTTTTTGAGTCACTTTTGGCGCACGCTTTGGTCCCGTCTTGGTACTCGTTTGCAATATAGCACCGCTTATCATCCACAAACAGATGGGTAAACTGAAGTAGTTAACAGATCATTAGGAAATTTATTGCGATGTCTTGCAGGGGACTCTCCGTCCAAATGGGATCTAATTCTTCCCCAAGCTGAATTCGCATATAAACAGTTCCACTAATAGGTCCACCGGAAAATCACCCCTTTGAGAGTGTGTACGGCTTTCCACTTACCCAATTTTTAGACCTAAACCCCACAACCATGCAAGGAGAAGTAGTGCAGCTGCTGAGGATCTGGTCGAACACCTGACCCATACCCATGCTGAAATCCGAGCCAAACTCCAGACCATGACCCAGAAATACCAAGCCCAAGCCAACCTACACTGAAGAGAGAGCGAGTTCAGAGTTGGAGAGTTAGTGATGGTCCACCTGAAAAAGGAGAGGTTTCCTTTGAGAGTCCACCAAAAAATGAGCGAACGAAAGATTGGTCCATTCCGAGTCCTCAAGAAGATTGGGCCCAATGCTTATTTACTCGACCTGCCGCCGGACGTCCAGACATCGCCAGTATTCAACGTATCAGATCTCTTCTTATATCATGGAGATGAACAGACAGATGCCACTACGCCAGCAGTTCCTGATGATGATACGCGCCAACCGCCGACCGCGACCGATGCCGATCAGATTGAAGATATTGCAGATATCCGAGATATGACGACTAGACGTGGTCTCTTCCGACGATATCTAGTCAAATGGAAGGGACGACCTCTTACCGATTGCACCCTGGATTGACGAGGACGAACTCCAACAACTCCGCCCCGATATACTTCGGAAACTTCCACGATGCCATCTCGGCGGAGCGAGATTCTTTTCAGCAGGGGGGAGTTGATGCAGCATGATAGCAATTTAAATTTTAGTAGACATTTATTTTGTCTAATTAGCATTTGTTTTGTTTATTTATTTCCTATGTAAAAGGCTCACTATAAAAGGCCTTATTATCCTCTTTTTTTGTTTTTTTAAATTCCTAATTTTAGGATAAGTTGTTGCCTATTTTGAGGGGAAATAGCCTCTATAAAAGGCCCCCTTTGTATTAGGGTGAATTAAGTTGAATTGAGTTGATAATTTTCCTATCCCTAATTCTCTCTCTCTCTTTCTCTCTCTCTCGGCCCCACGCCCTCTCTCTCTCCCCGATCCCTCTCTCTCCCGTGCCCTAACCCTCCAGCCATCGCCTACCTCTCCCCACCTTCCTTTCTCCACGCCGCCTCCCCTTCCCCCTTCTTCTCCTCCCCTTCCGATTCCGCCACCCTTCTTCTCCTCTCCTCCCGATTCCGCGTCCTCTCCTCCCCTCTTCCCGCATCCTACCCTTTTCCCCCTCCCCGCTGCACACCCCTCCAGCGCCCCGCCAGCCGCAGCGCCGCCATCTCGCCCCCAGCGCCCGCACGCCCCCCTCCAACACGCCGCCAACGCCCCTCACATCCCTCGCCACCTACCACGCCCCTGCGACCACCTCTCCACACCGCTCAAGACCCTCCGCTTCCTCACTCGACGCCGCAGCCCACCAACCCCGACCTCGCCTCTTCCAGTGTCGGGCTTCCGCGCGTGAGATCAACCACTCGCCCCGTTTGTTGTCCCGCCACCATCGCCACGAGTCATCCTCCCTTTCCCCTGCGCCCCTACTCGCCTACCGTTGTTGACGCCGGGCTACGCCACTGCCGTATCGACCACCTGCTGCCGTGTTGCCGCGAAGCCAGCCCCTGCGCCCCGAATATCGCCCGGAACAAGCCACCGCCGTGTCTGACCAGATCTGAGGCGTGCCTACCAACCCTTGCCGGTTGTGGTATGAGTGTTTCTACCGCATATTATTCCACGATATGACGATAGATTTGTGGGCTGTTCTATTGCTGTTTAGTTTGGTGACCTATTGAGGTTCCAATACTGCAACATCGCTATTTGTTTCCCTCAATCATTAACTATTTAAGTTGCCTTAAGATTGCGGATAAATCGGTGCTAAATTTCGAGTCTTTTATCGTTTGTGGTTGCTGAATTTGTTTAGCGTTCACTTTCTTTCGTCATTCGTCATTTTAATTCCGTAGGTTCATTGTCAAGTCGCCACTTAGCTCATTACTAATTTCAATTTTGCATCAATTTGGTATCAGAGCATAACGATTCTGCATTTCGTCTGCATCCCACTTATTCACTGCATATAAAAAAAATCCACAAAACAAAACCACAAAAAAAAGACAAAAAAAAATCCCAAAACAAAGAGAGTCGAAACCCTAGAACTTCCATGGCCGACAAACCTAGTGCCTCTAAAACCACCTATACCTCACACCCTGAGCTATCTTTAGAATCCCTAGCTGCTCAAATGCAACACATGCAACGGATGTATGAACAAATGAGCGGACAAATTGCTACCTTGACTAGCCGTATGTTAGGCAAAGACCTTACTGATGAAACCCCCGATAAAGGTCGACGTACTGGTCGGAAACCTCTCTCCCGGAATAGCACTTCCCGTGACTCTAGTTCATCTACTTCTGACGGACACGTTAGCGATTGGCAATCACAAGAAGAAAGTGAAGAAGAAGAGCCAAGAGACTGCACTCCTTTCTTTCCCAAGAATCAAGATCCGCACACCTCCGGCTACACTGCACAACCTACTGGCGAATATCAATTCCCGCCCCGAAATGGACCTAGGTCCGATGATGGATGGGATCGAGGCATCCGCCTTGACGTTCCAGAATTTGACGGAGGACGAGACCCTGATGTCTTCTTGGATTGGCTCCAAACCGTCGAGCACTTCTTTATGTGGAAATCTATGCCTAGTGAGCGGAAAGTCCAATTTGTCACCATCAAGCTAAAAGGACATGCTCTGCTATGGTGGGACCGTTTGCAGTCTGAACGCAAACGAAAGGGAAAAAGTAAAATCCGCAATTGGAGCAAAATGAAAGCTAAATTGAAGACCAAATTCGTGCCTGAAGATTACAGACACGATCTGTACGCGCGACTGCAATCATGGAGGCAAGGTACCATGAGCGTGAAGGAATACACCGAAGGGTTCCAATCCCTAGTCCATCGCAACCGCTTGCAGGAGACTCCTATTCAGGAAGTCACCTGCTACATGCAAGGCCTCCGCCAAGTCATCCAGGATGAACTCTACCTCCACAACTGCCGAGATGTCGACGAAGCCTACAAGCAGGCTGAACGGGCTGAGACCAAGCTCGCTAAGGCCCAAACAAGGAAGATGCCTTTGTCTGCGAACTCCGTCCCTCGCACCAGTACCCCGCTGACAACCTCCAAACCGATAGGCTCCTCATCCATAGTTGCGGGTAAACCCCAAGCCAAACCATCGACCCCTGCCGTCGTCCGACCACCTATTGGAAATCCCGGCCCATGCATCTTGGGAAGTCGACCTATTGTAGGACCAGATACCTGCTTCCGATGCTATCAAAAGGGGCACCGAGCAGCAGAGTGCCCAAACCCTAAGGCTAGACCTGTCCACTTATGCACCACCGACGACCCTGAAGACCCTGACATTGAATCACAGGAATCACCCATGGAGGAACCGACTGCTTTGACTGCTGACACCATGGGAGCCGACGACTATGAGCCTCTAGGAGTGGATGGAGACGACTCCGGTCCGTTCCTGGTAATTGAACACGAGAACTTTATCGCTCCTGACAGCGTGCCCACAAACATTCTGCTCACCCCCGCTGTCCACGATGCTGATAGCTGGCTGCGACGCAGCATGTTCCGAACCACCTGCACCTCAGGAGGACGACGCTGTTCGCTGATCATTGATGGAGGAAGCGTTGAGAACTTCGTTTCACAAGAAATGGTCGACAAGTTGGGTCTGCCAACTCAACCACTCGAGAAGCCGTACAGTGTGGCATGATTTCGTGGTGGTACCCAACTCCCGATCCACCGGTAAAGCCTCGTTAACATCTCCGTTGGTCCTTCATACAAGGACGAGGTGTGGTGCCATGTAGCCCCTATGGATGTCTGTCACATACTACTAGGGAGACCGTGGCAATTCGATCGAGACACAGAACACCGAGGAAAACTGAACACTTACACCTTTCTCATAGACAAAGTGCGCGTAACCCTCAGACCACAACGTGAAGCCCTTAGCCCTCGCCAAGTGGCTACACTTCGAGCTGCGACTGCCCAAACTGGTAATAAAACTACACCGTCAAAGACTGTGAGCACGGGCCCTGTGTTGTTGATGGAAGCCCAAACATTCCAACGTGAAATGCAGGAGAGCTCCACCATCTATGCATCAATGGGACGTGAAATAGACAATCACGAGACAACTCCACCTGAAGTCCCGCCTGAGATAAAGCCCATCATTCGAGAGTTCGCTGACATCATGCCTGAAGAGTTGCCTAAAGGACTACCCCCGTTGCGAGATATTCAGCACCACATTGATCTAGTCCCTGGAGCCAGCCTACCTCACTTACCCCACTACCGAATGAGCCCAAGTGAGCATGAAGAGATGAACCGACAGGTAACTGATCTGCTGCGACGTGGGTATGTTCTAGAGAGTATGAGCCTCGTGGCGGTTCCCGCTCTACTGACCCCGAAGAAAGACGGCACATGGAGAATGTGCGTGGACAGTCGTGCTATCAATAAGATAACGATCAAATATCGTTTTCCCATTCCACGCCTTGTTGTCATGCTTGATATGTTATCGGGTGCCAAATTGTTCTCCAAAATGGATCTCCGCAGTGGCTATCATCAGATTCGCCTCCGACCTGGAGACGAGTGGAAGACTGCTTTTAAGACCAAAGAGGGCCTGTATGAATGGACGGTCATGCCCTTTAGCTTGTCGAATGCCCCAAGCACTTTCATGCGAACCATGAATCATGTATCGCGACCCTTCATTGGCAAGTTTGTGGTTGTGTACTTCGATGATATCCTGATCTACAGTTTGACCAAAGAAGACCACTTATCTCACTTGCGACAAGTCCTGGAAACCCCGAGAGACCAAAAACTGTATATCCACCTCAAGAAATGCTCCTTCATGTCTGACACGGTCCTCTTCCTAGGATACATTGTCACTGCGGATGGACTTAAGGTTTACCCCTCGAAGATTCAGGCCATTCAGAGCTGGCCCGTACCCAAAACCCTCACTGAAATTCGCAGCTTCCTGGGGTTAGCTTCTTTCTACCGACGTTTCATTCGGAACTTTAGCACTTGTGCAGCACTGTTGGTAGAATGCACGCGTAAAGGCGCACCCGCCTGGACTCTTGACGCAGAAACGAGCTTTAAGGATCTAAAACATCAATTGACGCATGCTCCTGTTTTGGCACTCCCCGACTTCACCAAGGTTTTTGTAGTCGATTGCGACGCCTCACATGTCGTGATTGGTGCTGTCCTAAGTCAAGAAGGACGACCTGTCGCCTTCTACAACGAGAAATTGAACGAAGCCAGATCACGGTACTCCACTTATGATGTTGAATTTTATGCCGTGGTCCAAGCCCTCAAGCATTGGAGACATTACCTGTTCCAACGTGAATTTATCCTTAACTCTGATCATGAAGCCCTGAGGTATTTGAACTCCCAGAAAACCCTTAACAAGCGTCATGCCAAATGGGTTAGTTTCCTCCAAGAATACACCTTCCACCTCAAGCACAAATTCGGAACCTTGAACCGCGTGGCCGACGCGTTGAGCCGGCGAGCACATGCCCTGACCACAATGACCGTCAGCACAACAGGATTTGACACACTCAAGGACCTTTACCCTACTGATCCTGATTTCGGGCAAGTTCATGCGGAATGTGTTGATAATGGACAGGATCCAATCGCCACTTCTGTTCTTCATGAGGGTTTCCTATTCAAAGGCCACAAACTGTGCATCCCTGCCACATCCCTTCGTGAGAATTTAATTTCAGAACTACATAACGGAGGCTTAGCTGGACATTTTGGAAGGGACAAGACCTTGACTCTTCTCCAAGAGCGCTTTCATTGGCCACAGTTGCGAAAAGATGTGACCAAATTCGTACAGAAATGCCAAACATGTCAAAGATTCAAAGGCCACCGACAGAATACTGGACTGTATACACCCCTGCCAATTCCTCTGCGACCCTGGGAAGATATCACCATGGACTTTGTGCTAGGCTTACCCCTCACTGTGCGGAAAGTTGACTCTATTTTTGTGGTTGTGGATAGATTTTCAAAAATGGCACATTTCATTGCATGTAGAAAAACCTCAGATGCATCTCACGTCGCTGATCTGTTTTTCCGTGATGTCGTCCGTTTGCATGGTGTCCCTCGTTCTTTTACTTCGGATCGTGATACCCGGTTTTTGAGTCACTTTTGGCGCACGCTTTGGTCCCGTCTTGGTACTCGTTTGCAATATAGCACCGCTTATCATCCACAAACAGATGGGCAAACTGAAGTAGTTAACAGATCATTAGGAAATTTATTGCGATGTCTTGCAGGGGACTCTCCGTCCAAATGGGATCTAATTCTTCCCCAAGCTGAGTTCGCGTATAACAGTTCCACTAATAGGTCCACCGGAAAATCACCCTTTGAGAGTGTGTACGGCTTTCCACTTACCCAATTTTTAGACCTAAAGCCCACAACCATGCAAGGGAGAAGTAGTGCAGCTGCTGAGGATCTGGTCGAACACCTGACCCATACCCATGCTGAAATCCGAGCCAAACTCCAGACCATGACCCAGAAATACCAAGCCCAAGCCAACCTACACCGAAGAGAGAGCGAGTTCAGAGTTGGAGAGTTAGTGATGGTCCACCTGAAAAAGGAGAGGTTTCCTTTGAGAGTCCACCAAAAATTGAGCGAATGAAAGATTGGTCCATTCCGAGTCTTCAAGAAGATTGGGCCCAATGCTTATTTACTCGACCTGCCGCCGGACGTCCAGACATCGCCAGTATTCAATGTATCAGATCTCTTCTTATATCATGGAGATGAACAGACAGATGCCACTACGCCAGCAGTTCCTGATGATGATACGCGCCAACCGCCGACCGCGACCGATGCCGATCAGATTGAAGATATTGCAGATATCCGAGATATGATGACTAGACGTGGTCTCTTCCGACGATATCTAGTCAAATGGAAGGGACGACCTCTTACCGATTGCACCTGGATTGACGAGGACGAACTTCAATAACTCCGCCCCGATATACTTCGGAACTTCCACGATGCCATCTCGGCGGAGCGAGATTCTTTTCAGCAGGGGGGAGTTGATGCAGCATGATAGCAATTTAAATTTTAGTAGACATTTATTTTGTCTAATTAGCATTTGTTTTGTTTATTTATTTCCTATGTAAAAGGCTCATTATAAAAGGCCTTATTATCCTCTTTTTTTGTTTTTTTATTTTTCCTAATTTTAGGATAAGTTGTTGCCTATTTTGAGGGGAAATAGCCTCTATAAAAGGCCCCCCTTTGTATTAGGGTGAATTAAGTTGAATTGAGTTGATAATTTTTCCTATCCCTAATTCTCTCTCTCTTTCTCTCTCTCTCGGCCCCACACCCTCTCTCTCTCTCTCCCCGATCCCTCTCTCTCCCGTGCCCTAACCCTCCAGCCGCCGCCTACCTCTCCCCACCTTCCTTTCTCCACGCCGCCTCCCCTTCCCCCTTCCTCTCCTCCCCTTCCGATTCCGCCACCCCTCTTCTCCTCTCCTCCCGATTCCGCGTCCTCTCCTCCCCTCTTCCCGCGTCCTACCCTTTTCCCCCCTCCCCGCTGCACACCCCTCTAGCGCCCCGCCAGCCGCAGCGCCGCCATCTCGCCCCCAGCGCCCGCATGCCCCCCTCCAACACGCCGCCAGCGCCCCTCACATCCCTCGCCACCTACCACGCCCCTGCGACCACCTCTCCACGCCGCTCAAGACCCTCCGCTTCCTCACTCGATGCCGCAGCCCACCAACCCCGACCTCGCCTCTTCCAGCGTCGGGCTTCCGCGCGTGAGATCAACCACTCACCCCGTTTGTTTGTCCCGCCACCATCGCCACGAGTCATCCTCCCTTTCCCCTGCGCCCCTACTCGCCTACCGTTGTTGACGCCGGGCTACGCCACTGCCGTATCGACCACTTGCTGCCGTGTTGCCGCGAAGCCATCCCCTGCGCCCCGAATATCGCCCGAAACAAGCCACCGCCGTGTCTGACCAGATCTGAGGCGTGCCTACCAACCCTTGCCAGTTGTGGTATGAGTGTTTCTACCGCATATTATTCCACGATATAACGATAGATTTGTGGGCTGTTCTATTGCTGTTTAGTTTGGTGACCTATTGAGGTTCCAATACTGCAACATCGCTATTTGTTTCCCTCAATCATTAACTATTTAAGTTGCCTTAAGATTGTGGATAAATCGGTGCTAAATTTCGAGTCTTTTATCGCTTGTGGTTGCTGAATTTGTTTAGCGTTCACTTTCTTTCGTCATTCGTCATTTTAATTCCGTAGGTTCATTGTCAAGTCGCCACTTAGCTCATTACTAATTTCAATTTTGCATCAGGGGCTTGGGTGTGAGGCGTGTGGATGCGGTTAATGAAGCACTTCTGCTTAAGTGGGCTGCACGGGTTTGGGGGAATGAGGAGAACTTCATGCTGAATATTTTGCGGGCGATGCTGGGCGAGGATTTCTTGCCCGTTACTTGGGGGCGCTCTCCGGCAAGACTTTCTATTTTTTGGCGTGGGGTATTGAACGCCTTTAACCGGAACCGCTCTCTTTTTAAGTCCATCCTGGGTAGGGGTAACTACTTTCGCTTTTGGATTGACGATTGGTCGGGCAGGGGTCCTATTATGGATGTCTTCCCTCGCCTTTATGCTTTGGTGGAGGACAAGGAGGTTTCGGTCGATTCATGCTGGAGCGAGGGCTGCTGGTGCCCTACGATTATCGCGAATCTTTCAGACCAGCGGTTGGGCTATTTCCTTTCATTGCTGGCTCTTCTCGCGAATGTTAGCAAGCCTACCGAGGGCTGGGATCACTGGCAATGGTTGGATGGTTCTTTCTCTACGAGGAAGGCTTACTTTGCTCTTGTTAATATCTCACACGGGGATGACGCTGTTCTTCTGCGCGACTGCAAGTTCTTATGGGGGCTCAAGTTACCAGAGCGCATTGGTATCTTCCTTTGGCTTCTTCGTCGGGGGAGACTCCTTACTCGTGATCGGTGCGCCTCTATGTTTCCCAATGTCGGGCCAAACTGCGGCCTGTGTGGCTCGGATTGGGAAACCATCGATCATCTCTTCCTTCATTGCGGGCGCGTTCGTGATCTTTGGACGGACCTTGGCTGGATCAACACTGCTTCCTGCGCTTCATTATGCGAGAGCCTGGTGACCTCCACGGGCAGGACTAGGCGGGAACTTGTCGACCCAATTGCGCGCTTATGGTGCATTTGGCTGGGAAGGAATGAGGCACTATTCGTGGGCCAGCGTTTCTACAGAGAAAATATCGCGATCCTTGCTTCCCGGTTTGTGCTTGATTGGTCTCTTGGGTAGGACTTCTTTTCGTTCCTCAGGTGTTGATGTAGGTTTTTTCTTCTTTTCTCTTTTATAGAGATTTCTCCTTTTTCATTCTTTTGTAAAAACTCTTTACTTCTTTATTTTTAATATATTGGGGCGAACACCACTGAGTGTATCCCCCTTTTTTTTGAGCGTCCAAAAAAAAAGTAGGGCTAAGATGGAATATATGAAGTGCACATTTGATGGAAGCAGTGGTGAAGGAATCTAGGTGAAGATTGGGGAAGATATCATTCAAAAGAATGATACTTGTGTTCTATTTTGCAACATGATGGGAAAATCGATGAATATGTTACTCATAGAATAAATACATGTCGGTTAAAATGGAGAGGATCATCTACTGTTATTTGTGATAAAAAGTCTTTGATAATCAAAGAAAAGTATTACAAAGCAGTCGTGAGACATGTTATACTCTATGGATCTGAATGGTGGCCTATGAATCATAGACATCTGCAGAGAATAACAACAGTAGAATTGAAAATGCTACAATAGATGGGTGGTCATAAATGAAAAGATCAGATTCACCCACTAGAGAATAAGATGAGAGAGAATTGCTTAAGGTGGTTTGGCCATTTGTAAACGAGATCAGATGCAAGATTTGGGACGCTGAACCTGTTAAGAGAGGATGAGGAAGGCTTAAGAAGAGTTGGAAGGAGACTATTCGAATGGATCTTAGTTATTTGGATCTAAGCCTGAGAATGATCCAGAATAAATCCTGTCGAGGGAAATAAATAACTTGATTTATGAGAGACCCTAGAGTTCTCTTATATAGGATAGTAACCTATTGGGCAAATTACAAGAAGAGGATAAAAGAAATATAAAATAAGCAAAAACACTAATAATGATAACAAATATCTCAACACTCTCCCTCAAGCTGGAGTGTAGATATCGATCAGACTCAGCTTGGAACAACATCTCTGATAAGGCCCTCTGGCTAGAGCCTTTGTAAGAACATCTGTTGTCTGGTCTCCAGAGCTAACATGCGTAGTGGCTATAAGACCCTTCTATATTATGTCACGAGTGTAGTGACAGTCCACCTCTATATGCTTCGTCCTCTCATGAAAGACTGGATCGTTGGCAATAAAGAGAGCAGCCTGATTGTCACATTAGAGGTGCATTGGAAGAGGTACCTCTATAGTCAGGCCAGTAAGAATAAATCTGATCCACATCATCTCTGTGCTAGCTTGCGCCATGACCCTGTATTCTGACTCAGCACTCGATCTGGCAACCACAGTCTGCTTCTTGCTTTTCCATGAAATCAGGAAATTTCCTATTAACACAGCAAAGCCTGATGTAGACTTCCTATCGTTTGGACACCTAGCATAATCTGCATCTGCACATGCGATAACTGAAAGAGATGTGCCTCTACTGAAAAGAAGTCATGTACCAGGTGAAATCTTTAGATATTTCAGAATCATATGTACTGTATCCATATGTGTCTGTCTGGACCGCTCCATAAACTAACTCACTTTGCTCACGACAAAGGATATGTTGGGCATGGTAATAGTCACATATAGTAGCTTGCTAACAAGCTCCCCGTACCTCCTTTTGTCGACCTCCTCAGTATCATCATCTTAGAGCTTCATAGTCGGGTCAATAGGAGAAGTGACAGGTCTACAATCTGCCATGACTGCCTCTAAAAGAAGGTCTGTAACGTATTTCCACTTGGTCATCACAAGACCTCACTTGTTCCTGGCAAACTCCAGTCCAAGGAAGTAATGTAAATATCCAAGGTCCCTGGTCACAAACTGCTGACCTAGGAAGTCCTTGGCACCCTGAATGCCCTT
Organism: Ottelia alismoides; assembly: GCA_037367405.1. Lineage (NCBI taxonomy): Eukaryota > Viridiplantae > Streptophyta > Magnoliopsida > Alismatales > Hydrocharitaceae > Ottelia > Ottelia alismoides. The sequence goes on along the minus strand of JAZKJV010001124.1, from coordinate 502,461 downwards.
CTCGTCATCTCCTATAACAATAATGCCATCAACATAAACAAAAATGACAATAGCACCCCTCTGGGTCCTCTACACAAACAAGGAGTAATCAACAGTCGATCACACAAACCCCTGCTGCTCTATCAAGTCCGAGAGCTTCTGGAACCATGCTGTTGGACTCTGCTTAAGGCCGTAGATAGCCTTATGAAGCTTGTACACCTTCTGACACTCCCCCTCAGCACCAAACCCAGGTGGTTGCTGCATGTAGACCTCCTGTAGATCACCATAGAGGAAGGCATTCTTCACATATAGATGGTAAAGGGGCCAATCTCGTGTCACATCAACAGAAAGGAGAATATGCAGAGTAGAATGACTGGTAACTAGAGAGAAAGTATCCTGATCCACCCCATATGTCTGGGTGAACCCACGAACCACAAGTCACGCCTTATGGTGATTCACACTGCCATCTGCCCGGTGTTTCACTGTGAAAACCCATTTGCATCCCACAACAGATGCACCGCCTTGAGCAGAAACAAGACTCCACGTACTGCGTGACTATAGCGCGGCCATTTCCTCTTCCATGGCTAACCTCCACTGACTGTCCTCAAGAGCCTCGTGATATGACCGTGGTATCTCCACGACTGATAGTGCCACAATAAATCTCCTGAAATCCTCTGACAGACTGCTCAAAGAAACCTAAGCTGCAAGAGGATAAGTAGCACGTTGCGGCTTACGAAGAGCAATTGACACATCAAAATCATCTACCAAGTCCATAACCTGCGAGTTCCCCTCCTGAGAGGGTACCTGCTCATCCTGTCTAAAGTCCTGCTGCACAAACTACTCAGTAGTGCCATCAGTAGAAACTATGTGCTCATTACATACCTGAGGCGTGCTGGATGATGGGCAAGACCTATGAACAAGGGGGACAGATCGTGACATGCGAGTAAAAACATGAGGCAAAAACTGTGTCACAATAGAAGGAAGAGCCACAGGAGCAGGTGTAGGTAGTGGTGGTGGTGGTGGAGGAGGTGGTGGTATGACAGTAGGCGGAGGAGGCATATAGATCTCAGCATCAGAGTCAGACGAAGCAAGTCTATCACCTGTAGGAGAAAAATACATGACCGACTAAAAGAAAGTGAAATCAGCACTGACAAAGTACTTCCGCATCAGCGGATCAAAGTAGCGGTACCCTTTCTAGGTACGAGAGTAGCCGACAAAATGCACTTGACAACTTTGGAGAGAGCTTATCACAACCAGGAGAGACATCATGAAGAAATGCAACAAACCCAAACACACAAAGAGTAAGGGAGAAAAGATCCTTCTCGGGAAACGCAATCGAGAAACGATTTTTTTTCCCAACACAGACGTAGGCATGCGGTTAACCAGATAGCAAGCAGTGAGGACATCATCATCCCAGTAAGCATGAGGAGCACGACTCTGTATTAGCAAGGTTCTGGTCACATCAAGTAAGTGACGGTATTTGCGCTCAACAACACCGTTCTGTTGGGAAGTATAGACACACCAGGTCTGATGAACAATTCCCAGAGATCTAAGGAACTCAGAAAGCCGTAAAAATGCAGAACTCTAAAGCATTGTCAGAACGAAGGTATTTGACTTTGGACGAAAATATATTCATTATCTCATTAATGAAATACATAATCATGGATCCAGCCTCAGAAATATTCTTCAATAAAAAGACCCAGTACAGTCTAGAAAAATCATCAATAGCAACAAGATAAAAACGGTGTCCTGGTGATTAAGAACATGACTTGGAGCCCAAATGTCTAAATGTAGGAGCTCAAACAACTGAGAACTGCTCTGACCCCGACGGGATGGAAATGAGGAACGGTGATGCTTCCCAAGCTGGCATGCCTCACACTGAAAAGAGGATCTTGTAGGAATCTGAGGGAGAACATGATACAGCTTCTGCAGAGGAAGGTGGCCAAAAACAAAGGTGCCACAGATATGGAGAGACTGGACCAATAGGTATAGTAGAAGCACCAACATGAGGAGGTTGGACCAGTCTGTGTAGCCCCTGCTGCTCACAGCCACATCCATTCATCCTACCCGTGAATATGTCCTGAAACACAAGAGATGCGGGGTCAAAAATGGCATGACAATGCAGATCCTTAGTAATCTGACTAATGAAAAGTAAATTCATTTGGAAGTTAGGAGCACATAAAACATTCTGAAGACGCATGGACGGCGCCAAATGCACCTTCCCCTGTCCTGTAACGGGTAAGTGGTAGCCATTAGCAATGACAACCCATCTGCCAGGTGGTATAATCCTGTAGGACCTCAGCTGCGCTCTGTCTCCACAGTGTGAAGCACTGGAGCCCATAATCCACTCCGTCATGTCTGCACCAATACTGCCAGTAAAAGCATATATGATACCTGGGTAGCTTGAAGTGGCTTTGGCTGCGGCTGCAGTATCTGTAGTGGTGGTGCCAGCGGTATGAGTCGTGATTTCTCTAATACGAGATATAATATCATCCGGGCGAGGATTGTCCTGGGAAGCAGGAGTCTCTGAAGGCTCAATATATTCTACTACGCGACCCGAAGCAAGATATCCATGCTTCTAGTAGCATGTATTTTCTGTATGTCCCGGTCGAGGACAGAAGGTGCAAGGACCACATAGACGCCCACCACTTCTGCCACGAGGGGTGCGTTCTCTAGACTGGGTCGGCCCTCCTCGATCTCGAGAAGCAGCCATAGTAGAAGAGGGCGGAGGAGTGGCCATAGAAGGCATGATAATCCGGCTAAGACGGCTATAGGCCTCCTCCATGAGAGGTATAGTAGCCTCAGTGAGAAGATGTGTGCGCACTGTATCGTACTATGTATCAAGGCCGACCATGAAAACCCTAACCATGGTAGAGTTCCTATAAGACTTCTGCTGCTCTAGAGATGTCGTAATGGGCATATAGCTATGAAGCTTCTCGAACATGCCACGGAGTGAAGAGTAGTACATGTGCAGAGGACGACCATTCTGCTTGGCGTTGCAGATTTCAAACTGTAACTGAAGAATCTTGGCCTCATTCTTCGCTTGAGTATAGGTGGAAGACAAAGTGTCCCACATCACCTTGGCAGTGGGCTGGTTCAGGATATCATTGGCTATATCTTGGTGAGGGTCCCACGTAGCCAAACACGCGCGCATACACGTCATCTTGCTTCCGAGAAGCATTTGCCCCAGTCTTATCCGTTGTATCTGGATCTGTCAGGATGTGCTCCTTATTGTTGCATTGCATGAAGGTGAGGAATTGCATGGACCACAACTCATAGTTGGTCCCATCCATCTTAGCGATGGGAGCCGGGCCCTTGAAGACTCCGGACGAGAAAATGTCACCCTTATTCTCTGACATGATGAAAAAACGGCTGAAGACGAAACTCAACTGGGGAGCAGGCTGGTGTGAAGAAGTCTATATGAACATACAGAGGGTTGGTTGTACGTGTAGACTAATGCAACCATCCTCATTAATCGTCGTGCTCGCTAGGGCCGGAAAACATGATTTATGTGGCTGAAATCACATTATCCGTCAAAACCAGACCACAGATTGAACCTCAGAGGTGCACAGAGGTATGTGGGAGAGCCGTCGGTGACCAAGGAGGGCAGGAGCCGCTGCCGAAGGGAAGGGGAGGGCTGCCTAGGGCCACAGGAGATGGCGCTAAGGGACTCCTGGAGTTCGTAGGCATCGCTGGTAGCTACTGATGACGGTGCCTGGAGGCGCTAGGGCTCAAAGGAGTCCTCAATCAGCAACGCCTTGCAGCCACGGCCTTAAATGTCGGTTTCGGGCACCATCTCGGTGACCGACCGAAACAAAATTTCGGTCGAAATTCGACAGAAATTTCGATCATGTCAATCATTTTAGGGCACCCATATTTCGATCATTTCGGCCATTTCGGTCGAATTTTGATTTCAACAGGACATCGAAATTCGACCGAACTTCGGCGAAATTTGAGGCCATGCTTGCAGCGCTGGAACCTTCACGGGGCCGTAGGCAGTGCTGGTAGCCGCTAATGATGTCGCCTAGAGGCACTGGGGCTCGAAGGAGCCCCAATCAACAACACCTGACGGTGTTGGAGCCTCCACAAAGCCGTATGCGGCGCTTGTGGTCGCTGATAACGGTGCCTGATGGCGCTGGGTTTGATAGAACCCCTGATTGGCGGCGACGGCGACGCTGGATGGCGCCTAGAGTGCTCCTGGAGGGCCGGGCGGCACGCGGAAGAGAAAATCTGGGGGAGGGGGTGGGGGTGACGGGTGAAGGGCTAGGGTTAGGTATGAGAACTTCGGCCTAGGGCTGCTGTTCTGATGCCATATTGAGGGAAATAAATAACTTGATTTATGAGAGACTCTAGGGTTCTCTTATATAAGAGAGGAACCTATTGGACAAATTACAAGAAGATGATAAAAGATATAAAAAATAAGCAAAAACACTATTAATGATAACAAATATCTCAACAAATCCGAATGGAGGCAAAGATTCCATGTAGAAGACCCTACTTTTGTAAGACAAGGCTTTGTTGTTATTATTTCTATAAAGCTATTTAAATTTTAGTCATTTCAAGAACATTCTGGGATTTCTCCTCTATGCCTTTTTAGACTTGGTGATATGACATTGGCACCGAAACTTAAAATCGCGGGAAAAGCTATGATCGCCAAAATGGGTCTAGGAGGAGATGATTTCGATGATGATTACATACTCACAATCATTGATCAATTCAAATGTGTTTTTACTATACTTATGTTCTTGATTCATGTTGTTCCTATTATATTACTCCTCATTGAGATTTATTCTCTACCTACAAGAACATCAAAGTTGAATATAATGAGTTTTTTACATGATTCCCTTAATGATGACTACCCCTTCTTTGGCTACCTATAAGTATCCTCCTGCAATATCAAAGTTAATTGTTATATTCTTTTAGAGTTCAAAACTCCAAATATATGAGATTCTATCTCAAATATAGAATATGACGCGCTTCTGAAAATGTCCTCATCATCTTATCATGCATCTTGATTTTCACAAAATTTATGCCAATAATTTTATACGATGAATCCTTCCCCAACAAAGAAGAGCAGTGCACAAATCTCCTTGGCTTCGTTTGGTTGCAGGGTTAGGCACGGTTGGGTTGGGGTACACCGGTGTACCCCTCCTTCCAACTCTCCCAATCCTCCTCACAATTTACTATTCATAGGGTTACCCCGACCCAAACCCAACCCAACCCAACCCAACCCAGCAACCAAACGAACCCCTTGTAAGCGTATATCATGCTCCGAGAGTCGCGAGTTTGCAGCATAAAGGAGCAAGAGCTGACTGCTGGAGGTGGAACTCAATCATGCGTTTGTTTATCACACACTGATCATGATTGATTTTGCTGATGGCGAAGTGGATCGTGCGAATGGGTGATGGCTTTTGTGGTGTTGAAGCTATTGTCGAAGTGGTGTTGGTCCATTTGTAAAATTTTAGGGCCAGAGTGTTCTCATGCCTCTTGCAACTCCAATCAAAGCTTAAGGGTGCGTTTGGTTAGCGGGTTAAGGCGGGTTAAACTGGTAGAGGGTAACCTGTTTTTGGATTTTGGTGTTTGGATAGAAGGTTAAACTGGAGGTGGGTTAGAAGTGGGTTTGGGGTGATATGATTGTATTGAAGTTTGAAAAAGTGAGTAGTTAGTGTGATGTGATTGTATTGAAGTTTGGAAAAGTGAGTAGAAGTGGAGTAGTTTATAATTTTTATATGATATGATGGTATAATGTATTATTTTTTTGATAGGATTGATGAGGTAAAATTGGTTTATTTATTTTTTTTAAAAAGGAATAAAGTGGAGCCCACGGAGAGAGAGAGGGGGATGTGGGTTAAGGGGGGTAAACTCCCCAAAGGGGAGTTTAACCCGGTAGCCGAACGCTACCTATGAGATTCATAATAAACTTTTTTTTTTCATTTTAGCATCCTCTTGTTCATGACGGACACAAGACATAAATCACTTTGGCCATGTCAAGGCCAACTCCGACATACGAAACTTCGAGACATGTTGGAGCGAAGACGATGGCAAAGCATGGCCTCAAATTTCAGTGAAATTCGATCGAATTTCTCTGAAATTTCATTTCCTCAGGTCAGCGAAATCGAAACGCTACCTTGTTTCTTTTTCTAGGATTTCGACGAAACGTCGATGAAATGTCTACGGAATTTCATTGAATTTGCTTCATTTTGACGAAAAGGCAAAAAAATAAGGAAATCTACCCCTTAATTTCATTAAAATTTACATATATCAATGAATTTTCACCTTATCTTCACTGATGTGTAAAGGTCCTAGAGTGTTTTATATTGTTTGATGAAGTTTCTTTAGTTAGTACAAAAACTTTTTGTCAAAATCCAAACCAACTCAGCTAGAAACAAAACTTTAAGAGTTAATTCAAGTGACCTTTATATTTTTTCTTTCTTTGTTTTGATATATATATATATATATGTTTTGTTTAGTAATTATTGCATGTGTCACCTCATTCTTGTTAAAGAGGTGATTATCATGGCTTTTGCTTCCAATTTAAAATCTAGTTCGCAACACATTGCTATTGCATATCATTGTGGTGATTATGACGATAATACTACTTCAAAACTTATTTTTACTCATCTATTTTAAAAACAAATGTATTTTTATTCAATTTATTGATTTGAGATTGTTAAAAAGCTTAATTTTTAGAAAAGAAACCGAGTTTAGAGTTATTTCCATGATTTTGTCAAACGATTTCAATGAAATTTCCGCGAAATTACCTGAAAGTTCTCTGTCCTGACTTGCGAAATGAAACCAAAATCCGACCTTTAAGGCCTTGAGATAGATCTCGTCGTCTTCCTCATGCTTGATTAATACCATTTTATGCCATTTCCACAGCAGTGGTATCTCTGATCGTGGAAAGAATAAATGAACGGTAGCACATATGGTTGGGGTATATGAGTCAGAAGGGGATAAACATCCTCCGTATGATAGATCTTCTCGAAATCTTAAATAATTCGAGTTAGAGACCGTGAGCTTTGTGCTTTTGTAAAATAACACAACTTGCACTTCTGTAAAGAAGTTCTTAGATGGATGGTACACTTATTACCATGATAATTGCTAAGGCGTCTCCAGTATTTCCTCATTAGGAGGTGCCGTATATTTCTTGTTTGTGCTCTATGATTAAAGGGTTTGTGTATTCACGATAAAGCACACAGGGGAGACATTCTAGACTTTGATATAGTGGTGATCTTTGTAAAGAGTCATACTTCAAAAAAGGTCGAGCATTTGTACAGCGCTAACGACATGGAGTTCTGTTTGTTAGAATTTGATTAGTTTTGCAAGGAGGGTATTGCGTAGGACTTGTGTGAGTGAGCAGGCCTATACAAGAGCTCCCATATTAATAACCTTTTTTAAACAATCGATTAATATACGATGTTATCAGGTCCTCTTTCATATGCTGCCATGACAATAGATCATGGTGTTCATGGTACTATCTAATGGTGTTTCATAATTATTATATTTCTGCATGTGGAATTGTTATTTTATTCTTCTTGCATATTCTTATTCGTGGATCATACTTGCAGTGATGTGTTAAATAGTGAGCTCCTAAATGAACCGAGTGACAACTTTGAAGACCGCGAAGCAGCAATCAAGCTACGGGAAGATATAGAGAGCCAGGAATTGCTGTTAGAGTTCCTTTTGCAGCTAAAGAATAAAAAACTAGAAATTGCTGACAAATTACATAGTACCATCTCCTGTCTTGCATCCGACATAAATGATGTTATACAGCAACGAAGGCTCCAGAACTGTGAATATTTTATAGATATTGACAAAAATGAGCAGTCAGGACTAGAAAAAGAGGATCCTCCATTATTTCATCTTGGAACGAGTAGTGATACAGAAATCTCAAGTTCACGAAAGCGCTTCAGACAAGGGTTAGAGAATTATAGCGAAGGACAGGAGAGTTTACCTGGGGCTCTAAGCTCAGAAACTCAACAAAAAGGCAAAGAAAACATCCTAAGTGAAAATTCTCGACTGATGAAAAACTTTAAGAAGTTCGAATTAGCTTATTTTCAAACACGCTCAAAAATGGATCTGCCCATTGGAGTAGGTCAAACTAAATATTTCCCTGTAAATGGTGCTCGTAAATCATCGGTTTCAAGAACAAATGGGAGCTCAGTCAACAACATTGTGCATAGGGAGGATTGGCATGGAGGGAGAGGTGGATGGTTGGCTCCTTTCCTCGATGGGTTAAGCAAGTATCTATCTTTTAGCAGGTTGAAAATTCGAGCAGATTTGAAGCAGACAGATTTGTTGCATTCATCCAATTTGGTCTGCTCCCTTGGGTTTGACCGTGATAAAGAGATGTTTGCCACAGCCGGCATAAATAAAAAAATAAAGATATTTGAATGTGACATGGTTCTAAATGAAGATCAGGATATGCACTATCCAGTGGTTGAAATGGTTAGCAAGTCGAAGCTTAGTAGTATATGCTGGAATGGATATATTAAAAGTCAGATTGCTTCAAGTGATTTTGAAGGTGTTGTGCAGGTATCTTAGCTACTAGTCCTTTTTATTCCCTTTATACCCATCATTGGAATATATTCTGAATGGATTTCCTGGCAGGTATGGGATGTTTCAAGAAGCAGGGTGTCTGTCGAAATGCGAGAGCATGAGAGGCGTGTATGGTGTGTTGATTTTTCTCTAGCTGATCCAAATACATTGGCTAGTGGAAGTGATGATGGTACTGTCAAGCTATGGAACATCAATCAGGCAATGTTACTTTTGTATCAGCTTTGAAACTAAATGTGCGCGTAATATCTATTGGAAAATATTGATGAAGTTCACAGGGGAAATGCGCTCAATTGTCGTGTTGGTTGTGTGCTTTTACAGGCAAGAAGTATATCAACTATCAAAACAAAGGCGTACGTTTGCTCGGTTCAGTTTCCACCGAATTCTGGTTATTCTATAGCAGTTGGGTCAGCTGACCATAAGGTTTATTGTTATGATCTCCGCAATCTGAGAATACCTTTGTGTACCTTGGTTGGTCACTCCAAGACTGTAAGCTATGTGAAGTTTGTCGATTCGTCAACTCTTGTTTCAGCATCAACTGATAACTCGTTGAAGCTTTGGGATTTGTCGATGAACACATCACGAATCAAGGACAACTCTGTTCAAACTTTCACTGGTCATACAAATATAAAGGTAATTTGTGATACTAAAGACCAGATAAATTCATTCACTATCTAAATCAATTATTATTATTTATTTTACATGAAGTGCTTCATTTAACTTTCTTATTTTTTTACTTGCACATGAAGAGTGCTTTAGGATGATATCTGTTTTTTCCCTAGTACACTTGCATCCCTAGTGGACTCTTTATTGGATTAAGTAGGATCTATATTGAGAGGGACATGGTTCCTCGCTCTGCCATTTATGATGAGAGAGAGCCATGGTTGTATTTTTCTTAGTGGATTGAATCTCTTCTGTTGGCTGTCAGAGGTGAGTGATCCAATGATATTGTCTCATTTGGTTCTTGTGCCTTGTTCTTATTGTCATAGGGGTACATTTCTCAAATCGATTCATTGGCTTCCGTCGAAATGTTAAAAAATAGTTACTACATAAAATCCAAATACAAATAACAATTCATGTGATATTCATCACAAACAGGAGGAAAAAATGACAGAAATAAAAAGCCCAATCCCCTAGAAGTGTCGAGCGTTCTGTTTTTACCTACTTCTCCGAGCATGTCTACCCGTAGAGTTTTCCCTCTATTTTGGACCTTTTTATAGATATTCTCCGAGCATGTCTACCCGTAGAGTTTTCCCTCTATTTTGGACCTTTTTATAGATATTGGTAAAGTTTTTATTAGAATGGGGCCTTTCTTGCCCCATTTCTTTATAAAATGCTGTAAGTCTTCATGGCATTTTTATTTTATTCTCAGTTATTTGACATTGGGATCCTCAGTAAACAGTTTCACCTATGTAGATGTAAATGCGCAAACACAATGATGGTAGGCAAGCAAACACGGACTCGAGGTTTACAGAAAATCCTCCACGGAGGGAGAATAAAACCACATGGAACGTCCCTATTGCTATAAATGGGTAAATGGATCCTTACTGTGATCCATTTACTAATGCACATCTCAACATTCCCCTTCATGTTGGGCATAGAGATTGTACATGCCCAATTTGCCCACATTCTTCTCAAAACTAGTCATGGGAAACCCTTTGGTGAAGACATCATCAACTTGGTCTTCGGTTTTTATGTATGGTAGGACGAGCTCCTTAGAGTCGATTCTCTCTGATAAAATGACTATCAATCTCCATATGCTTGATTTTGTCATGGAGTATATGATTGCTGGATAAAATTATAGTAGCCTTATTATCACATAATTGCTTCATATGCAGTTCGAGATTTATTCTAAGGTCGGTTAGAACCATCTTAAGTCATAACATCTCTACATCTCCCATCACAACAGCTCGATATTCAGCCTCAGCACCGGATCTCGCACAGACCGATTGATGTTTACTTCTTCAAACCATTAGGTTGCCACCTAAAAAAATGCAATACCCAGTTATAGATCTCCTTGTATCGGTGCACCCAACCCAATCTGCATCAGTCTATCCCTCGATCTCGATCCTTGTATTCTTGGTAAAAATGAGACCTTTTCGGGGATCCTTCTTTATATAGTAGATGATACGCTCTACTGCTTTCATTGAATATCAGTAGGAGCATGCATGAATTGACTTACAACATTGATAGCATATGTAATGTCGGATCCGATTAGAATAAGATAAATCAACTTACCAACTAGCCTCTTATACCGACTCTTAAGGTTTTCATCAAGTTGCTTTCCATCCTTGATGCTCAGCTTACGGCTCCCCTCAATAGGTGTAGAAACATGCTTACACCACAACTTCTCGGTTCATTTAGCAAATCACAGTATATTTCCTTATCAAAGAATCATGCCTTCATTTGACCGTGCCAATTCGATACCCACTTCCAAGATCCTTCAAGTCAAAGATCATGGTGAACTCTCCTTTCAGACATGTTATCTCCTCCTCCTCATCTCCTATGATGATCATGTCATCCACATAAACAAGAAGAATAGTCACTTTATGATTCCCCTTTTTGACAAATAGTGTATGATTACTGTTACGTTGATGATATCCGAATATGATCATCACCTTTTTAAGCTGCTCAAATCAGGCTCAAGGTGACTGTTTCAATCCATACAAAGCTTTCTTCAACTTGCAACATTTTCCTTTCCTCTCATGGCCATGTGACATATGCATATAAACATGTTCTCGGAGATCCTTATTCAAGAAGGCATTCTTGACATCCATCTGGTAAAGTTTCTACTCCTTTAGTACAACAAGAGACAGAACAACACGGACCGTATTCATCTCTGCCACAGGAGCAAATGTCTCCACGTAGTCAATACCATATTTTTGACTGAAACCCCTTGTAAAAAGTCTAGCCTTGTATTTTTCCACTTGCCCATTTGGAATATATTTTATGGTGTAAACCCATTTAAACCCAATTGGATGCACCTCATCTGGAATATCCACAATATCCGAGGTGCAATTTCTTTCGAGGGCTTCCATCTCTTCATGCATATCATGAACCCATCTTGGATTAAAGTTAGCTTCAGTAACATTCTTAGGAATAACAGAAGCAGAAAGTGAAGAGATAAAGCATCCATAATTTTTGTTAAGTTTAGAATAACCCACATATCTGTTAATAAGATATATGGTACTATTAGAAAATAGAGAATGCGGAAGCGGAATGATAAACAGAGCATAAACTAGATAGATAAACACTAAGAACACAAAAGATTTTTACGTGGAACCCTACTCCCTGAGGAGCAGGATGAAACCACGGGAGAAGCCCTCAAAGGAGCGTATGCTTCATTGTTTTTTCTCATTGGACTACAGGGGTGTGGGGCTCTATATATAGCACCCACAAAGTCTCCACATCCCACAGGTGGTAGATGTGGTACTAAACTTTGGATGGGGTAAATGGATCTCTCCAGGATCCATTTACTCATCTCCCTCATAGATGACGCATACAACGAATACTCCAACACTCCCCCTCAAGCTGGAGCATGCAATGCTCAGCTTGGACAAACAGAAAGAAACTCAACTCGCACTACATGACACTACAGATAATATCAACTCAACGCGCACAACTGCTGCTGTCGAGGACGTTGCTTCTCATGCGCGCAGGTGAGGAGGACAAACGGGCTGGAGTGCGACTCTGCTGAATCTCCTCGTTGGAGAGCATGTGCTCTGAAATGTACCTGTCAGAGTCATTGCAACTGAAATGAGTCTCTTTGTCGGAGTATTTTGGCCTGCTACAACATGTGGACAACTGCTCCATCTCTGAAAAGGGCCGAACTGAAAAAGGTCGTGGAAGTACAATCCTCGTCGGAGTCCATGGTCGCTGGAGAATGGAGTCTGAAAAGTCTCCTCATCGGAGAACTAGATCTCTCCCATCTGGCTCGGAGAATGGTCCTCTACTCTGGAGTCCCTATGATACCACATGAAAACCCTTGCCAACATGGTATAGGGAATGGTCCTCTACTATGGAGTCCCTATGCCTCACATTAAAACTGTGGCCGAAAACAAGAAAAGATGGGAACCACTACAAAAGATGGCAAACACGTGCTCATCTGAAAAGACCGCATACATGTGTGAGTCTGAAACTTAGTCTCTCTCTGGAGAACTCGAAAAATGGGGCACTCAAATATGGAGTGCCTTGAACTTGGACTCTGACCAATCTGAATGTCGAGTCTGAAACCACACATCAAATTGGGACTCGGAATCTGAATGTCGAGTCTGGAATTCCGCATGGAAATTCTTCATCTGAAAAACTGTAGAGTCTGAAAGCTAACTGGTATGGAAATTTGAATCTAACCTCTGAATCTGAACAAGACCTGTGACTCCTCCCCCATTCTCCCATACTTGTCGGAAAATAATGAATAGCGACCAAGTTGGGAGAAGACAATAAACTGGGGAAAACAACATGAAATATTCACAAAAATTTCATGCGGCTTTTCATCATTTTTTTAAATAAACCATCAAAACATTTTTTTAACATTTTGAAGCCGTTTCAACATTTTTTTACGGCTTTTCTTCTTCTCTTTAGCTTTTTGCATTTTTTGCAAATATTTTGAGTACGCCTTTTTCTTGTACGCACCTCCTTTTTTTCGAAACAAATGCCTCCCTTTTTTTAATGCTGGGCCTTTTTTTATGAGCCTCCCTCCCTGTTTCCTCCATTCATACAATTTTTTAATATCGTCGGTCCACTTGGGCTTTTACATCCGTAAGCCTACTTGGGCTTTTAAATAACTGATTTTTTAATACTCGAGTAGCCTTAGGGTTCCCGCTTTGGAAACCCTTTGTCAAAGACCCCCGACCCCAGCAGGGGGTGTCGCCGTTGCCGTCATGGAGATGTGCGATCGACCTGGGAGGCTAGAGGGGCACCGCCTGCGTGACGCGAGAAGAAGGGTGCGTGCCTGAAGCGCCGCCACATGGAGGAGTTGCGCGGCGCGAGCAGTTGCGCAGAGTGCGGGGGGTCTCCTGGGAACAACGACTGTGTTGGGGCCATGCAAGGCTTGCTCGCGCTGAAGGAGGGTGTGCTGCGCCTGGAGCTCATCTTGCGCTGAAGGAGGGTGTCGATGTAGATGGGCACTGGAGCGCCGCCACCTGGTCTGTGTTCTTTGATCGCCGCCTGTTCTGTGCCTGGAGCGTCATGCAGAGCGGAGATGAGGGTAGCGCCGCCGCTCGCGAGGAGGAAGAAGGGCTTGGAGGAGCGGCGGTAGGCACAAGCAGGAGGTGCGCTGGGCTCGCTGCGGCGAGAGGAACGCGCGAAGGGTTGGGAGATCACCTGTTCATGCATGCCTGGAGCCTGTTCACGCGTGCCTGGGGTTGAGGTTTCAGAATCGCACCTGATTCGTTCTAATCGCGCCTGGAAGAGGAATCACGCCTGGATCTGATGCCGCCGCTAGGGTTCCCATTTGGAACCTGATGCCTGTGGGGGGGGGGTGCCTCTGCATATAGGACTGCGCCGCCATATGCGGCAGGAGGATGGCACCGCATCTCCATCTATATACGGCTGGAACTCTCTGCTACAACGCTGCCAGGAGGCGCTCGAGATATATTCCAGACCAAAATAAAATATCGAGATGCATTCCAGACCAGCCTGGGTGCGACTGGGAATGAGAATCGTAGCCTGGCTAGGATGAGGAAGCGGCGCCGCAATCTTCGATCTGGACTGAAGATGGAGATCGGCCTCGATCACGAGCATGAGAATAATAATCTTTTAAAAACCGGCAATGGAATCTCGAAAACAAAAAAACTTCAAGAACGACTCCACGAGAATCGACCCACTCTGATACAATGTTAGAAAATAGAGAATGCGGAAGCAGAATGATAAACAGAGCATAAACTAGAGAGATAAACACGAAGAACATAAAAGATTTTTACGTGGAACCCTACTCCCTAAGGAGCGGGATGAAACCATGGGAGAAGCCCTCAAAGGGGCATATGATTCATTGCTTTTTCTCATTGGACTATAGGGGTGTGGGGCTCTATATATAGCACTCACGGAGTCTCCAGATCCCACAGGTGGTAGATGTGGTACTAAACTCTGGATGGGGTAAATGGATCTCTCCAGGATCCATTTACCCATCTCCCTCATAGATGACACATACAAGGAATACTCCAACATGTACATTCAACATATCTTGAGGGAAACTTTATCTCCCTGCGTCCACGTCTCTGTAGCACTAAATCCCCTTTACAGACTATCAAGTCCGCAACCTCCTCATCTTCTTCGTCATTGCTGTCCTCCTTTTCCAGATCATAGTTAGGATTACCTAATGTAGCAGCTGAACTTGGTTCATCCAAGGTTTGCGTATGATTGGGATTGGTTTCTCTTTCCTCTGCTTGCGCAAGAATCCCTTGTTGATCTTTCTTATTGCAACCTTTTTCATGCCAATGTGGAGAACAAAGCTTCCACTCATCTATTTTCATACCGTTTTGATTTGAGTTGCCCAAAGAACCCGACGAATCATAATCCACATCCATAAAAAAATAGTTTTGACCATGTCCTGCACATTTCCTTCATTATTACTTCCATTCACCCTGAAGGAAATGCGTGGAAAAATAAGATTCATGATCTATAAAGGTAATATGTTTAGTCACATGCAATTTCCCTTCCCTAAGATTGAAGCACTTATACTTTTTTGAGTAAGGAGAATAGCCCAAAAAATACCTTTGATTCCACATGCATCAAGCTTCTTTGCATTGTGTGCAGAATTATAGAAGTAGCTAACACAAAATAGAGTCGCCGTATTTAGAATTCTTGTGAGCATCCTATTTATAAGAAAGGCATTCTTGAGAATAGCTTCTCCCCAAAATCTCTTAGGGAGATTTCTCTGAAACAAAAGTGCCCTGGTAACTTCAAGTAAGTGTCCGTACTTCCTTTTGGCAACACCATTTTGTTGAGGAGTATAGCTACATGAAGTCTCGTGAATAGTGCCTTTAGTACTAAACAAATCTTGTAGTTCCCTAGTAAAGTATTCACATGCATTATCAGATCTGAAACATCTGATCATTTTCTCATATTATGACTCAACAAGGTGGAAAAAATTCTTCATTGTGTCAACACCTTCTCCATGAGTACGAAGTAGATAAATAAAAGTGCTTCTAGAGTAATCATTGATAAAAGAAATGAAATTCTTGTGGTCACGGGACATTAGAGGGATCCCAACATCATAATGAATTAGCTCAAAAGATTCACTTTTCTTACTTTCATGGACATAATAAGTTGCACAGGTGTGCTTAACCTTCAAACAAACATGGCAAACTAAGTTCTCACAATTTAAATATTTAAATAATGCAGGAAACAAGTCTTTAAGTAGACTAAAAAAAGATGATGAAGTCGCTCGCCTCTATGTTCCTCATGTCACTGTAGGATGAGATGATGACAATCCTTCTCGCCTCTGTTGTTGAATCGATGTGGTTAATGCTGTTGTGACTTTAAGTGGGAGGAGATATAAGCCTTCAGAAACCAGACCAATCCCAATCCTCTTCCCTGTCACCAAGTCCTGCAGAATACAACGATCATAAAGAGCTCAATTGTGATTAAATCACAATTGAGCTCTTTTGTTATCTTGCTCATAGAAAGTAGATTTAAGGACATGTCAGGAGCATGAAGAACATTGTGGATAAGAAGTTTGTTAAGGAGAGATATACTTTGTTTGCCTGCCACAAAAACATGAGATTCATCGGCAAGAGCAACATGATCCTTGCCAGATGTCAATTTATATGCTCTAAAAAGTTTCGGATCACCAGCCATATGATTGGTGACTCCGCTATCAATTATCCATTTTTTGGTCAACCGTATTCTTATCATTATCTTCCTTCTGTACAGTATCATCAAGAGTGGAATTGGTGATGTGGGTTTCTTCAACATTCTCATCTCCAGAGCGTATTTTATTTAGATAAGCTTGAAGTTCTTGAATTTGATCGAGTGTGATCTTCTTCCTATCTCCTTCATCTAGTTTAGATGCATTAGCAACAACCTTCTTAGTCTTCTGATCTTATCGTCCTCTAGGCAATTTCTTCTCAGGGTGGAGCTCCCAGTAGAAATCAACAGAATGTCCAGCTTTCTTGCAGTGAGTGCATTTCCTATCCAACTTTCCAATGTTATTTCCTTGGGATTCAAGAGCAGATGGCTTATTTGTTCTGACCTCATAATTAGGCCCAGCCATCACAAGTTGTCTTTGTTCCTTAGCTTCAGTCTGATGGTAAATCTCCTAAATGTTTGATGTCACTCCCGATCTCAAAATCCGACTCCTGACATTTTCAAAAATCGAGTCCAAAACACCAAGGAAAACGAAGATTCTATTCTTCCATTCTCTGTCCCAGAAAGTTTTTTTATCTATAGTGCACTTCCAAGATTCTTCAGAGTGGAAATCTAAGTCCTGCCATTTATACATCAAAGTCCCATAGTATGTTGCAATAGACCTCCCTTCTTGATGCAAGAGTATAAATCTCCCGGGTTATTTGATAGATCCATGCGTCCCTCCTTTTTTTACCATACATACTCTCAAGTGTCGTCCACATTTCTTGAGCAGATTTTTTCTCGAAGAATAAGGTGTTGAATGTCACTTGAAGCATAGTTAACTATCATTTTTCCCAAGAAGAATCCAGCTCATCTGGCATTGGGTTACAACCATTTATGTATCCAATTCTCCCCCTACTAGTAATCGCCATTTCCAAAGCGGTCGATCATACCACATAGTTATCTTTGGTTTATCTTACGGTGGTGATTTGCATAGGTTGGTTTTCCATCTTGAAGTTTCCCCCAATCTCAACTTTGTCCTCTATTGCTAGCACAAAAACCAACACTACTCACAACAACCCTCACAGTTCATTTAGAATTGTAACCCAAAGAAACACAACAACGACACAGAGGTTGAAGGAAAAGATACCACCAAATGATATGCAGCCCCAACAAGCAGCAACAAACCCTGCCCTATTAGGGATATTCAAATAGTAGATAGAGGTGATAAAAAGAAATCACCTCAAGTGGTCTTCACAGTAGTGGACAGAAGACACAAACCGGAGCAAAAAAGGCTCCAAAGATTGGTTAGGGATCCAACAGAGATACCTTCAGCGAAAGATCCAAGGTTCTCCATGCTGTAATGATTCTCCAGTGGCCTAGCTTTGATACCATGTAAAAACGCAAACTCAATGATTGTAGACAAGCAAGCACAAAGACTCGAGGTTTACGTGGAAATCCTCCACGGAGGGTGGTTGAAAACCACGGGGGAACGACCCTATTTCTCTTAGCAATTAGGGTTTTTCTTTTCTTGTTTTTTCTCATTATAAGACAAGGGAAAGATGAGATACAAAAGCCCCAAATGGATAAATGGATCCTCACCATGATCCATTTACCACATAATACACATCTCAACAGTAGAATTGCAAGAAACCAAAAGCATGCAAGGATTTAATGTGTGCAGCAGGCAACTAAGAGGTGCAAATCACATTATACAAGGATTTCCATGGAAACTAGGGTTCGGCGAAATTTCGCTGAAATTTCGGTTTCGATAGACTCGGTATATCGAAATCCATATACATGTCGATTTCTTGGAATTCGACCGAAATCTCACGAATGTCGTCGATATTTCGGGTCATCTCGCCATCTCGCCCAAAAAAGAGAATCTTGTATTAAAAAATCCGCAAGTTGTCGAGATGAACCGATATGTCGGTCAAAATTTCCCCATTTCGACAGACAATCGGCTCCTTTGGTTCTCCAAACTTCTCCAAGTCCTTGTTTCACCTTTTTCATCAAGGTAAGGCACAATTGATCAAATCTTCATAAATTTCTTCAATTTTTAGAGTTTTTGTTCGTAAGATGTTCTCTCTTGGTGTGCTGTTTTTTTGAGAGATTTTGAATATCTAGTTTGATTTTTGGAGACCAAAATTAGAGATTTTGTGTTTTAATGCACAACAACCGATGCATTATGAATGTATTAACTCGGATCTCATGTATAACATGTAGTAAAGCGTACTTTGAAAATAATTTGTGAGATCTATGGAAGAGAAAATTGGGACTTTTATGTTTTAATGTGGAATCATGATGAGTTCTTCAAGGATAAACTCGGATCTTAAGTTTTGGACGTAGAAAACATGTTTCGGATTTTTTTAGTAAAATGAAATATTAAAATAGAGCAATTCCGAAAATCAAACCTTAGATCTATGCGTTATTTTACATGTTTTGTGTCTCCTAGGTGATTTTTCTTGAAAACAATCTCCTAATTGTTAGATCTAAGACCCTAGTGTATAGATGTAAGGTGTTTTTTTGGTGAAAATCTGAATATTAAGAGTGCACTTTCAATTTCAAACACCAATTTTTTACGACTTTGTGAATATTAGATATTTGAAAAATTAAAATATATTAATTCCGAAAATTAAAACATAAATTAATTAGCTAATTCTTAATTGTTCGCATCGTATGGCTCGTAAATGATTGTTCTTCAATTTTCTCGTAGGTTTCGATGATCATCATAATGTCACATTTCAGATCAGGATCTGACAGTTCTGAGGATCAGAGGGGGGATTTCAGTGGGGACATTGGTTGGAGGTATGCCAGATGGCAACAAAGCGAAACCACAATGCAATTTCTGTGGGAAGAAGTTGGGAGGAGGGGGGATCACGAGGATGAAACAATATCTTGTTTGCAACAACAAAAATGTTGCCAAGTGCACGCACTGTCATAAAGATGTAAGGGGCAAAGTGAAGGTCAACTTGGAAGGGAAGAAGAATAGGGAAACAAAGAGGGAAAGGAGGGATGAACAATTTAAAGAGTTCATGTTTGACAAAGAATTCAACGTCCTCTCAGATTCAGACGACGATGACTTTGTCTACCCCGTTGACATTCAGACTACAACTGAGAGGAGGGCTTATAGGAGGGCAACAAAAGAATCAATGAGGAGTGAGTTCGAGAAGAGAGAACTCGGTGGTGCACGAAGCTGCTTCTATGATGCATATGGAAATGAGAGTGGTTCTGGAGGTGCACTAGTACCACCACCCACCAAAAAACACAAGGGAAAGGGAATCGAGCACTTCTTGACGAGGAACAGATCCTTGCAATATAAACTAAATAAGGATCTGAGGCAGAAGACGGTGAAGGACATGTTTAACAATGCACGAGAGAGGGTGGGAAAGGCCATTAGCAAGCTTTTCTTTGGGGAGCATTCCTACCAACGTTGCTAGTGAGCCATTCCTCTAACGTGCCATTGATGAGATCGCTGCAGCAAGAACAAGAGTGAATGCTCCCGAATCCTACGAGATAATGAATAAATATCTTGGGATGGAGAAGGAGGAGATGAATGAGTACATCGTCGAGCTGAGGAGGAAATGATCAGAGTATGGGATGACGTTGATGTGCGATGGGTGGACGAGCTACAAGAGTAAGCAGATCATCAACTTCCTTGTTTACTGCGATGGAAAGACATTTTTTGAAATCTGTTGATGCATCCGAATATGTAAAGGATTACAAGAGCCTGCTGAAGTTGATGAAGGACATCATCAAAGATGTTGGGAAAGAGAACATTGTTCAGATTGTCACATGCTTTGCAACCAATTTTATAGCGTTGCAAAGCCTGAAACAACAAAAGACATGGTTGAAAACCATGTGTTGCCAAGGTGAATGGTTCGAGATACCTAAAGCTCGAACTGAAGGAGGACGAAAAGTGGAGACATTGATCAATGACTCCACTTTTGGATTGACGTGACTCGGATCTCGAGGATTATGGATCCGGTTGTTTCTGCATTACGGATTTTAGACGACGATAAGAAGCCCACCATGGGAGTGATCTACGAGGCAATGCGCTGCATGAGAGAGAAGGTCAAAGAAGCAATCGGAAAAGGATTCAAGGCATGGTTGGACATCATAGACGAGCCATGGTCCACGATGTTCTCACATCCTCTTCACAAGGCTGGTATGTAATGTAAATTATGTAATAACCTAATTTATTTTTCAATTTTTTATATCACTTTAGAATCTAAGAATTGTGCTTGTTTGTGTCCAGCTTATTACTTTAATCCACGTACCAGTATAAGAATGAACTTGGTACAAATGCTGACCTTCTAGCAGCTGTACAAATTATGGTGAAGAAGCTCGTCAAGGACGAGAAGACACGGACCTTGTGCATGAACGAGGTAATCTTGATTCTGGAGGTAGATTGGGAGTGTGACTGACAAAATATTCTTTAAGAGTATTATGTAACAATTTATGGCTTCAACCTATGTGTGGGTGAAGTACTTCAGGGATGCCTTGGGTTCCTTTGGTAGAATTACTGCGGTAAATGGATGGGGCAGTACTCTTCCTGGTAAGGATAAAGACAAAAAAGTACATTGAATGTGTAGTGATGTATTACTACTATTGATTTATCTCCAATTGATTTTTTCGCAGCTGAATGGTGGTTACTGTACAGGATGGAGGCTCCCCACCTACGAAACGCGGCAGTGAAAGTGTTGTCTCAAATTGCATCTGTTGGTGGCTGTGAGAGGAAGTGGAGCACATTCATCTTGATACATTCAAAGAGACGGAACCGGTCGGGAGACAGATGCTCCATGATCTTGTCTCCGTGCACTACAACTTGAGGTTGAAGATAAAAAATGCAAGGGAGGGCCATGATAAAGAGGACTACACGGACTCTATTGATCTTGCATACATTTTCTAGATGCACGATCACGATGCTGATGAAGTTGTTCTCTAGAGATGGATGGATTCCAATGTTGCTCCCGTGCTCGATCAACCGGGTGGAAGACCAAATGAGAATATAAGCCAGCAAATGGGAGCCGATGTAGGTGACTATCTAGCAAGATCCGGGCGGATTACAAACCCTCTTGGAGGGTTAGAGGCCGAGGTTGATGTAGCAGTTGATGAAATTCTCGCCACTAGCTCTAAATCCAAATCCAAGTCAAAGGATGATAGTGGAGATGATGATGATGATGATGTTGACGGTCGTGGTAGATCTGGTGATGGTGGGGAAACATACTCAGATTGGTCAGGAGGGAGTGATCGTGGACCATAAGATACAAGATTTGAGGAAGGGCTCCACGCATGACATGAATACATGGAGGGACAGAGGAACACCCATGGACAGTTTGTTCCAAATTCGAGTCCAGGACCTATTAATTACGAGTACGGTCGTGGCCATCGTCCAACCGACAGCTACATGGACGATTTGATATCATCTGTAGGTTCCTTGAGCTGCATGGACATTGACAACCTATATCATGGAGGAACACCAAGTCCCTTGGGAGGATATGGATCATGGTACGATAAGAGATCGTTTGGTGTCTTCCCGGAATACCTCCTCAAGCATATGCACCTTTATCATATTCATGTGGTTACAATGGGTATGGGGGATATAGTAGCTACAACGGTGAGAACTACCAAGGTAGCCAACTTGAGCAAAGCCATGACAGCTTCTTTGGCGGTGACAGTTATGGTTTCTTCCCTGAGTACGCACCAGTTCCTCCCCCTCCTTTGCAGAGATCTTCTCCTACTCCGTTGTCGTCGTTCCGAGGATCTCAAACCAATACTTCGCAGCCTCGTTGTGCCACTCGTGATACCGGATCTAGTGCTACTTATCCTCGTCTCGGGATACTCATAGTCATCGATGATCACCAATACAGCCAGTATGTGATGGATTATAAGGCCATGTACTCGTACATGACATGAGAGAGCTACTGCGAGTTCATTGAATCTGCGACGCGTTATGAGAAACAACAAGGGGGGGGGCGATTCAGATTCACCGCGGAACTTTTGGTTCTGAACCAAACATATCACCAGGTAATATATTTTAATCTTTTATTGCATTAATCATTAATGTGCATGTTCTTATTTACTCTAGGTGAAATATATGTATTTTCACTTGTTGTAAAACTGTTACTCTGTTATTAAGTATTAAGTATTAACAAATAACAACGATATGTTCGATATGGTGTGTGACATACCGTCATAGGTCATAGTCATAGATGACAAGATGATCGATATGTATGCTATAAGCCTATAAGTGTATATCTATTGTTTCATTATTTGAAGTACTCAGATTAACTCCATTTGCAATATTTAACATATTGTACAATATGACCGATATGGTCGATATAACCGATATGTACAATATAAGGGGTATAGATGAGCAATATGTGTGAAATAATTGTGTATTTATATGTTATTTATTGTTCTGATAACTTGGAAGATCATAATTTACAATAAAATTGAAAAAATGGTTTTTTGAGTCATTTCCAACATTTCTACCGAAATCGTCGAAATTTCCCGAAATATCGACGAAATTTCGTTATTAAGGGTGACCGAAACGAAATAAAAAATGAAATGGCTCCTGACTTTTGAATGAATTTACTTTCCATTAGTCAGATTACTAAGGATTTGCATTGTCGTGCTATTTTGACCCTTCGTCTCTTGTGTTTTAGGACATACTCATGAGTAGGGTGATTGGATGTGGCCGTGAGCAGCGGGGGCTTTACAGACTGGTCTAACCTCCTCATGCTGGTGTCTCTACTATACCTAGTGGATCAGTCTCTCCAATATCTGTGGCACCTTCATTTTGGTCACCTTCCTCTGCAGAAGTTGTGTTATTATGTTCTCTCTCAGATCTCTACGAGATCATCTTTGCAGTGCGAGGCGTGCCAGCTTAGAAAGCATCACCTCTCCTCTTTTCCATCCCATCAGAGTCGGAGCAGTTCTCAGCTATTTGAGCTCCTACATTTAGATATTTGGAGTTCAAGTCGTGTTCTTGATCACCAGGGACACCGTTTTTATCTAGTTGCTATTGATGATTTTTTTAGACTTTCCTGGGTCTTTTTATTGAAGAGTAAGTATGAGGTTGGATCTGTGATCAAATATTTTATTGACAAGATAAGTAATATTTTTTAAGCAAAAGTCAAATATCTTCGTTCCAATAATGCTTTAGAGTTCTGCACCTTATAGTTTTCTGAGTTCCTTTGCTCTTTAGGCATTGTTCATCATATCTCATGTGCCTATACTTCCCAGCAGAATGGTGTTGCCGAGCGCAAACACCGTCATTTACTTGATGTGATCAGAACCTTGCTGATACAGAGTCGTACGCCTCATGCCTACTGGGGTGATGCGATTCTCACTGCTTGCTATCTTGTGAACCGCATACCCTCGTCTGTGTTGGGAGAGAAGATCCCTTTCTCGATTATGTTTCCCGAGAATGATCTTTTCTCCCTTACACCTCGTGTGTTTGGTTCTGTTGCCTTTGTTCATGATGTCTCTCCTGGACGTGACAAGCTCTCTCCCAAAGCTGTCAAGTGCGTCTTTGTTGGCTATTCTCATACCCAGAAAGGGTACCGTTGTTTTGATCCGCTCATGCGGAAGTACTTGGTTATTGCTGATGTCACTTTCTTTGAATCTTTCATGTATTTTTCTCCTACAGGTGACAAACTTGCCCCGTCTGACTCTGATGATGAGATCTATATGCCTCCATCTCCTCCTATCACACCACCACCGCCGCCACCAACACTACCATCTGTTCTTGTGGCTCCACCTTCTACAGTGACTCAGTTTTTGCGCGTATTTTTAATCGCATGCCTCGCTCTGTTCCCCTTGCTCACAGGCCTTGCCCGTTATCCAGCACGCCTCAGGTATGTAATGAGCATATTGTTTCTACTGATGGCACTACTGAGTTATCTGTGCAGCAGAATTCCATACAGGATGAGCAAGTGCCCCCTCAATAGTGGAACTCATAGGTTACAAACTTGACAGATGATCTTGATGTACCGATTGCTCTACGCAAACCGAAACGAAGGTGTTACTTATCCTCTTGCAGCCCAAGTTTCCTTGAGCAAGCTATCAGAGGATTTCATGAGGCTCACCTTGGCACTATCTGTTGTAGATAGCACAAACATATCAGGAGGCTATTCATGACAATCAGTGGAGATTAGCCATGAGGGAGGAGATGGCTGCGCTACAGTCACGTGGCACGTGGAGTCTTGTTTCTTCTCCAGTTGACGCATTCATTGTTAGATGCAAATGGGTGTTCACTGTGAAACACCGTACGGATGGTAATGTAGATCGCTATCAGGCGAGACTTGTGGTACGTGGATTCACCCCGACATATGGGGTGGACTATCATGATACTTTCTCTCCAGTTGCCAAACATTTTACGTTGCGTATTCTTCTTTCTATTGTTGTGACACGAGATTGGCCCCCTTTACCAGCTTGATGTGAAGAATGCCTTCCTCTATGGTGATTTACAAGAGGAGGTTTACATGCAACAACCACCTGGATTTGCTGTTGAGGGTGGGTCTTAGAAGGTTTGCAGGCTGCATAAGGCTATCTATGGCCTTAAGCAGTCAAAGAGCATGGTTCCAGAAGCTCTCGGACTTGATAGAGCAGCAGGGGTTCATACAATTGATGGCCGATCACTCTTTGTTTGTGCAGAGGACTCAGCGAGGTACTGTTGTCATTCTTGTTTATGTTGATGACATTATTGTTGCAGGAGATGGCGAGTAGGGCATTCAGGATGTCAAGGACTTCCTATGCCAGTAGTTTGTGACCAAGGGCCTTGGGCAACTACATTACTTCCTTGGACTGGAGTTTGCCAAGAACTAGCGTGGTATTGTGATGACCCCGAGGAAGTACGTTACGGATCTTCTTTCAGAGACAGACCTGCCACTATTCCTATTGATCCGAGTATGAAGCTCTATGATGATAACATTAAGGAGGTTGCAAGAGAAGGTACAAGGAGCTTGTTGGCAAGCTACTGTATGTGACTATTACTAGGCCCGACATATCCTTTGCTATGAGCAAAGTGAGTCAGTTTATGGAACAACCCAAACAAGCAGATATGGATGCAGTTCATATGATTTTGAGATATCCGAAGACTTCACCTGGTACATGACTTCTTTTCAAGAGAGGCACATTTCTTTCAGTTACAGCTTGTGCAGATGCATATTATGCTGGGTGTCCAAGGGATGGGAAATCTACATCCGACTTTTCTGTATTCATAGGGAATTCCTTAGTTTCATGGAAGAACAAGAAGCAGATTGTAGTTGCCAGAACGGGTGCTGAGTCAGAATACAAGACCATGGCGCATGCTAGCACAGAGATGATGTGGCTCAAATCTATTCTTACTGACATGACTATAGATGTGCCTCTTCACACACACCTCCAATGTGATAATCAAACTACTCTTTTTATTGCCAGCAATCCAACCTTCCATGAGAGGACGAAGCATATAGTGGTAGACTGCCACTACATTCGTGACATGATACCGAAGGGTCTTATTACCACTATGCATGTCAACTTTGGAGACCAGACAACAGATTTTCTTACTAAGGTTCTAGCCAAAGGGCCTTATCAGAGATGTTGTTCCAAGCTGAGTCTGATTGATATCTACGCTCCGGCTTGAGGATGTGTGTTGCGATATTCGTTATCTTTGTATTGTTCTTTTATTTTATATTTATTTTGTCTTCATCCTGTAATTTTCCCAATAGGTTCCTCTCCTATATAAGAGAACCTGAGGGTCCTATTCGTGAAGAGGACGTTCAAGTTTGTGGGAAGAAACAAGATTCATTTTCGTGCTCACGAGAGAGACACTGCGGCCGAACTTGATTCGGATGGTTTCTTTTACTAGAAACTCATGCTTCAAGAGGCTGATCTATTCTTTGTATTCATTTAATAATCATTATGGAAATTATTTCGCTAGAATTAATGATTTTGAAATACACAAAATATTGTGCACAAATTTTTTGTTCATACGATGTACGTACATTGTTTTCTAATAAATAGTTTGCTATTTTTTCACATTTCCGTGATGCGAAGTTCTTAAATATGCAATTATGTGAACCCCTCAGGATCCGGGTACCCGTTAATCACATACTCGCACTATTATTCACATGAGATCGCATTAAGTTGTAGAAAAGCAGGGAAAATTTTTCGCGCGGCTAATTATCCACATGACATTCACATCCACAACATAACCACAAGATCACAGAGAGACAAATGGCACCAAATTCCTTTTCATTAATATTCATATCCATTACAACATGTACAAGCATCTTCCATATTACAACATATATCCCAAGTAATACAAAAGAGATAGCATTTACATTACCGACTGAACAAAAACTGTGACAAGTAATTCATACCGTCTAGTGTATACTCTGTCTCCAGGAAGCATGAACAGCTACTAAACAGCAGGCCCTTTGCCTGCCATACGTGCAAGGAAGAAGAGGAATCACTAACGTGAATACAAACCCGTAGTTTAAAATAAATAACAAGTAATTTAATGTGCAAAAGAGAGCATGTAGAAAGGTAGAACAAGCACATTTTTTTATCTACTTGCATAAGTAAAAAGAGGTTTCAAGTTGTTTGTCATGCATTTCTAATGATTTTTCCCAGAACCCAACATTTTCCCACATATGACACATTTACATTGTAGTTGAATATTCATGAGTATAAGAGTATAAACTTATATATCATTTTCTAGCAATCTCAAAATCTGATCATAACCTCTCCAAATCTTAACCTCAATTGATTCAGATATAATTCCAGATGATGCATATATAGATATGGATGATCTAGATGTAGAATCGCCATGTCCGTTGGTGAAGTAACTCAAGCGGTGAAGAAGCCTACAAATGGCTCTTCCGTCTCGCCCTCTAATTGGAAGCGCGGTCCAATAGAGGGATAGGTCTATTCCCCAACTACGCCACTGAGACGGGTGAGAGAGACTCCCTAGAAAAGTCGCTCTAGAAAACTGTCCGACTAGTACGGGTGGACGAGCTCGTACGAAAAACTAAAAACCAAGGATCCCCTGCCTGGGTATCCTAAAAGACAGGGTCAGCGGAACTGGTCTAAAGTCTGGATCCCAACGAAGGCGTAAAAATACTGCGAGCTCGCGTAAAAACCGTGTAAAAGACAGGGATCCTAGACCCGCGCACTTGGCGGCCGCTGCCCAAGCTGTGCTTCCTTTCTTCCGCCCAGTTGAGGGTCACCGCGCCCTCGCACAGTCAAGTGTAAAAGTCACCATGACTGGCACTCTAAATTATAAGACATTTACGATCTTCGTTACTTGCTTGTCTACTCAACTCTTTTTGTTGTTAATCATACAGATCTAGGTATTTTATCACCATATTATTAACGATAATAGATTTTTCTCGATTTGGGGATTATTATATATATATATATATCATATAAATCCCCCCTTTTTTTTACACATTTATTTCTTTGTCAACATTCTGATTAATATAATTGGAATACACTTGACATTAGTTAATTTGCGTTGGCCTTACTTGTAGACAATCATCTAGTTCTTATTATTGATTTTGAACCAACCAATTCATGTTTGATTCTACTTTATTTTATAGTTAATCACGCATTATCTTCAGTACAATTTAACCCAAAAATAACTATTAAAATTTCATGCAGAGAACGATGAATATATTTTAGGAGGCGTCTCATGGAGTCTATTGGTGCATATACCTTGTGGAGACGACTAGTGAAGTAGAGTATTAAACTAGAATTTGGGGGATACACAAGTGATGTTGGTTCGACTCTTAGAAAACAAGAGCCTTAATCAAGTAGTAAAAGATGGGTCAAAGAAGATAATATCAAAGATAGTATAGTGACATCGACTTAATGGATCAAATCACTAACAACCGACCCCACAAATCAATAATACTGCAAAATTCTTTGGATGACAAACTCTAAGTCTCTCTATCACCAGTGCACTTAATTCAACTTTATTATTAGTATGATTTGATAATTATAGAGGTGTAATTCAGTTAAAAAAAACCCACATGGTAACAATCTAGATGTAAATTGAACCCTACATACATATCCTAAATTTTTAAGGAAGTCATCAACGTATAATTTCTATAACCAGCTCTTGGAAAGTTGTATTTATTATACCAATAACTTTGCTTTGAAATGAATGTGTTATAGTGTGAAAATTTTAGTTCAAATTGATCATAGCAGATGACATAATCTGGTTCGATTCAACTTTTCAATATGACCTTACCTAATATAATCAAGTTGAATATATACCAACAAAAACATATAGCTTGAACTATCACTAATTAATTCATTTGTTTTCTATTTCAAGAACTATAATCGAAATGATTTAGTGCTCTGTTAGCAAAAATTTGTGACTTGGTTTTACAGCTTTGAATTATAGTGGAAACCCAATAAAGTTTTTAACCTTCTGGCATTAGGCAACAGCTTAATCAGTACCATTATTATAGATGCAAATGGATTCATTTAACTTCCAGCCTCTAACTACTCTAACTGAGAATACATGTTACTTGAGGCTCAACTGGGCATAAGGACATACTATTTTCTTTTTATAATAGCGTGGTTTAATTACAACATTACATGAAATTCAAGCCAGGAAATCATAGCACATTTTGTAAGCTTTATAGGATTTTATATAATTTCCCAGGAAACAAAATCTTAAAGCCATCCATAATTCTAACAGAGCAAAGTCATAGAGTTCTTACTCAGGAATTAAAATTGATGATCAATATTAATTAGCTCCCAACATTCCAAAAAAAAACTCAATTATGGGATTCAAAGTTTAATGAAATTTCATGAATGGCTTAATAGATATGTTGATCTCTAATTTGTAACATCAATCATGCATATAGCTTCCAATTGGAGGAACAGTGGTAAGAACAAAGTTTAGGATTTTTCATGTATGGCAGCAAAAAGAGAGGTAAAGGGATTGTACACATGATTAGCTAAATGGGCATGCATGGCAGCAAGAGAGTGGGTAAGGAATGTACCTATGATTATTTTCAATTTGCTACTGAAATTGCATGCAAGTGTTGGCTGGATAGGAGTTCCAACACCTAGAACTTTGGTTGAAATTAAGATTTCAGCAGCTGCAAGGATGTCACTTGGGTTGCTGGAGAACAGCCCAGCTTCTTGGAAAAGCAGCAGGGTGGGGCCTTCCTTTAGAAACTGGAATTGGCAGCAATGCAACGAGGGGAGAAGTTGCTGGAGATTTTTCCCACGTCTAAGGCTGATTGGAAATTTGGGATAATAGGAAAGAAGTAATAGAAAGGGAAAGGGGGTAGGAGAGATGGAAGTTCTCACGGCTGGAAGTGTGGAGATTTGGGGGTTTATGGTGATATTTATAATGGTAGAAGGGTCTCAATTGTTGGCCAAATGGAGAAGAGGATAATGCCAAGTGGAGAAGAGTGAGTTTTTCTCTCTTTTTTTTTAAAATTTCAACTGCCGTTGCCTGCTTTGTTACAGTTCAGCAGAATTGAATATTATATTTTTTTTCCAAAAACCTCTTTATTTAACATACTTAAGAATCTACCGAACGCGCTCCTCGGGCCTCGGATTTTGACGCACAATATATCGATTTGATCGTCTAAAAACGACGATCAAAATGAGTACAATATTGATATACTTCCGATCGGGTTTTGAATACCCGAAATTTTCGGATACGGTTTTTGTTTAAGGTTAAATTTTACGATTTAAAAATATCAAACGACCTCCGATTAACGAATGGTCGATTCCGTTGGTCTTGTATCGTCGAATCGGATCTAATGATGGTCTCGATTCGTTTCGCGGTTTCCGAATTTGCGTCGCGGCTTTTCACGACATGCATTACGAAGGGACTGATTTTTGGTCGATTTCGTCCGAACGACTTTTGATTCATGATCAATTGGTCGTTTTAGGTTGTTTAGTATTGACCGACAACGTTTTTGGGTTCATTAGACCCAAAATCGGACGAGTTTGGTTTTACGCGAATTCCCGGATGTTACAAATTATTTCCTTCAGAGGAGAACAATGGAGATTTATAAAGCTAAAAAGTAGAAACTCCATATGTTTTTTTTGATTGGGAGAAGGCTTATGAGTCAACTCCATGGGAGATTTTGTGGATATTTTTGGAGAAGAGACAAACGCTTATCCTGTACATTTACTTATAAAGGATATGTTTGATGGGGTTTCATCTTATGTAAGAATCCAGTCTGGTAAGACCTACTACTTTGACATTAGGATTGGTCTGCATCAATGTACGACTTTGAGTTCTTTCCTTTTTACTTTGATTATAGGCGACTAGTCATGTCCAGGAAGCCATACCTTAGGGTATGTTGTTTGTCGATAATATTGTGTTGGTTGACGAGACTAAAGATGGAGAAATGAGAAGCTTGAGATTTGGAGAAATGCCTTAGAGACTAAAAGGATTTCATATTAGTAGGCTAAGATTGAATATATGTAGTGCACATTTGATGGAAGTGGTAGTGAAGGAATCGGGGTGAATGTTGGAGAAGATAGCATTAAGAAGAAAGTTTCTTTATATACTTGGGATCCATTTTGCAACATGATGGGGAAATCCATGACAATGTTACTTATTGAGTAAATGCTGGTTGGCAAAAGTGGAGAGAAGTCTCTACCGTTCTATGTGATGAGAAAATTCCTAGCGGACCCTACTTAATATAGGAGGAGGCTTTGTTATAGATCTACAATCTATGTTCACATTTAACAAGAAGATATAGGAAAGTTTGAGTTAAAACGAGGAAGTGTTTCTCTATTGACTAGGTATAGATAACTACGGATATGTATTTGGGAGTTGTAGAATAAGAAGTCAGTCAAAAGTATAGATGCCAATTTGGCTAAAACATGGTATAGATGGCATTACAACGAGTCTCCTTATGTAAGGATAATCTGACATATGAAAAGGAAACTGAAGAACTGAATTTTTTTTGGAGTTTGGAGAAATTCTTGAACAAAGAGAATTGCTATCAAATGATGAAAATATGCAACCCATCCCACAGAAAATCCGCAGACTCTAGTAGTGAGAAAGTTCACCAGAATTAGCAAACTCAAAGCAATATATTCAACTTCCTTGGATATGCAACCTATGTTTATAGGTAACAATAAGACATATGAAATCTTGACCCAAAAACGAGTAAGTATATCTTTGTTGGCTATGATGCATATATCTATGGATACAATTGTATGATTTAAAGAATAAGAAGATAGCGTGAACTATAGATGTCACCTTAAATGAGTCTTCCTTGTACAAGGATAAATTGAACAGAAGAAAAAGAAACTCCGGCGTGTAGAAAGTCTACCACAGTTAGCAAACTCGTAGAGAGGTATTCACCTTCTTTGAATTATTTGTTGCTAACAATGGTGAGTAGGAATGCTTTGATGCAACACTATTAGGTGAGACAAGGAAGTAGTGGGAACTTGCTAAAGAGGATGAGATTGACTCCCTTACAAGCAACATGACATGTGAATTAGTTCTACTACCAACATAGAGGAAATTCCTAAACAACAAGTAGGTGCACAAGGTGAAGGAGAATACTTATAACACTGTTAGATACAATGCTCGACTAGTGGGAAGGGCGATTTTGGCATATGTTGTGAATGTCTCAACCATCAAATCAATGATTTTTGCATATATTGTGAATGTCTCAACCATCAAATCAGTACTGATCAGTGTTGCAACTCATGACACACACACACACATATATATATAACATATATATATATATATATATATATATATATAGCAGTTGGATGTCAAGATGATATTTCTCCATTGAGATTTTGAGGAGGGCATTTACATGCAACAACCACATGGCTATGTGACCACAAGAAAAGAAGGCATGGCATGCAAGCTCAAAAAAATTTTATGCCATGAAGCAAGCGCCAAGGAAATGGTACATGGAGTTTAATGATCTCATGAAAAACATCGGATTTTACAAATCTCATATTGTCCATTGCTGCCACTTCAAAAAGCTTGGTACATCTTACATCATCCAACTATTGTATGTATATAGCATGCTCCTTGTAGGCTCTAGCAAGAACGAGATAAGAAATATGAATGCAATGCCGTCTAAGAAGTTTGATAGAAATGACTTGGGTTTTGCAAAGTACTGAATACAAATCAGTAGAGGCATGACACAAGAAATAAAGACTAGTTTTGTCAGAGTACATTGAGAAGGTGCTGAAGAGGTTTTATATAGATAATTCAAAGCCTACTCAGACATGTTTAGTAAGTCACTTTAGACTATTGAAAGGGAAATAAGCTATTACAAAGGAGGATCATAAGTACATATCCAAAGTACTTTTAATCTTCTATTTATAGTTGAAGTATGAAATAGTTTGTACTAGATCGGGCACCTCCCATGTAATGGGAGTTGTAAACAAATTTATCTTAAATCCTAGCAGAAATGATGGGAAGTTGAATAAAAAAACTGAAGATTGCTAATTTTAGTGACAATCCACGTGTAATTCAAATTCATCTGGATAAGAGTTTTATCTTTCATTTGAGGACTAAGCATATTAATGTAAAGTACCACTTCATTCGAATATTATTAGAGGATAATGATATGATTTAAAAATCTATATATTGGAAAGTTCCGTTGATATGTTCACCAAGTTTGTAACCGTGGATAAGATGAAGGCATATTCAAATTCTGTTGGTCTTCACGAATAGAAGACAAAGGGAATCTCACATTAGCAAGGATGGCGACTAAAGCTTGGAAGCATTTGTACAACATCTACTACACCTCATCCTTCAAGTAGGATATTGTTGGGGTTTATTCTATGAAGACTGATTGGTTGAGAGTTGATGGGAGAGGATTGCTGATGTGGTTGATTCCTCTTTCTATCTTATGGTTAGTTGAGAGTTGATGTAGAAGATTGCTGATGTAGTCGATTTTTCTCCTGTTTTGTGATTGGCTGATAGCAGATGGGGATGATTGCTAAGTTGGTTGATCTTCCTCCTATCTTGTGATCGCCCGAGAGTTGGTGGGGAGGATTTCTATGTAACATGGGTGTTTTTGTTGCAATATAAATAAGGCCTTGGTGTAACCACATATTGTACTCCAAATACATTTGAGAGAATGAGAAGCGAGTATGGTTTGAGCAAAAGGAGTAGGTGCATAGTCGAATCACTATAAATCCTTGTTTGTGATTGTACATCTTTCTGTTCTTTGATCGTTGCTCTATTTGTGCGTTACTTGATCTGATTTCTTTCCAATACTAACCACCCAAGAAACACAAGAAATAAATTTAAACATTCATCAACCAATCTACATTAGCTGGCTTATAAAATCCTCAGTCAACTAAGATGGTGATCAATCGACTTATGAATATGTACTATTGCAATAGTCGGTCGAATGGATTGAATATTTACAATAAATACGCGGTGGGGGGTTGATAAAATAGAATAGGCTACTTGATAAATATTCACCCATACTGAATAGTTGTTTTGATTATTTGTATATTCGGCCGACTTGAAATAGACATTCGATCGCATATCCAACTTAAGATCCGACCCATCTCCCTAAAAAAATCCTATTCCCAAAAAACCCAAGCTACGAGTCCCCGATATTTCCCTACAATAAAAATGACCTAAACTCCATTCATGATTTCCCAAGCCAACCTTCTTCAGGCCATTTATTGCCTTTACTTTGGTTGCTTGCTGATCGGTCGTGCACTCTACTCCTTCATTTGCTGATTGGAGCTTCCCTTTGCTCTGCTCGATCACATTGAGCACTTATCTCGACTCCCTCCTACAAGTTATATAACCTTTTCCCCTCCCCCTTTTTTCCTGCAAGTTTCCTCGCCTCCCTTTTCTTATAGTTGTTATGCTTCATATGAAGAATGTGAAGTTTGAAAAAAGGGGTCTATTCTCGTGATTATATTTCAGAGTTGTTTTCATGAAGTTCAATCTTTTTATAAGCAGATGATATTGAAAGTCTAAGAGATTAGCCTTACCAAGTCTTATGAATTTCATAATCTTTTCTTTCGCTACCTTTTATCACTCTTTTTCATTAACCTTTTAGTGGTTGTTAGCCAATCTCCTTGAATATTATTAAGTCTACAATTTTTAATATTTATAAGTGTTGGTGGAAACATAATTCTATCTGATTCATGAAATCCTAGGGCTCTCTTATATATCGGAGAGTTCTAATGGGAATATTCCATACTATGGACAACATAAACAGAGAATAAACAACGATATTAAAACATAAAAATATTTCTTCTCACCCCTCCAAGATGGAGCATTGATGTCGATCATGTTTAGCTTGGATCCACACTTCTGAAACAAGCCTCTAGTCAAGGCTTTAATGAAGATACCTGTAGTATGCTCCCGTGAACTGACGTGGGAGGTGGACATGAAGCCTTTTTGAATCATGTCACGTATGTAATGACAATCCACCTTAATATGCTTTATCCTTTCATGAAAAGCAATATTATCGATAACAAAAACTGCAGCCTGGTTGTCACATTGTAAGTACATGGGAAGTGGTACATCAATGCGAAGGTCAATCGAGACTGATCTATCCCATATCATCTCAGTGGTCCCCTATGTCATAGCTCTGTACTCTGATTCTACATTAGGTCTAGCTACCACTGTTTGTTTCTTGCTCTTCTAGGATATTAAAGAACTACTGACAAATACTGCTAACCATGAGGTAGACTTTCTGTCCTTAGGAAACATCGTGCAACATTTACGCAAGCTAAGACATTAAGGGATGTCCCTTTCTTGAAAAATAGTCCCCCACATGGAGATGACTTCACCTTAGAATCATGTGAACATCATCCATATGTACCTGTCTAAGTTTCCCTATGAACTGGCTAACCCGACTAACAACAAATGAGATATCTGGCCTGGTGGTTGTAACATAAAGTATTTTCCCAACCAACTCTCTATATATCCTCTTATCTACTTCCTTTGTATCATCATCATATAGTCTCGTGCTGGGGTCCATAGGAGTAGTTGCAGGTCAACATTCGCTCATGCTTGTTTCTGCTAAAAGGTCTGTAACATACTTCCTTTGGGTCATTACAAGACCATGTTGGTTCCTGGCGAACTCTATCATAGGAAGTATCGTAAAGGATCAAGATCCATGGTAACAAATTGTTGTCCAAGGAACTCCTTAGACTTACTAATCCCCTGGATATCATCTCCTGTAATTAGAATATCATCAACGTAAATTGTAATGACAACTGTACCTCCCTGGCTTCTCTAAACAAATAGCAAGTGATATGCATTTGACCTTGTGAACCCTCTCTGCTCAATCAAATCTGAGAGCTTATGGAACTATGCTTTTGGACTCTACTTAAGGCCATACATAGCCTTATGAACTCTACAAATATGCTGTCACTCCTCCTCAGCAACAAACCCTGCAGTTGTTGCATATTGAGTTCATCTTAGAGATCACCATATAGGAATGCATTCTTGACATCAAGCTGAAACAATGACCAATCTCGCACCACAACAACAGTAAGAAGAGTTCGAAGCGTATAATGGCAGGCCACCGGGGAGAAGGTATCCTGATAGTCCACCCATAAATCTGAGTGAACCTTCGCGCAACCGACCTTATCTTGTAACGACCCACTATACCTTATGCTCGGTGTTTTACAGTGAACACCCATTTGCAACTGACAATAGATGCCCCAAGGGGAACTGGGATAAACTCCATTTCCACGTGACTGTAACGTAACCATTTCCTCCATTGCAAAACACCACTAACTGTCTTGCATAGCCTCCTGATAGGACCGTGGAATCTCTACATCAGATAGGCCAACAACAAACTTCTTGACATTGTTTTTAAAAACATGCCTCGAGGTGTTGAGGCGTACGCCTCGAGGCGTTTTTCAAGGAAAAAACGCCTCGAGACTATAGCCTCATGTAGCCTCAGTGAGGCGTGCGCCTCGAGGCTTATGAGGCGTGCCTCGAGGCGTGACTCGAGGTGCTGCCTCATGTATGTGCTGATTTTTTTAATTTTTTCTGCAATATTTTTTCTTTTCTTTTTGATTGTGAGCTTTTCATCTTTCGTAGACAAGTATTTTCAAGTCCTTAAGCTCACGATTCTCTGAAATGCATTTTTAGTTTATTAACATATTAAGCTTATTTTTACTTTGTTATGCATGTTCTTTATAAATCAACATGAACAAAAAATTGAGTCTTGAGTCCCTAAATCTAATGCCTCTACTCTTTAGTATGAATCACACATAAAAGCTTTCTTTATTAAAAATTTGGATGCAAGTCCCATACTTTGACCTAAATTTAGAAAAATATATTTTTGTAAACATGTCTCAACTTTTCTTCTATTCAATCGGGATTAAACTAATACACGTCAAAGCATGCATGAACAAAGATGGTCATAACATGCAATATTCAAGTGTTTTATCCCCCAATCCTTATGGAAAAGTAAAAAAGTAATCACTGATTCACTGCTTACTTTCTTATCCTTCTCAATTGAATGACACCCATATCTCACCTAATTTTGAAAAGGGTGTGTTACATCTAGTCCTTTTAGTTAAATTTTATTCAAAACTTTAAATTTTGCGGAGAGTTACTCATTATTATGCTTGCATATCCATATTTACTTGACTCCTTACAGATTTAGAGTCCAAAAAAAGAGAGTTATATAACAACTTGGATGTTTAAACCATGATGTTAGCATTGAAATGTCATGGAGTTATGTATTTAATCATAACTATTTAGTTTCTAGAACTTGACGCTTAATTATTATGTTTTATGAAAAATTTTCTTTCACAAGTGATGCTTACGCCTCGATACGCCTCGAGGCTTATGCCTCGAGGCGATACTGGGAAAATGTCCTGATACGCCTCACACTTTTTAAAACCTTGCTTCTTGAAATCCGTTATCATGCATGCCAAAGAAACAATCGAAGCAAGAGGATACGAAGCACAAGTACGCCTCTGCTTCCTGAGTGCAATAAGCATCTCAATGTTATCCAGAACCACCTCTACATATTCAGTGGCCTTTTGGGAAGGAACCTGCTCATCCTGTACTGTAACTTGCCTGAGACGTGCTGGAGGATTGAAGAGGCCTAGGAGCAGTAGACAATCTGCGAAGGTAGAAGCGTGGGAAGAGTTTGGATATGGGACTAGAAAGAGGAGGTGGTGGTGGACCTGGTAGTGGAGGAGCCATAAGTGGTATTGGAATAGGTAGTGTTGACGGTGAAGTAGGTAGAGATGGAAACATGTAAACCTCCTCTCTAGAATCCGATGGAGTGAACTTGTCACTTGATGGGAGAAGTGCATCACAGACTCAAAGAAGGTGACATCAATACTTGTGTAATACTTCCGACGAACATGATCGTGACATTGGCGTCCCTTATGTGTCTTGGAATACCCTACAAAAATACACTTGACAACTCTAGGAGCATGTTTGTCAAGATCAGGTAACGACTGATGTACAAACACTACATAGACAAACACCGATGAGTGAGAGAGAACACATCCTTCTCGAGAAATGCAATCGAGAAAGGAATCTTCTCACCCAAGATAGTGGAAGGCATACAATTCACACGGTAGCAAGCGGTGGGTACATCATCCCCCAAAAGGAGTGAGGGGCATGACATTGAATCAGAAGAGTTCATGTGACGTCAAGTATATGACAATATTTATGTTCAACATCACCGTTCTGCTAGGACGTATAGGTACATGATGTCTAATGTAAAATACCAAGCGATCGAAAGAAATGTGAAAGCGGTAAAGGTATAAAACTCCAGTGCATTATTAATGCGAACAATTTGACAATAACAGAAGAGATATTCTTTATTTCATTGATAAATGACTGAATTACATTCCCAGCTTCAGACTTATTCTTTAACAGAAAAACCATGACAATCTAGAAGAATCATCAACAACAAGATAGAATCTGTGTCCTTGATGGTCGGGAACACGACTTGGACTCTAAATATCTAGATGAATCAACTCAAAAAGAGAGCTACTATTATGACCCTGATTACTCAAGAATGAAGATCGATAGTGCTTTCCTAGCTGACAAGCTTCACACTGAAAAATAGAACGAGGAGAAATATGAGGAAGCACATGAGATGGCCAAAATGGAGATACCACATAAAAGGAGAGACTGATCCTTTAGAATTTGATGAAGCATCGACATGAGGAGTATGGATCATTCAATATAGGCCTCCCTGCTCACGACCGCATCCAATCACCCTGCACGGGAGTATGTCTTGAAACCAAGGGAAGATGGATAAAAAATAGCATGACAATGTAAATCTTTAGTAACCTGATTAACAGACAATAAATTCGTGGTAAAGTTCGATGCATGAAATACATTCTGAAGGTACATGGATGGCGTTAAACTAATCTCTCCCTGTCAAGTGATAGGAAAATGAGTCCCATCTGCTATGATCACTTATCTGTCCGGAGCTATCTGTCTGTAAGATGCAAATTTATCTCTATCTCCACATAGATGATAAGAGGCACCCGAATCTACAATTCATTCTGTAATATCATGCCTTGTACAACTGGTAAGAGTATAAGCACTACATGAGATATTAGTCGAGGCAGAAGCAACCACATCTAACATGTTCAAGGACCTAGAAGATACAACAGGAAGCATGCTTTCTCTCAGGTGAGAGATTAGGCCATCAAATCGTTGATTGAAAGTAGACGCAACAGGAGTCTTACTCTGCTCAGCAGCACGAACAGAGGCTGGAAAACCATGCTCGGAGTAGCATGTATCCCCAGAGTGGCCAGGACAGTGACAATAGGTGCATGACAGACGAGGACCACGACCACCTCCTCGAGCACAGGACCCTCGACCTCTGTGTTGTGAAGTACCTCCTCTACCGTCAGATGCAACCATCGCAGAGGATGTCTGTGATGAAGTGGATGAAGAAAGAATGATCCTGCTAAGACGACAGATCGACAATACTTCTTTTCCATATGAGGAATAATATCATTAGTAAGAATCTGTGACCGAGCAGCATCATACTCTAGATCATGTGGCGCTAAGAAGATGCCAACCATTGTAGTACTCTTGTACTCCTGCTGCTCGAGTGTAGTGGAAAAAGGCATGTAGCTGTGAAGCTTTTCGAACATGCCTTGGATAGATGTATATATAGAGTGCATGGGTCGTTTGTTTTGCTTGATAGTGAATATGTCATGATGTAACTGCAAGATCTTCGTCTCATTTCTTGCCTATGAATAGGTAGCTTCAAAAATACCCCACATTGCCTTGGCAGTGAGCTGATACAGAACATCGTTGGCGATCTCTATCGTCAACGTACCAATCAACCAAATGCGTGCATATGCATCATCAGCCTCCGATGAGATATTCGTACTAATCTTGTCACCGGCTCCTCATCGGAAAGAATATGCTTCTTGCTAGTAGACTGCATCAGGCTCATGATTTGCATGGCCCAAAGTTCGTAGTTTGTTCCATCCATCTTGACTATTGGCGTCGGACCTCGAAAGGTACATTTGGAGGAAGTGTTAACCTTGTTTTTTGACATGATACCAAATCCAAAGACCGGGACTTATAAATCAAGGAAAAAATTTGTCTACGCATACGTAAAGGGAATTGATTGCAGGCGTACATTCATATTGCAATCATTCCCATCAATAAGAGGTGTGTTCTAGGGCAAAAGAAGTGATTTATCAATTTGAAATCACCTTGGAAACCTCAAATCATATTGTGTGTGATCACGCAGTTACAAATATGATGCTCTAGAGCACCGATTGATGTCATGATGCAACCCTAGCCGAGATAGGGGCGAAGAAGCAGATGTGAGGAGGTGGAGTGGCGGTGGACAGCCGCGCGGAGGCTGCTATGAGCAGCAACGGTGGCGCAAGTGGTGCCGGGTGGGTTGAAGAGATGAAATAGGACTAAGGTCTATCTTCGGAGGTTGTATCGATCATCAGAAGATGAATTAGGCCAAAAATTAGGATATTTTCAAGGAAAATGTGGTGGCGGTAAGCGGTAGTGGCTTCGATGGTTAGGGTTTTTCGGTATGAGAACTCCGATCTAGGACCGTCGCTTTGATACCATGTTGGTGGAAATATGATTTTATATGATTCATGAGACCCTATGGCTCTCTTATATAGAGGAGAGTCCCAATGGATAAATTACATACCGTGGACACCATAATAGAGCATAAAAAGTAATACTAAAACATAGAAATATCTCTACAATAAGAAACCCTAGCTTTATTCTCGTATGAGTACTATTTAGGAAGATCAAATTAGATAGCTTGAGAACTCTAACCGTCATTGTGTGATCCCATGATTCCGCTAGTACAATGTAGACCATATCAGGTTTGAGGGCTCGAGTGAATTTTTTTGTTGGATTATCCCTTCTAATAAAATTTTTAAGTATAGTCATGGATCGAATTGTTACATCTATGTAAAGATACAGGACTATTTTTCTTAAAAAAATTATATATTTGAATAATTTTAAAAATACATAATCGAATAATTCTACTATTTTTCTTAAAAAATTATATATTCGAATAATTTTAAAAATACATAATCGAATAATTCTGCATACTATTTGAATATTGCTTATTTATTTGTGATCCTATTGACTGAATACCAACTTATGCAACACTAAGTACAATCGACTAAACTCCTCGTGGTCGATTTATAACTTGTATAAGCCAACTAACATAAGATCATGGGGTTCAATAGCAAATCTTGCTCAACTAAGAGAGGGACTAGTCGGCTAACACTTGAGTTTAGTCGATTAACCTTGACATGGGGATTGTTGGAAGATAGTGAGTCGGCTTACTAGAACCCTAGTCGACTAAGACCTTGTTGGTCGACTAACACTGAGTTTACCCAACTAAGGTCTAAAAGCCACTTAAAAGCCCATGATTGACTAGATAGAGTTCCATACCAACTCAAGGCTGGCCTAGTCGACTAACATGGATCGTTATTCAACCAGGAGGAACACACGCTTAAAAACCACGCTATTAGTCGACTCAACTGGACTATTGGTTGACATCCTTGTTCATAGTCGACTAATCCAGTGAGTAGTTGAATCACCCTTACGGTCAGTCAACTAATCCTGGTATCTGAGCAGCTCATGCTCAATTGGTCAACTCATCACTTGGGTGAGCAAACTAATTGGATGTTTTCTTCTCTTGGACAGTCCAGAATGTGAAATAATGAAAATTAGAATCTCAGCTTTTATCTAAGACACCAACAACTTCAGAAAAATTTGAAAATATAGAGATCAAACAAAAAATGTGTTCTTTCCATTTATAGGGATGGATCCTTGAGCAATCACAAAGAAAAATAAACACAAGTAGATGAACTTGGCTACTTGAAGCACAACCCATGCACAATTCTGCATATAAACCCATTTTAAACTCAGAATTCACATCATAAGTTGTTCAAACCCCCTTCTACCACAGAGATAAAGGGTGAGAACACAACCATCAGTTCAAGGACTTTAAGAAACCTCTAAGAGTTGAGGTCCAAGGGGATTTAGATGCACTCCACCTCAAATATGACATTTGTCCTCTTGAAGTGAGCGTGCCTTCTTCAAGCTCCTCATTAATTTCCTAAATCTGAGTTCAATCAAGATCATCAACCTAAAAGAAGTCCAACAATAGCACGAGCTAACCAAACGACTAGTGAGAAACTAAATTAAAGGTACTAGCTCTCGGAGAAGATTCCCCAAGGCCAACACCACCTTGGAGCTTCTTCTCCCATACTCCAAAGTCAAGCCTTAAGTGTTGGTTGGTCTCTAAGGTGGGCATTTCATATCAATTTGAGAGTAAGGTCCTAGGGGTTTAAGTGGGGGTATAAATCGACGAATCCAAAATGAGAAACATCCACATTCAGGGGTGTTCACAGGGCAAAAATTTGCTCCACTTGTACTTGACCCGATATGAACCATGACATCGGATCAACAGATCGATCCGCTTCAATCAAAGTGATTTTCCATCAGAATGGAGACCCATTTTGTGAAATGGATATCGGACGGGTATCCGCGGACACAGAACAAATAAATCCAAAGCCAAACAAAATTTGTAAAGTTAATATTCCGAAATAGGGACGTGTTAAAATGAAATTGATGAAAAAAGGCCAAACAATACAAATCTTGCTATTATGTTTAAAAATCAAAATGTCTAGAGTCATTATTTATCTCGATCTTCTTATCATTTTTAATCAATATTAGTGCACGATTATTGAAAGTGCAGTATCAGTGCCCGTCGAGGGATCTTGAAGGTCAAGGCAATGTTATCGATCCATGCCTATCAATGAATCTGATGACTGTCGATGGGTCCCGAGTAAGGATGCAAACATACAAATACGGATACGGATACGGATATAAGTGTTACCATATCCTTATTCATTTTAAATATGAATATGGATGCTGATACACATATTGACAAATATGAAATTTATGTTACCATATCTTTAAAAGACGGATACGATTGTAAATTGCATCCTGATCACATACGAGTAATATTAGAATACTTTATAGATTGGCTTATGTATACATGAATTAGATGGAAAATATTCTTATAAAAATCATATACGGATATGAAGACATATGCTTGCGGATATCAAAATAATATACATATTCATATCCATTTTAAATTAGATACATGCATAGATGTCAAAATCTGCATAAAAGGAATACAATGACATATCAGACACAGATATATCCATACGCATTTGCATACCTAGTCCCTGGGGTCAGGGCAGAGGTATGGATATATCTCTATCCAATCCACTACCATTTTCCTTTTATACGGATTCTGACATTCATATCCGTATCCATTTTAAAATGGATACATACATGAATAACATTTTGATATCTGCAAATATTCGTATCCGTATCCGTATATCCATTTTTATATATCATTATAATTGTAGATTTTTTTAATAATACATAACATAATTTTATGCCATCTTTCACCGTATTTGGTATAATCATTATGATATATGCATATTTAGTATATTTATATCATGTGCATTCCATTCAATACATGCATAATTTAAGTTAAGATAAAGTATTTCTGATATCATTTGTATCCAATTAGCATTCGTTTTACATTCGTATCCATGGGTCGATCCATGGGTACCCATGGATCATAGGATCGGAGCTCCGTATGTCATGGGTCAAGGAGAGTTGGATACCCGATCCGGTGTGATATGTTGGGTCCCAATTGGTTTAACTTTACGGATCGGGTACCCATCAAACACATGAACCGTGCACATCCCTATCTACATTAACCCTACACTTGTTGCATATCATTGGCAACTTGCACGTGTTCTCCTCCACCCTCGGAAGACTAGATTTCATCTCTTCATCCTTTCGGAAGCATTTAACCTAAGTTTTAAGATAGACCATTTCAAATAATTTATTTAGCCCTTTAGAAATTTTTTTCCTATCTTATTCCCTTCATTATTAGGCATACTTAGCCACTTAAATCAATTATGTCATTTCACCTCCGATGTTTGATTTTTTAGGTCATGGGCCCACATGGATGAAATTGACTTGTGAGCCACATCAACTTGGTTCACCCAAGTAACCACATGATGAAAACACACGTATTCCATTGTCTTTATGAGATCAGAATAATGAATGAAGAAAAATCGACTTCCAACAAAAGGCAATATTCAATAAAATAATTCTATATATAATTCCAAGTGGAATGAAATCACTATTCTATATACAATGTAAATCAAGTTAATCAACAAAAGAACCTAATTAATTTCTCGGATCAGAGG
Source organism: Ottelia alismoides (assembly GCA_037367405.1). Classification (NCBI taxonomy): domain Eukaryota; kingdom Viridiplantae; phylum Streptophyta; class Magnoliopsida; order Alismatales; family Hydrocharitaceae; genus Ottelia; species Ottelia alismoides. The sequence continues at coordinate 458,403 of JAZKJV010001124.1, read as the reverse complement.
CTGGAGGAATTCTTGGCGTTGATCGAGGCGGTGAGGGAGGTTGGGCGCCTTCCTGGGGGGCACGATCACCGGTGCTGGAAGGAGTCCCCCTTCACGGTCAAGAAGGCCTTTGGCGCTATCACTAGGCCGCCACCGTCGCTGTCGAAGAGTATTACTCTTGATTGTGCCTTTATGTGGGCTCTGAAGCTTCCGGAGTGGGTTGGCTTCTTTTTATGGCTACTGCGGAGAAAGAGGTTGATGACGAGGGACCGTTGTGCCCGGCTCTTAGGTGTGATTTCCGATAGATGTCTGCTTTGCGATGCGGCGGTTGAGTCCGTCGAGCATCTCTTTTTTGTGCCCCAAGGTGGTTGAGATTTGGCAGGGGGCTGATTTGGGTTGGTGTTGCACTAGTGACCTCCAATCGTTCTGGTCTGCGCTTCGGGCTAATAAAGGGAGGCCGATGCAGGAGTTGCTATTTCCGTGGCCGTGATATGGGCGATTCGGCGGGGGAGAAATGACTTATTGTTCTCGGGCCAAAGGTTTTATAAGGAGAATGTGGGCTCTTTTGCAAAACATCCGGTGAGGGACTGGGCGTCGTTATGACTTTGTAGTGTGGTCTTTGTTTTTTTTCTGTTGTCCTCTCTGCTCCCTCTTTTTTTTGAATAAGATTTTTGGGGAGTGCACCGTCGAATGTATCCCCTTGCTTCTGGATTTCAAAAAAAATATTCAATAAAATGAGGCCATATAAGGTTTTAAAGGAGGAGAAGAGAAAGGAGGGGTTGAACCACCACTGCCATCACCAATCTAACACTAGCACATGGATGATCACAGAAAAAAGCAGCAACAACAGGAAAAAGAGAGTAGCTGATCTGATATTACCATAAAAAATGTCTCTTGAAGGAGCGAGCTGCCTCTTCAAGAGACAACTTATATACAGTATTGGTCAAAAAAAAGTTTCTGCAATGTAAATAGGTAATTCTTTTTTATAGTTGCATGATAATGGAATTTTGCTCAACTACTGACTAGAGGAGATGCTGGTACATTGAGAGATTGTGTGGTCAAAACAAAAGAACAAGTTGTAGTTGGATCGTGGAGATTCAGTTACTCTATCTAGCTTATCTTGTAACTTCGCACAAGATCAGCTGCACTTTAAGTATAAGAACACTTGCATTCCCAAAATTACAGGCAAAGAAAACATGCGTCTCCGGGGGGGGGGGGGGGCAGCTGCCACACGCATATTGTTCCTCCCATGACATTTTGCAATCTCAGAGAGATTTGTGTTAACTTTGTGCTATGAAACAGTTATTTTTTGCTTAAAATACTTTCTCATGAGTTTGAAGTCATCCATATTTATCAAAATACTCCCTGTTTCTGTTCACACTAGAGAGATTTATCGATTACATTTTCTATCTTGGTTTCAGAATTTTGTTGGGCTCTCTGTGTCTGACGGCTATATAGCAACAGGGTCAGAGACGAATGAGGTTAGAACCGTTCTCATTTCATTCATTTCTGTTATAGAAACAACATAATGAGCATGGTTCAGTTTCGTCACATTTTATGACATTTTGGCTAGAATTAATACTATATATAAACTAAAGTTGTGACTTGGTTTCAATCCCAAGTGCTTGGTTTGAGCCAAAATGATCTTAAATTGCTGGTATTATCAATACTGTTAGTCAACATACGGAAAAGGTTGCAATCTATTCGTCATGCAACTTTGCACAATAGAATAAACAGATATGACTAGAAAGAAGTGAGAGATTCACAACTTGTCACACAAAGAAGCGATGGAATATGAACATATACCCTATGTACCAACCCAAGTTCATATTGATAAAATGCCCGTGTTGAGATATCGAGGTATAAATCCTATGGGATGGTAAAACTTTGTTTTATTTAATTTTTTTGATGATTTAGGCACTAATCAACCACAAAATCCATTCTGAAATTAATTCACGTAGAAGCCCTTGCTGGCGACTACATGTGACCCTAGAGTCCACATGAGAAATTGATTGAATGGTAGAGATGGTAGTGAGTTAAATTCCTTATGTTTGAGATGCATTCATTCACTTTGCCTTCCTTCATCTTAATTTCTCCAATTTTATTTCACACGGCCAATTTAGAATAAGAAAATGAAGATTGTATTGGACCATACAATTATTTTCTAAAACTATATTAGTTGCCAAGTTGCTCATAACCAGGAAGAAATTCCATGTAGATTTTCTTTGTCAAATTACTGTTCAGGAACACATTTTTCAGATCTAGTTGATTTCGGTACTGCCCAAAAATAACAATGAGTTAGGGAGAGAATAGTTTTGATAATAGAATGAGAGAGGTAATGATCCTAACGAAATCAATATTGGCTACAGGTTTAAATGTCTCCAGATAATAGATCATGTAGTTCTATGTGTATCCTTTTACAACAGTCCGGCTTTATATCTTCTAACCTATCCGTCTGATCTATACTTTACGATATATACCCATTTAGATCCTACAATGTAAATGCATTCTGATATATACATGACATCCTATGCCTTTTTCTTTTAAGTGCCTTCATTTCTTCTCACATGGCTTGTTACCATCGGGGATCAATGCGTGCTTGAGTAATATCATTGGAAACTGTTGGATATCCCTTGAATCCTATTCAGGGTGGAGATTGTTGGATCCTAATTGATTAGAGGATCCGTCTGGATTCAAATTGTATTTTAACCCTTTTAGTCAGCCTTTACAGGGTGAAGCTTGGCTAAGCTTTTTAGACGATTCAATTCAAGGTGGAGATTTTTGATATGCCTTGAATCCTATTTAAGCCTGTTGAGAAAAAGAACTAATGAGATGTTTATTCCATAGAGCTAGGGTCTCTTATATAGAGAGAACCCTAGAGATTACAAGGGTTACGGAACCCGAAGGGTCAAGGGGTTACGGAACTCGAAGGGTCACAGAGGGATACAGAATCTGAAGGGTCACGAGAGGTTATGGAACTCGAATGGTTACAGACATAAATGTAAATCTAATAGCTCTAACACTCCCCCTCAAGCTGGAGCTGAGAAAGCTACAGCTTGTAACAAAAAGAAAAGTATATACCACATCTTCACACTATGCATCATAAGAACATATGTCCGCTGCTAGTAGAATACCTCGCTCGAGGATGAGTTTGCGGCTTTCAGGTCACCGGAACGTATCTCTGCCATGCCTGTAGAGTCGCTGCGATATTAGGTCACCAGAACATATCTCTATCATGCCTGCAGGTCACCGGAACATATCTCTGTCGTGCCTGGAGAATAATCGTTGTAGAAGAAGTCCAGCGCGAAGTAGAAATCAGGTCGTAAAAGAAGAAATATACACCCTGACGAAGAAGTTGATGCTCGGTGAAGACAAATGATCTAAGTAGTAGTCTAGAGTGTCGGTCTGTCAGTCGTTGTAGGGCAACAAACGTCTAGAAGAATCATCTCCGGTTCCCCCTTTCTTCCATACTTGATAGAATAAAGAGTATGAAACATCAAGTTGGGAGAAACAAAAAGTTGGGAGAAACAAGTCGTGGTGAAACATGGGCTATTGGAGAGGGTGGGGCTCCAGGCAGTGCCGACGATGCAGGAGGTGCGACTGGAGCTACTGGAGCTTCGTGCGACACTTTAGGTGCCGCTGGAGGTGGCACCTGGTGCTGCTGGGGACTCAGACTGCCTTTTGCGAGACCATTCCACGAGCGACGCAGGAGGTCCAACCCTCTCTCCTTGTCGATGGAGAGAGGGCTGGTGGTGGTGGCAGATTTAAAGTATTAGGCTTCGATGTCGGATCGTCGCTCTGATACCATGTTGAGAAGAGAAACAAAATGAGATGTTTATTCCATAGAGCTAGGGTCTCTTATATAGAGAGAAAACCCTAGAGAGTACAAGGGTTACGGAACCCGAAGGGTGACGAGGGTTTACGGAACTCGAAGGGTCACACAGGGTTACGAAACCCGAAGGGTCACGGGAGGTTACCGAACCCGAATGGTTACAAACATAAATGTAAATCTAATAGCTCTAACAAAGCCTACAAATAAAGTTCTATTTTATTGTGATTCAAAGTCCTATTAGAATTTAAGTCCTATTTCTTTTGGGATTTATTTGTGTGGGAGGAGATTCTATATAAATTTCCATAGGATTAGTGTTTTGAATCATCTCTTTGTACTCCAGTTTCCACCATATTAAGAGAGATCAACCATTGTCGCCAAGGATGTAACCCAATTATGGGTAAACCTTGTAATTCCATGTCTTCGTGCTTATTTGATTGATCATTTGTGCGTGTTCGTCTTCCACGATTCACAACAAACTGGTATATACCTATTTAAACCCTATGTGGAACATGCACAATCAATTAATCAAGCAAGCACGGAGATAAGCAAATTTACAAGGTTCACTTGTAACTAGGCTACATCCTCGGTGGCGACGGTGGTCTTAATATGGTGGAACAATTGTAATACAGAGAGATGATTTAAAATATTAACCCTATGAAGGTTTATATAGTACCTCCTCCCGCACAAATAAATCATAAAAGAAATAGGACTTCATATTTTAACATGACTTTGAATCCCAAACCAAATAAGACTTTGTCTACATTTTTAAATATGATTCAAGGTACATCAACACGAACCATAGAAGTAAAAAGAGATGATATATAGTTTATGCTCAGTTGAGAGTAAATCATATATTTTTGACTGCAATATTTTGAAGGAAAATTTCTCCTGCTCTTTTAGTAATTGTAGGTGCTTCCTAATATATGTTTCTTTTATTAATAAGCTGGATTTTGGTGACTCGGGTAGCAACTCTATTTCATAAAAACATGAGAACTTACATAAGGAGCCCTTCATGAGGTATACAAGTAAGTGTTGTAAGTAGCAGAAGCAAACACGCACAAACACGATCAAACAAGCAAACACGCAAACACATAGATTCAAGGTTCATGAAAGCGTATGCATATGCATTCGAATATGTCACTGAATAGAGATTAAGCAATATGCGGGGGCATACGCGGGGTATATGCATTTCTACATGGTTTCCTAATTTTTTATTTAAAAATAAAAAAGTATTTTCAAAAGTGACTACAACTGAATTGATTATGAATAAATATGGTCCAACAGAAGATCTAAGAAAAATGACTTTCTAGTAGAGCTCAAGACAATCTTTGTCAATCAAATATAAATAATTCAATAGAAAAGTTACCGTACATAATAATTGACATTGAACTACACAACAACAACAAAAACAAAGCCTTTTCCCACAATTAAGTAGGGTCGGCTACATGGATTCTTCGCCTCCATTCAGATCTATCTTGGGTCAATCTCGAGCTTATATCCAAAAAACTAAGATCCCTTCGTATATTCTGTCACCAATCTTCACCTCGATTTCTTCATCATTGCTTCCATCACGTTGGACATGCGAGCCCACGATGAGCCATTATGCAATAAATGTTATTGCAAATGTGATTCCCTGATCTGAAATGAAGAATAACTAATTTACATAATATGTCCCTTAGTACAATTAGGGTTATGTACCATGGCCATCTTAATGATCATACAACTGTTGATTTAGTTATTGTATCATAGAGGCTGATGCTTGGATGAATATCTAAAGAGTTAAATTGGGGACTCATCCAGCACCTCAAATAATTATTAAGAGAGGGTCTCCAGCCTGAGAAGGAGATGACAATCATTTCTCGAAAGGCTGATATCTAACCGATCTCTTGATGCATGTCCTCTGCATAGGAATAGAGATTCGGAGGTGTTAGATTAGTTAGGTCAAAGAGTTGATTTAACAAGATCGAGATAACCAAAGTCCTATGTCGTATACTGTTACGATATATGCTCGCATCCTCTGACCGGGGACAGACGTGTTACTATATGTCTGAGTATGTACATTTAGCAGACCAATAGGTTGATGACCTAACCAAGGTATATAAACCGGCGCGCTGGTGTGCATGCAAGGACATATAAGTAATACCGTTTCTTAAAGGGATCATACATGTTCATTACTGAACCGTAAGACATTAGCTCACTCATAAGATATTGGGAAGGATCAAATTCCGTGCACGGTCGTCTCGCTTTGGAAGTTTGACTGAATTTGTAGGTTTGATATTTGCTTTTGGAAAGTATATGATCAACACCTAGGTATGATATATGCTTTTGGAAAGTATATGATCAATACCAACTCTCAGCGATCAAACTGAGAAACTTAATGATAAAATCCTGAAGTAAACAATGAAAAAGAGATCTAATACTTCGGGTTTATCCGGGTCTTCCAGTATGCATGATGTACATGTATTGTGAATACTTAAGGGTGATGTGATCATAAATAATTGTATAACCATGACACTTCTATTCCTAAGGAGTGATGAAGCGGGTCTGGATTTTAGTGACTCGTCTCAGTAGAGAAGTAATATGATCTTAGTCTAACTATTGGACATTGATCTGAATGTGATTCAGATGCAATGAGAAGATTAGATTTGCGGTCTTGATTTAATCAAACATCTATGAGAGGTTCGCAAGATACTGAATTTGAGATCCAAGTCACTATACGTGGAACAATACAATCACCATGTCCTTATCTCCAAGTATCCGCGGAGAAAGCGTATTATCCTTTAAAGAGTTCAAGGATAATTTCATTGTTGATATATGTATCCAAGCATTGATAAAATTGATAATTAAATGTGATTTAATTATCATGAATAATATGAATTTGATTTATATTATAATTAGAGTTGTCTTAGATAAGTAAATGTAATTTAATTATCAATGATGTAAATAATGTGAATGTGATTCATATTATTTGAGCACAAGAGAACAGAGATCCAAAATGATTAAATATGATTTAATTATCATGGATATGAATAATGTGGATAGTACTATCCATATTAATCATATATATTATAAATATGATTTATAATATATAAGAGAGAGAAATTTGTAATTTACATTTGTTAATTAAATGTTGATGTGAATTGGATTCACTTTGGACAATTAATTGAAAATGTAATTTACATTTTATTTTGGATTGTGAATGTGATTCATAAATTTTCAATGGCATGATTGCAATATTCACAAAATAAATTGGATTTATTTTTGTGAAATAAATTTGCAATAAAAAGTTGTTGCAAAAATATTGGAGATACTCATGAGATATGGATTCATATAAAATTGGAAGGAGCCACCTTGCCATATGAAGAGGGTGGACGACCACCCTTTCCTTTTGGAATGAGTGGCCGTCCCCCTTGTTCTTATGGAAGGAGGCTTTCCTCCTTATTTCTCCAATAGAGATTGATTTAATATAAATCAAATTATATTCATTATATATTTGATTTAATTAAATCAATTATTATTGTATTTTTAGCAACAAGATCATAGCCATTAAAGAAACACAAATCAATGTGAGCCATTGGATTTATGTTGTCCATGGATTGAGATCCATTGATCCCAAAATATTATAAATAGAAGGGCACCCCTTGCTCTTCAAGAGACAACTTTAGAAACAACGTATGCTCTCTCTCTCTCTCATTCTCTACACGCCATCTCTCTCCCTCTCTTGTGGCCATCCACCATGAAGCCCTAGCGGGAGTCGCCATCGCCGCAGCGTCATTGTTATGCTGCCCGATTGTTTGCTCGTGGATCTTCGTCTTCTTCGGTGTGCCTCGCTCGTGAAGAAGACATCAAATCTCATGTAACGAGATAAGGAGATTCGACTCTTCGATCATAGACATGGATTGCGAGGAGTTCGCATTTCATCAACGCGCTCGCAAGCGTCTCCTCCGTCGGATCGGACTTAAGATAGGAGGTCTCTTCGTTTAGAGACTTGATCGCAACCACGCTTCAAGAGGTAACCCTAATACTTGTTTGTGGTTTAAATGAAACGATCTGAGAAGTGTTCTTGGATCATGTGGTTTCATCGCATGAAATTTTTTAACTTCCGCTGCCTCGAGCAACTAGTACGACTAGTCGCTCCCGATCGCATAAGATGCGATCCTCACACTTCCGTGATGCGCTTAAGGATGTCACCATATCCTTCAATTGGTATCAGAGTCAGGTTGGAGGTTTTGGATGCGATTCATAAACCTAGGAAGTTGGGTTCATTAGGGTTTGCGAAAGTTTTATCACATTTCATTTTCGCATCTCTGTCTAATGAATAATTTAAGCCATGTTTAAGATGTTTAAACACGGAATTATCACTTGAACTATGTTCCCTATTAAATAAGAAAACCGTGGGATCTGAGTTTGCGCGATTTGGAATCCGTTTACTCAAGTTACGATCATTTTAGTGAACATGTATCCACTGTTTCGGGGACTGCGAATCTTAACGTAATTAATGAGTTAATTACTGTTTTGAAACGCCTAGAAATGTGTGTAAATCACTTGTCTTCTGTTGTAAATCAAATTAGCAAACTTTGGAAACTTATTTTGCATGATTTGGATTTAAATTGATTGAGATATGCTAAATTTAGTAAGTGAGGGTCAGTGCTGGAATTTACTTTCTTAATCAAGAACCTTGTGATTGTCATTTAATCGATTAATAAAATTAAATGGTTTAATTTCCTGGAAAAATTATGGATAAATATTTGTGAAATATTTGATGATAATTATTTCCTTAAATGACGTTGCCTTAACCAATAATTGATTAGATATGATCTAGATTAAAAATTGGTTACTCAATCTACTTTCCAACAAACAAAGTTGCTTGAATATGATTGGGAATTTATTTAGCAAATTTCCTTATAATGTTAATCAAAATTGTTTTGATTATTATTATATGGTATAACTTCGGTTGAAAAATCGATTATCATCTCAAGTACATAATGATCAATTTGGCATTATTCTTTCCCGAGGTAGATATGGTGCTTAGTCGGGGAGCGTTGGGGTAGCAGGTTGCACCGTGTGCGGTCTGTCCCACTTCCGTCGGTACTGGCCATGACAACAGGTATGGATGGGATAATGCAAGAGAGATCAAGGTGTATTTTTTCTAATTATTAAAATTCGAAATAATACGTATTTGAGATAATGCCATATTTCAAGTAACAATGAAGGATGCTTGTTGGATATTTATTAGATCATTAATTTAATATGATTATATTAATTAGAATCCAACTAAAATTTAAACACTATTATGAATAGAGTTGTTATTTCCCTTGTAAGAATTAATGGTAATGAATATGATTCATAATGATTAATTAGAATTTGAATATGATATAGAGGATCGCACAAGTGACATCCATGGTCTCCTGTCAAGGCGAATGGTTTCGTCGTCCGGGATTGTATGTAGGAGACATCTATCCGAAGTGACATCTCATGCATACAAGCGCATCTGGATCGGGCTCTTTGCTTCTCGAAAGAGTAAGGTCGTATGCATAGTGAACCCAATATCGGGTCCTCATATTATTGGGGCGATATTGGATTGCGCATAGTGAGTGCTATTCCTGTTGACGGTTGGTTCAATTAATGACGGATCAACATCACCTTAGGGGTGGTGGACTCGGGTGTTAAAGACCGAATTGGGAATGCAAGTTGGACTTGCAAAGCGGAATGTGTTCCCGCTTCTTTTTATCTGAGTTACAGGTTCTCATATTATTGGGATGTGACAAAGATAAGGAAGGAGATCCCAGATCTTGCTTGAGATATAATGGTAAGTATCTCTTACATTGAATGTGATTAAGGGAAAGAACTTTCGATGTTGACAAGGCAAGACAACTTTGATATAAAAATTCCTAAAGTAAAATATATATTTATATATTTATGCAAATTTCTTATTTCAGATAATCCTTCAATAAACCCACTCAATGCTATACTCAATGATAACTAGTATAATATCGTGGATTGGATCCATGATCAAGATATTGTACTTGCAGTTGGACGCATAGTGTATGTGGTTGCAATGTGCAAGTTTCCTTACGACAATGAGGAATGCCAATTAAATAGACAATAGGACTACAACCCTAGGGTTTGTATGTTGCTATAGTCTTGATCTCTCATCGAATATACTTCGAAAGTGACATGTCGATGATGATCGCAATTGTCAAATAATCTTTATAAAATATGAAGAAGATGTTTTGGCATGCATATATGCTCTTGACATTTAATCATGAATGACATGGTTCACTGCATTATGCATAATGGTGGCTCTATAAGAGATGATGTATTCAACTACCTGAACAAAGTCTTTTAGAGTTTAGACAGACGTAAATACGATGAGTGTCATCATTCTATTGTTTATACTCAAGTCATTCATGAAGCTTCATAATATTTATATTGTATGAATTGGATGAAGCATGTATAAATGTTGAAGTGCTCTTATATTGAAATCTTTTGAATTCAACATAAGAGATCTTTTGTCTTGAACAATGGTTGTTTATATATGAAAAGAGCGTAGTGGAAGCATGGGTCTGATCCATGTGAGAAGGAAAGTCAAAAAGTTGACTATACTTCTATGGTTTCTGTACATATGACATCCAAAGAGTTGGATGAATGCCAATATTGAAATAAGCCACTAATAGTATGACTATCAAGTCTATCTAAAATCTTTAGAGAAGGACCCAGATAGTGCATCGGAATAATCTATATCTACATTTGATCATTGAAATAGACTTGCTTATTTGATAAGATCAAAGTCTGGTAATTGTATCTCATTCTTCTAATAACACTTGCAATTGGTTGTATATGCATTAGAAGACTAGAAATTTGATCTTAACTTTTAATAGTCAATGGATATTGATGTAATGATTGCAACAATCTCCATTGGATAGACAGGCTTCATATTTTCAGTGGGAGAGCCCTCATTCTTAGAGAATGTCTCTATGACCTAGATATTAGAATGCACTCATTGTTTATTTCTAAATGTTGGAAATAAACATGAATTCTGAGATAGACCTATCATAAGAGTTATGATGGATATATTTTAGAATGTAATCTAACATCCAGAGTACTCTGCTAAATTAGAAAATTAATAAATGGTTCATTAACATTTCTAATACTGAAAATTAACCTTTAAAGATCAATAGGAGGATGAAGATCATTTGATAATGATCTGACATCGAGTCTTGGACATAAGTCTATTGATAAGATCAATAGACAAGTAAGAGATGAAACTTTAGGGTGTCTGAAATTTCAAATCTTACATACTTGTGAATATTGTATTCAAAAGTAAAATTGTCCAATACACCCTTCCTTGGGAATGGTGTAAGATGTCAAAGTATTCAAGATCTCATGCATATTGATGTATGTGGATCATGTATATCATAATAAACATTAATGATATGTGATATCATTCGATGATTATCTGTGATATGTGATTCTTCCCTTCACCTAAGAAAGCTTTGAAATGTCCAAAGATTTCACAATTTTGGTTTAAACCCAAAAGTTTAAAGGAAGATGAAATGAATTTGATCTAATCTAGCTAGCAAATACCTATTAGATGGATTCAAGGAATACCTTACGGAGAAAGGAATATCATTCCTATCTCACTCCTCCTGATACGCCTAAACTCAATAGAGTTGTAGGGAGATACAATTGATCATGTGTGTCATGATTTGATCAATGATGAATCGTAGCATAATTACCTCTTAGTTTCAAGATATGTATGTAGTAGAGACTACAATATATATCCTTAATAATGTCCATGCAAGTAAGTTGGAATCTGGCACCAGAGAGTGCTACTTCATTAGGAAAATAAAGGATGGTATTGGATACCTACTTTATGATCTTGAGATTCTTAAAAAGATCTCATCTCTAAAGATATGATTCTTAGAGGATGACTTTCTTGAGAATCAAGATGAAGTGAAGGAACTCATTTAATCTTGAGACAATAATAAGGCTCCTGAAATCGGAAGCTTAAAGAATAATTAAAGATGAAACACTCATACCTCTTCAAATGAGTTTGCGGGTGGATTCCATGTGACTGTTAAATTTGACAATGATCTGAGTCATCTGACTTCATATGATGAAGCTTCTGAATATCATGACATGGAAAGATGGATGTTAGCAATAAAGTCTAAGGTAGACTTCATATACAAGTGTTGTATATGGACTCTCGAGGACCCACCTATAGGGTAAAACCTGTTAGGTGTAAATGGATCTTCAAGAGAAAGATAGAACATGATAAGAAGGTAGAGACATTCAAAGCACGATTCGTATCCACAAGATACACATCGAAGAGAAGACATCGCTTGCGATGAGACTTGCTTTTCAGTAACCATGCTTAAACACATTAGAATGTTGCTAACTATAGTTACACAACTTGACTTTGACATCTACAAGATGAAAGCCAATATTGCAATCCTCTATGAATACCTCCTTGAGGATATTCACATGATGTAGCCCCAGGACTTCATGATTGAGGAAAGTAAGGTGTGCAAGCTAAAGAACTCCATCTATAGACTCAAATAAGCTTCTTGTAAGGTGTGCAAGCTAAAGAACTCCATCTATAGACTCAAATAAGCTTCTTGTAGTTGGAACATAAGATTTGATGAAATTGTAAATGTTATGATTTTAGATAGAATCTTGATGAAACTTGTGAAGCTTAGTGGGAGTGTTATTGTGTTCATCTTGCTAAATGTAGATGATATCCTAATCATTTGGAATGATATAAGGATGATAATAAGTGTTTTATAGACTGGCTATTCCATACCTTGAGATATGATCTCAAGGATACGTCTTGGGTCTTAGTTCTGAAGGAGTTCAGAAGCATAGAGTCTCTTACGTCTTGGGATCGTCACATTAGTGGTACGCCTTGGACATTTCCATTTTCTGAAAAATTTCAAGAAAGGCTTCCTTTCCTTAAGATATGACACTAACTTATCTAAAGGGATATCACCTCAACGAGTTGAGGAAATAAATACTAGAACTGCTTGCCCTTGTGCATCAGTTACGAGAAGTCGAGTATATGCTAGATGTGTACAAGTATCAGATGTCTACCATGCATTGGGAGTAGTAAAATATTACTAATCCTACTATGAAAATAAAATACTTGGTTGCAATAACAAAATCTTCAATGAGGACAAGACTTTCGAGATAGTGATATTTAAGTCTTATCTTCAAGAGATTAAGGCTTTCTAGATAGTGATCTAAAAGATCTTAACTACAGGTACCTAAGTAGATAGAGATCTCCTGGAATAAGGATATTCTGATAGGGATAATGGGGTTATATACTGGTTATAATAATTGTAATAATTATTAAGCTGTAGTGTCAAGGACAATATAACTAACAAGATTGAGTATTAGTTGCATAAGATGCAACATTCGCATTGGATGCGAGCACTATTACTGGGGGATATGCAAGTACCGTCAAAGGACTTGGTATAGTCTCTCGAGAACAGAGTGACTGATCAGCTTACCTAGCTATTTTTCTACATAGCCTATGATTGTCACATGAGTGTGAGTTTAAATATTAGCCCATTATTGGCTCTTTGGGCTAGCGGGAGATTATTGGACATGCGAGCCCACGGTGAGCCATTATGCAATAAATGTTATTGCATATATCATTCCCTGATCTAAAATGAAGAATAACTAATTTGCATAATAGGTCCCTTAGTATAATTAGAGTTATTTACCATGGTCATCTTAATGATCATACAACTGTTGATTCAATTATTGAAGCATAGAGGCTGGTGCTTGGATGAATATCTAAAGAGTTAGATTGAGGACTCATCAAGCACCGTCAAATGATTATTAAGAGAGGATCTCCAGCATGAGAAGGAGATGACAATCTTTTCTCGAAAGGCTGATATCTAACCGACCTCTTGATGCAGGTTTCCTGCATAGGAATAGAGATTCGGATGTGTTAGATTAGTTAGGTCAAAGAGTTGACTTAACAAGATCGAGATAACCAAAGTCCTATGTCGTATACTGTCCCGATATAGGCTCGCATCCTCTGACCGGAGACAGATGTGTTACTATATGTTTGAGTATGTACATTTGGCAGACCAATAGGTTGATGACCTAATCGAGTTCTATAAACCGGCACGCTAATGTGCATGTAAGGGTATATGAGTAATACGATCTCTTAAAGGGATCATACAGATTCATTACTGAACCGAAAGACATGAGATCACTCATGAGATATTGGGAAGGATCAAATTCCGTGCAAGGTCATCTCGCTTTGGAAGCTTGATTGAATTTGTAGGTTTGATATATGCTTTTGGAAAGTATACGATTAACACCTGGGTATGATATATGCTTTTGATAAGTATATGATCAATACCAACTCCCAATGATCAAAATGAGAAACTTAATGATAAAACCTTGAAGTAGACATTGAAAAAGAGATCTAATACTTCAGGTTTATTCCGGGTCTTCCAGTATGTAGGATGTACAGGTATTGAGAATACCTGAGGGTGATGTGATCATAAACGATTGTATAACCATGACGCTTCCATTCCTAGGGAGTGATGAAATGGGCTGGATTTTAGTGACTCCTCTCAGTAGAGAAGTGATCTGATCTTAATCTAAATATTGGACATTGATCTGAATGTGATTCAGATGTAATGAGAAAATTAGATTTGCGGTCTTGATTTAATCAACATCTATGAGAGGTTCGCAAGATATGGATTGAGATGTGATCTCAATATCCAAGTCACTATACGTGGAACAATACAATCGCCCTGTACTTATCTCTAAGTATCCGTGGAAAAAGTGCATTATCCTTAAAAGAGTTCAAGGATAATTTCATTGTTGATATATATGTATCCAAGTATAGAGAAAATTGATAATTAAATGTGATTTCATTATCATGAATAATATGAATTTGATTCATATTATAATGAGAGCTATCTTAGATAATTAAATGTGATTTAATTATCAAAGATGTAAATAATGTGAATATGATTCATGTTATTTGGGCACAAGAGAAAAGAGATCCAAGATGATTACATGTGATTTAATTATCACGGATATGAATAATGTGGATAGTACTATCCATATTAATCATATATATTGTAAATATGATTTATAATATATAAGAGAGAGCAATTTGTAATTTACATTTGTTAATTAAATGTTGATGTGAATTGAATTCACATTGGATAATTAATTGAAAATATAATTCACATTTTATTTTGGGTTGTGAATGTGATTCACAAATTTCCAATGGCATGATTGCAATGTTCGCAAAATAAATTGGATTTATTTTTATAAATAAATTTGCAATAAAAAGTTGTTGCAAAAATATTGGAGATACTCATTAGATTTGGATTCATAAGAGCCACCTTACCATATGAAGAGGGTGGACGACCACCCTCTCCTTTTGGAATGAGGGTCGTCCCCCTTGTTCTTATGGTAGGAGGCTTGCCTCCTTCCTATTTCTCCAATAGAGATTGATTTACTATAAATCAAATTATATTAAATATATATTTGATTTAATTAAATTAATTATTATTGTTGTGTTTTTAGCAACAAGATCATAACTATTAAAAGAAACACAAATCAATGTGAGCCATTGGATCTGTGTTGTCCATGGATTGAGATCCATGGATCCCAAAATATTATAAATAGAAGAGCACCCCTTGCTCTTCAAGAGACAACTTTAGAAACAACATATGCTCTCTCTCTCTCTCATTCTCTACACGCCATCTCTCTCCCTCTCTTGTGGTCGTCCACCATGGAGCCCTAGAGAGAGTCACCATCTCTGCAGCGTCGTCGTTATGCTACCCGATTGTTTGCTCGTGGATCTCCGTCTTCTTCGGTGCGCCTCGCTTGTAAAGAAGACATCGGATCTCGTGTTACAAGATCAAGAGATTCGACTCTTGGATCATCAACATGGATTGCGAGGAGCACGTGTTTCATCAACGCGCTCGCAAGTGTCTCCTCCGTCGGATCGGACTTGAGACAGGAGGTCTATTCGTTTAGAGATTTGATTGCAACCACGCTTCAAGAGGTAACCCTAATACTTGTTTGTTGTTTAGATGAAATGATCCGAGAAGTGTTCTTGGATCATGTGGTTTCATCGCATGAAAATTTTTAATTTCCGTTGCCTCGAGCAACTAATACGACTAGTAGCTCCCGATCGCATACGATGCGATCCTCACACTTTCGTGATGCGCTTAAGGATCTCACCATATCCTTCACATCAAAGGTGCACTCCATATATTCTGTGTTTGCCCTACTTATACAAAATCCTTTAGTCTCCAATGCTTGTCTTCAGACCTCAAGCTTCAGGCCTAAATTCAAAAATAGACCTAAATTTTCATACTAAACATCATACTAATTTTATAGAACTGCAGACCTAATCATATCTTAAATTATTTCAAAATATAACCATTCAATGGACCTAAGTTGAATGTTAGCATAAACATTTTATACTTGGAAACAATACAATACATACTTAATTATATCTTAAATTCTTTCAAAAAAAATAACCATTCAACAAATCCTAGTTGAATGTTAGCATAAATATTTTCTACTTGAAAATAATACAATATAGTACGATTCAATTACGGTGATCATTTTATATGCCTAAACATTGTTAGTAAGTATGGACTAAGAGAAATAGTCATTCAACAAGGCTAAGTTGGCTCTCAAAAAAATACATAAAAAAATAGCCTGACATGAGAAAAGAGGGATGTAGGGTTACCTGGTGGAGTTTTGCACGGTCATGGTTGATCTTCGCACGGTTATGGTGGAGCTGGGCGGCTGAAGAGCCCCCGTACAGAGGAGAAGAGGGGGGGGGAGAGCTTCACACAGAGAAGCTGGAGGCGGATGAGCTTTGCAATATAGAGTTAGAGGAGCTTCACACGGAGGATTTGGAGGCCGAGGAGCTTCACACGGAGTGAAGGGCTTTCAGGCGGTGGTGGAGACACATGTTGGACGAGGCGGGGGACTCAAGATCGAGAGCTTGCAACCCTATCGGGGGTTCTGGAGGAGAAATAAAATGCAATCAGTCACCTAAACCCTAAACCCGTTATCTGGTTCTTAAGATCTGGATTTGATTATCCGATGCTGCTGCAAGGGCTCGAAGCAGGCACCGGTGCGCATATGTGGATGTATAGTTTGCATATGCGGTCCGCATATGTGCAAGGGGCGCATAGTAAGGGGCTTCAGGTATGCAGTGCTCTGAAAGGTCCGCACACGCATATGCGGTTGCTTAACCTGCTTTCGTGAACAATACACGGATTTATAAAAGGTTCATTCATAACTGGAACTACGCTTGGGTGACGGCAATCGGTTTCACTATTCGAGGAGAAGAAAAATAACAGAGGTTACATAAAACCCTAAATCTTGGGAAGTTTATATAATACTCCCGTACAAACGGATGTCGGATGCAAACGGATCGAAATACCCATACAGAAATCCTAGTTAGCCCCCCGAGTTTGTAGGGTATGGTGGCACATGGGGGCTGGGTGTGTGGGAGGGACGGGGTGGGGATGGGGGGCATTAGTTGGTTTTGGGTTCAACAAAATAGATGGTTAGATTCAAGGCATGTCAACAGTAAGTCAAAAGTAAAGGGTAATTTCGAAACTCAAAAACAAATAAAGTGCAAGTTCCGGTTGAACTTGTACTGAAAAAACAATTTGGGATTTTTACACCCATAACCTTAAGTAATTTTGTAATAACATTCATAACCTTGCATAATCGCGAATTAACGCTCAGGACCTTGAATAAGTGTATCGTCTTACACATACCCTCCGTTAATTTACTTCGTTAACTCAACCAGATGATTGAGTTAATCTAACCAATCAATGATCTAACGGATGAGATAATCTTTATTTTAAAAATATCCACATCTTTCTCTTGAGCCAACACCTGCAGCCAACGTGACTCAAAATTTAGAATGGGGGGATGGACTATGATAGCTGGTACAACGACTGACAGACTTGCACTCGACGGAAAGGGGGATGGTGGAGGATGACGGGGGGGGGGGGGGTTGGGAATCTTGCATGCGAATGCAACAGGCCTGCAGGGAGCGAGGCGTGTTGGGCTTGACGAGGTAGTAACCAGGGGGGGGTGCAGAGAAGCGGTGGACGACAACGGCAGGATTGGGCGAGCTTGGGGAGGGGGCTTGAGAGGCACGGTTCAGTCGGACGGCGGGGAGGGTGGTTGGTCGACGCGCGGGGGGGGGGGGGGGTTAGGTTGGGGGGGAGCCTGCATAGGTGGTCGGTCGACGCGGGGTGGGGGGGGGGGAGGGGGGGGGCTTGCAGAGGTCGGCCGGAAGGGGCTTCTATAGAGGTGGGGGGGAGGGGTGGAGCCTGCAGAGGTTGTCGGTCGGTCGATGCGCGAGGGGCGGAGGGGGCTTCTGCAGAGGTCGATCGACTGGTTTGGGAGGGGGGGCTTTGCCTGCAGACGACGACAGTTGGGGGCGTCACGGGAGCAAAGGTCGTCGAGGCCGGGGGGGGGGCCTGTTGCTTACAGAGGTGATTGGGAGAGAGGCGTGGGGGTTTGAGTGGGATTCCGAAGGGGATGAGTGGGCGATCGAGTAGGGGATCGGTGGGGGGCACGAATGGCTTGATCGGGGGTCTTCGAAGCATGGGACGAGAAGGTGGTGCTCTTGGCAGGGGGAGAGGGGCGGGCTTCGATACGGGAGAGGGGGAAGCGTCGATGTCGGGAAGGAGAGCTTTTGCAACCCCCCGCCCGTCTCACCCTCTCTCACTGCCTGCAAGTCCCGGTCTCAACGCCTGCAACACCTGATGAATCCTTGCACCGATCACTTCCTCCAGCAGCCCCCTCCGCCTCCCTGCCACCGCGCCGACCATCTCCTTCAGCAGCTCTCTCCGCCTCCCCACCCTCTCAGATGATGAATAGAAAAGGATGGCATGTTTCACAAATAAGAATAAATACTAGGGGCAGTTTTGTCTTTTTAAACGGAAACCGTCAAATATAACGGCCATCTCAAACATAACATAACACATGGTTATGTCATGTAAGAGTTAAGCATCACTCGGGGTTTCTCATGTAATTCATGATTATGCAAGGTTATGATTGTAATTGCGAAATTACTCAGGATTATGTGTGTAAAAATCCCAAACAATTTCTCATATCTGCAGTTCAACTTCAACCTTTTCACTTTAGCCTTCAGTTCAACTTCAACAAAATAATAGCTAGTTAGGATTCAAGACATATAAACAATAAGAGTAAAGGGTAACTTTAAAACTCGAAACAAATAAAGTGCAAGTTCCAGTTGAACTTGTACTGAGAAAACAATTTCCCGTATCAGCCGTTCAACTTAAACCTTTTTCACTTTAGCCTTCAGTTCAGCTTCATCAATCTATCTAGCAGCAACGTCTTCCTAATTTGAAAAGAAGAGTATAGATGTTTGTATATATTAAATCTATGTCAATCCTGCAATATTTGTGATTTTTCGTAATTAACTCTCTTTATTCAGTTTATCATTGAGTTTACCCTAATGTTTTCCCTTCAGCAGCATATGTTATTACCCACAGGTCAAGCCAGAAATCATTCAAGCAGAGGCTTCAGTAACTTAAGAGATTATCCCAATCAGAAAACGCTGTTTCCCAATGCTCCATTAATTTATCTTCATAAGCCTCTAGCTTCAGCCAATGATTGTTTAGTCTTATGTTCAACATTTATCTTGTCAAAGAAGATTTCCCAGACTGAATCGCCCGATGTCATGAAAGCAGCTTAAAAAATGATGTAGAAGGTCCATTCCTACCTCGGATTTCTCCAGGTCAAACATAGTAAATGCCAGTGATTAGCAACCTGAATCACCATGTTATATATGAATAAAATTCCCAAAAAAGAGAGCGAACTTAACTGTTGTGCATACATGATGTATGCACCAAGGTTACAAAAGTCGGTAGTCGGTACTCGGTCGATCGAGTCACTGAATAAGGATTAATCGGCAGGCGGGCGACTAATCGGATTTAGTCGGACTCTAATCGGCTTTAATTTTTTAAATATATAAATCAATTTTATACATATATTATTATATATTCACATAGATTTATATATATTTTTACTATCATAATGAATCAAAAGAAGTAATTGAATTTAAATAAAACATTAAGTGTATTAGAATAAGTTTGCTTTTAAAAAAGTAAAAAAAAACATGGTATCTCCATACAAAAATTGGTTGACTAGTGGACCTAGTCGGAATTAGTCGGTACTCGGTCGGCTACCCCACTGACTAGACTAGTCGGACCTACTAGTCGGTCTAGTCGGGTGACTTTTACAACATTGGTATGCACTTCAAAAATAAATCGCCAAGAAAATATTCCAGACTTTTGTCCACTAAAAATCAAATATTTCAAGTTCCAGCTTTTGCTTATTTGTTGGTTCGGAAATTTGAAAATCCTATTAGATTTGATAAAGACTATAACGGAATGAAAAAAGGTCTTAGAAAAGAACGAAACTTCTGTGCACACATCTAATTCCATGGTATAGCGCCAAGGCTTCTGCCAGATAATTAATCTCACTAAAACAATTGCCAAAAGATCGAGTACTCTTCAACTTCAAAGCCATCCATTAAATTCGACTTTCATTTGATACACCACAGCCATAGTTATTCGGCATCTAGCCTCTTTCTTAAACAGTACATGATTCATCTTTGATATATAAATAGCACCTTCAACAAATCAGCAATCAGAGGAATGTCAGCAATCCATAAGTGAATCCCAGCCATCAACATGAGAAAAATAGCCCATAGTTTGCACGGCAGTCCACAAAGAAAGGGAGGAGTCACCAAGAGTCAATTGAAGGTCAAAAAGACAATGAAAAGGAAAGGGACTTAGCTTCTGTGATTGGATGTGTGCACTTCCCGTGCCATTTGCTAAGGATAAATACAGACTTTGACCAATTCTTTTTTATCATGGAGAACAATCAAGAACCGTTGAAACATAGTAATCTAGATCCAAAGAATCCTGAAGAAGAAGCATATCGTCGAAATGAGCCTCAAAGAGTTTTATGAAGAAGATCCACTGTCCAAATCTCCCATAATATCCAGGCCAAAATCACCCTCCTAGCTTTATGAAGAAGACCCTCTTTAGTTTTTTTTGAAAATCTCACGACACCAATCCGAAAGAGTTTTGATATTGTGAGCTTGAACTGTGCAAAAGTGCTTCCTAACGTAGGTTGTAGTCCATGTCTCCTGGTCATCAACATCAACATCACTTTCAGAAAAAGGAGACAAGAGGACTAATCAAGTTATTTTTACTGTTTGGGATATTGATCTGGATCACAGGAGGAAGGGGAGCTTGGAATGGTATGGGTCTCATTCGATTCTCACTTTGTCTATCTACGAACCAAGACTTGGTCAAATCCTTTGCTCCTGTCATCTGACTCCTCTTCTTCTATATTCTTATTTTAATCAGTACTAGCCTAAACATCACTGTTAATTTTGAGCATCAGAATAGTGAAAAATTCACATTTATGTCCTTCACCAAAGTTCTCACCTTGAAGGCATAATAGGTGGAATAGTACAACTGATTCTCAAAGAAGATACCATCCTTGATAATATATCTTTTTCCGCTAAGGAGATCACTACATTTGTACCTTTTTTGAGTGAGATAGTATCCGAGAAAAAAACTGTTTGATATTATGGTTGCCCGATTTCTCCTTTACATGGATAAGATTGTGAATGAAGCAAGTGCACCCAAATTCTCGTGGTGGTACAATGAAAGGGTCCTTAAACATACCTACTGTATGTGTGAAGGCATGTTGTTGCGAGTTGCGTAAGTAAATATGCACAAAACAAACAAGCAAAGACACGTCCACACAGATTTACGAAATTTACCCTTAACTGGGCAACATCCTTGAATTGTGGCAATCGGTTTCAATATATGTGGAGAAAGGAAAAATACATAGGATACAAAGAACCCTAACCCTAATACTCCCATTATAAACAGAACCCAAAAACAACGACATTCAAATTCCCAAATAGAATTTTGTTTTGATCGGGGGCAACAGGCTTTGCCCTCCCTTCTTGTGGGCGGTGCAGAGAAACGATTCTTCAATTAGGTTTAACCGAATAGATGATTAGATTCAAGGCATAACAACAATCCCCACCTTGAATTGAGTCCTCTGAGAGATATAACAAGCTTTATTGCCACCAGCCCTCATTGGGGTTGCCAACTATCGACATTGAGCTAGTCCAAATAATGTTTGAACTTATCATATTAGCTGGGTTATCTTTTGTTCCACCCTTCATATTGATCCTCTTTTCATAATGAATGAAGTGATACATGACAAGTGTGCTTTGTCTTCTCATGATGAACATGACAATTGGATAGGCATATTGCACTGAGACTGTCATAATATACGATAGAGCATGATCTCCAATTAAACATTTCGACCAGATGCCTTCCTTTGCAAGTTCTGTCAAAGCAATATACTATGCCTCTGTGGTAGACAAAATAACTGATGGTTGTAAAGTATCCTTCCAACTAATGACAGAACTTCCAAAGTAAAGACGTAACCCACCATTGATCTCCTCCCATAAGAGTCTTCAACATAGCTTGAATTTAGAAATTCAGCAACTAAACATTTTGGATCAATTCTATAAATGCAGCGAATGTTAGATGTTCCTTTTAGATATCGAAAAATTCCACTTGCTTGCTTGCTTGTAGCATATAGAGTACTTAGGGGATTTTCTATAGGCATTTGAAATCTCATCAAGACATTCTCAATGTAGTTCTTCTGATACAAGAAAGTTTTGCTTTTGCATGGTCTCTGATGATTTCCATCCCCAAAATCTTCTTCACTTCCAAAATCTTCTTCACTGCACTCAGACCTTTCGTGAAAGTTTTGCTTTTGCATGGTCTCTGATGATTTCCATCCCCAAAATCTTCTTCACTTCCAAAATCTTCTTCACTGCACTGAGACCTTTCGTGTCAAACTCTGAACTAAAGAGTTTCGTTAGATCATCTATGATACTTTTCTTGGCATCGGTCATCATGTTATCGACATAGACCAACATATAGATGAGGAACTTGTCCTCCAACTTGTTGTAGTAAACATAACAATCATTTATGCTCATGTTGAATCCAAGACCAATAATGAAACAGTCAACCCTATTGTGCCAGTGTCTAGGATGCTGCTTAAGCTTATATAAGGATTTCTTCAATCTACACACACACGTACGATAGTCCTTGTCCTCAAATGTGAATCCCTTTGTTTGACTCATCATATTGTCCTCTTTGAGTTCACCACGCAGGAAAGATGTCGTCACATCCAATTGCTCCAAGATCTAATTAAAAGTCTCGATATGCTACAAGAGCTACTAGCACCATGATGGGTGTATGCCTTACAATGGGAGAGAATATCTCATTGTACTCTACGCCTTCATTTTGGTTGTATCTATTCACAATTAAACATGCCTTATATTTGATGACTTCATTGCTTGAGATTTCTGCCTTTTTTCAAGACCCATCCGCAATCGACTTTCCTCCCCGTTGGCAACTCAACAAGCTCCTATGTTTGATTCTTAAGAAGAGACTCCATCTCCTCACCCCATAGCAACAATCCATTGCTTGGATTATTCCCTTGCTATATCCTCCTCGTATCTGGGTAGCTTTGGAGACTTTGCCTCCTCGACGACCTATAGTGCAAATGCAACCATATCTTCAAAATCATATATGTTGGGAAAAATGAGTGACTTGTTTATTCCATAAGCCCTAGGCTCTCTTATATAGGAGAGTAGCCTATGGGTAAATTACATAAAATAGACAACTGAAAAATAAAATAACATAGAGGTACGGGCACTACTCTATATGCGTCAACACTCCCCCTCAAGATGGAGCATAGATATCAATCATGCTCAGCTTGGACGCACACTTCTGGAATGGGCCTCGAAGCAATGCCTTGGTGAATATGTTAGCAGTCTGATTCTCTGATGTGACGTGAGATGTAGCAATGAACCCCTTCTGAATCATGTCACGTATGTAGTGACAGTCAACCTCAATATGTTTGGTCCTCTCATGGAAGGCTGGGTTGTTTGCAATGAACAACGCGGCCTGATTGTCACATTCCAACATCATAGGGAGCGGTATATCAAGACATAGATCTGTAAGTAAGGATTTCACCCACATCATTTCTGTGCTAGCATGGGCCATAGCCCTGTATTCAGATTCAGCACTGGATCTAGCTACTACTGTCTGTTTCTTGCTCCTCCACGAGACTAGGGCATCTCCAACATAGACTGCAAATCCTGAGGTGGACTTCCTATCCTTGGGGCATCCTGCATAATCTGCATCAGCACATGCTGTGATAGTGATCTCCTTTCCTTTCTTAAATAGCAACCCTACACCTGGAGATGATTTTAGATATCTCAGAATCATGTGTATTGCATCCATATGGACCTGACGTGGTTGTTCCATGAACTGGCTCACACGACTCACTGCAAATGATATATCAGGTCTAGTGATCGTGACATACAGTAGTTTGCCTACCAGTTCTCTGTACCTTCTCCTGTCCACCTCTTCCGTGTCATCACCATAGAGCTTCATGCTGGGATCCATTGGTGTCGTAGCAGGTCGACACCCTAGCATGCTTGTCTCACTCAATAGATCTGTAACATATTTCCTCTGCGACATCACTAATCCATATGGATTTCTAGCGAACTCCAGCCCCAGGAAATATCTAAGGACTCCCAAGTCCTTGGTGACAAATTCGGTTCCCAGCCTTTCTTTCGCCTGCTTAATGCCCTGCTCATCGTCTCCTGTAATCAAGATATCATCAACATAAACCATGATTACAACGATACCTCTAGCCGTCTTCTGTACAAACAAGGCATGATCAGCATTGGAGCGTTTATATCCTTGCTTCTCAAAGAGATCTGAGAGCTTCTGAAACCACGCTCTGGGACTCTGCTTAAGTCCATAGATGGCCTTATGTAACCTGCATACCTTGGAACACTCCCCCTCAACAGCAAAACCAAGTGGCTGTTGCATATAGACTTCCTCCTGCAAATCGCCATATAGGAATGCATTCTTCACGTCCAACTGAAAGAGCGGCCAATCTCTAGCAACTGCAACTGACAACAAGATCCGAAGAGTGGAATGACGTGCCACCGGAGAGAATGTGTCAAGGTAATCCACCCCGTATGTCTGTGTAAAGCCACGTGCAACAAGACGCGCCTTGTACCTGTCAATGGAGCCATCTGCATTGTGCTTCACTGTAAACACCCACTTGCAGCTCACCGGGTTCACATCTGGAGGTATAGGAACCAAACTCCAAGTTCCTCTGGACTGAAGTGCCGCCATTTCTTCTTCCATCGCTAGCCGCCATCGACTATCCTGCAGAGCATCATGATGATTCCGTGGAATGTCTATATCTGAAAGAGCCATAGCAAACGACCTGAAATCTCCAGATAGCCTCTCAAAAGACACAGCTGCAGATAATGGATATTTAGCATAACTCTTCTTCGACTTCCGTAGAGCAATGGGAACATCCAAATCAGCTGTAGTCTCATCTTGCTCCTGCACCATATCCTGCTCAGAAATGTCGTCAGATCCATCAACATTAATATTTTCATTACATACCATAGGCGAGCTAGTTGACGAGTCATGACCATGAGCTGGAGGAGGCCTACGGGTATAATGGAACAGTAGCGGTGAGATAGGCTTCGGTGGTGGTGGCGGTGGTGGTGGTGGTAATGGCATATGAGGTGGTGTTGGTGACAGCATCTGAGGTGGCGGTGTCATGTATATGGCATCAGGAGGTATAGATGGTAGCTGGTTGTCCTCTGAAGGTGAAAAATACATAACAGATTCAAAAAATGTAACATCTGCACTGATCATATACCGTCGACGCACAGGATCAAAACACTTGTACCCCTTTTGAGTTCTGGAGTACCCAACAAAAACACACTTGACAGCCCTAGGAGAGAGCTTGTCAGTGCCAGGTGACAATTGATGGACAAAAGCAACCGACCCAAACACACGAGGAGTAAGAGCGAACAGATCCTTGCCAGTATGAATAAGTGAAAACGGAATCTGTTCATTCAAGACAGACGAAGGCATACGGTTGATTAGGTAACATGCAGTGAGAACTGCATCACCCCAGTAGGAGTAGGGAACATGACTCTGTATAAGGAGTGATATTGTGACATCAAGGAGGTGACGGTGTTTTCTTTCAGCAATCCCATTCTGTTGAGATGTATGAGCACAAGATGTTTGGTGGATAATCCCTTTTGAGGAGTAGTAATTAGCCAGAATATTGGTGCACAACTCTAAAGCATTATCACTTCTCACAAACTTGATAGACGTGAAGAAAACATTTTGTATTTCATTCAGAAAGTGGATAATGATATTTCCTGCTTCAGATTTATTTTTCATCAGAAACACCCATGACACTCTAGAATAATCATCCACAAATACAATATAAAATCTGTGTCCCTGATGATCGGGAGCACGACTCGGACCTCAGACATCGATATGAAATAACTCAAACTTGGAGGTACTACTCCGACCTGGACGACTGGGAAAAGACGACCTGTGATGCTTTCCCAACTGACACGCCTCACACTGAATAGGTGTGTGAGGAAGACCATAGGGTAAAACTTGACGCAACTTTGGAAGCGGTAAATGACCAAAACGCAGATGCCATAATAGGGTTGATACTTGTCCAGAAGAAGAGGATGAGGATCCAGCAAAGGAAGTCTGATTCAGGCGGTAGAGGCCTCCTTGCTCATAGCCACGACCAATCACGTTGCCCGTACGGATGTCCTGAAAAATCAAAGAAGATGGATAAAAAATAGCCCGACAATGTAGATCCTTCGTAATCTGACTAATTGACAATAGATTCATTGAAAAATCAGGTGCATGTAGCACGTTCTTGAGCTGCATAGAAGATGTCAATCTAATCTCCCCCTGACCAGTGATGGGGGAATGAGTGCCATTGGCAATCACCACTGTCCGACCTGGAGGGATCTGAGTGTATCCTAAAAGCAGACTCTGGTCGCCACATAGGTGATGTGTAGCGCCGGAGTCCATAATCCATGGTAAAGTATCTGGTCTACTACCGTTCAGTGCAAGTATACTACCTGAGGTACTGGTAGACGCAGAGGCAGAAGCAGCGGCATCAGTATGACTCTCTGCAGTCGGTGCTGGTCCAGATGGTGGAATAATGCCCCTCAGACGGGCAACAAGATCGTCGAACCGTTGATCTAAAGTAGCAGCAGATGGGGGCTCTATCTGCTCAGCAGCTCGTGCGGATGCAGGAAATCCGTGCTTCGAGTAGCATGTATCTTCATTGTGTCCAACTCGGTGACAGTAGGTGCATGTTGGCCTAGTGCGGCCACCCCTTCCACGAGGTCCACGTCCACGGCCCTGGTGATGAAATCCGCGACCTCTGTTTGCTGCCATGGCTGAAGAATTCTGACTCGCAGCTGTTGAAGGAACTGTGATCCGACTCAATCTATGAAAAGCTTCCTCCATGGGAGGAATAGTCGAGTCTGCCAAGATCTGTGATCGGGCCGCCTCATATTCTGGATCAA
The DNA here is from genome assembly GCA_037367405.1 of Ottelia alismoides. NCBI lineage: Eukaryota > Viridiplantae > Streptophyta > Magnoliopsida > Alismatales > Hydrocharitaceae > Ottelia > Ottelia alismoides. The sequence goes on along the minus strand of JAZKJV010001124.1, from coordinate 431,035 downwards.
GTGCAGCCAGGAACACACCCACCATGGTCGCATTCCTGTATGTCTTCTGCTGTTCTGGCGTGGCGGTAAGAGGCATGAAGCTATAGAGCTTCTCAAACATCCCTCTCAGTGATGTGTAGAGAGAATGTAAAGGACGACCATTCTGCTTTATTGTAAATATATCATGTTGAAGTTGCAGAATCTTCGTCTCGTTCTTCGCCTGAGAGTAAGTTGCCGCCAGAATATCCCACATATCCTTGGCTGTGGGTTGATGTAAGATGTCATTGGCAATTTCAATAGCCAACGTACCAGATAGCCAAACCTTGGCATATGCATCATCGGCCTCCCATGAGGCATTGACTCCAGTCTTCTCTGCAGGCTCAGGTTCGGTAAGAATGTGCTTCTTACCTGTTGACTTCATCATACTCATGAACTGCATTGCCCACAGTTCATAGTTTGTACCGTCCATTTTGACAATGGGCGCTGGACCACGAAAGGCGCAAATAGATGATATATCAGCCTTGCTTTCTGACATACTGGAGATGGAAGACTGGATCAATTGACAGACAAATGAGCTTTGTCTACAATGACATAGACGGGATTAGTTGCATGTGTAGACCTCAAGCAACTATCCCCATGAAGATGTGCGTGCTACGCCCTACCCGCGCACTGGAATCACGCGCAGGCACAGGAGATCGCGCACAACAGGATCTGCATGGACTGGAGATGCGCTACTGGTGCGCACAACTGCTTGCGCACAGGTGATGGCGCACAAGGGGCTACCGCGTGCGCAGGGATGCACGCAAGGGAGCGCACAGATGCACTGGAGATGTGCACGCAAGAACGCTACAGCGCGCGCACTGGAGTTGCGCTACAGGTGCACGCGCGGGCACTGCAGCACTGCAGCACGCGCAGGGGTGCACGCACAGGCACGCGCAAGAATGCGCGCAAGGAAGGAAGCGAGGTGCGCAGCAGGCGTGCACGGAGGAGATGTGCACAGGCGCACAGCAGGCGAGTGCCTGCACTCGGAGGCGCGGCTGCGATGGAGGAGAACTCGGGCGGCGCCGATTGAGCGAGAGGAAGAAGGCCGGCGGGTGTGGTGGGGTTAGGGTTAGGGTTTCGAGAACTCCGGTCTAGGACCGTCGCTCTGATACCATGTTGGGAAAAATGAGTGACTTGTTTATTCCATAAGCCCTAGGCTCTCTTATATAGGAGAGTAGCCTATGGGTAAATTACATAAAGTAGACAACTGAAAAATAAAATAACATAGAGGTACAGGCACTACTCTATACGCGTCAACAATATATCCGAGACGGGTGTCTCTTTATGAGGTCGATCAATAGAAGCACTATGTTGCCTCTCCTCTGGTTGCTCAGTTTTAGGTTGTTCGATATCATCGTAATCAGAAGTGGTGTGATCAACTACTTAATCACTACTTTGTGCTAGTTCAAACTCCATATGTTTGTAGATATCATCACTTGTCCATGCATCATTGGACTCATTCCTCAAGTGAAGCATAAACTTATCATCAAACGAAGGCTTCCTACAAATAGTAACTCTATGTTCAGAAGGAGACTATATTCTGTATCCCATTATTTTTGCAACATAACCTATAAACACTCATTTCTTTGCCCTTGCTTTAACTTTCCATCACTGACATGATAGCAAAACATTGCTCCAAAGATATGTAAAAGAATAATCATTATGATTACTTGACTATACCTCAATAGGGTTCTTGCAGTTGATAACAAATGTGAGACTTTGATTCACTAAATAACAAGCTGTATTCATAGTTTCAACGCAAAATGCTCTACCAAGACCAGTATTTGAGATCATGCACCTTCCTCTCTCCAGAAGAGTCATGTTCGTCCGTTCTACAACTCTGTTTTGTTGTGACGTATCCTTGATGGTATGATATCTCGCAACACCCTCCTTGCAGAACTCACTGAAATCTGATGAACAGAACTCCAATCTATTATCAGCATGTTGAAACTTGACCTTATTAGAAGTCTGGTTCTTCACTAAGATCTTCTACTGTATTAAAATCGGAAATGCCTCACTGTTGTGCTTCATTATGAATACCCAAACCATCCTAGAACAATTATCACTTATAGACAAGAAGTACATGTCACCACCTAAGGATGGAACATGAGAAGGGATCCCACGATTAGCATAAATATAATGTTTCCTTTTCCTGTGAACTACTTTATTGAACTACTTTATTGAACTGTTTCCTGTATTATTTCCCAAACACACAATGCTCACAAAACTCCAATGTGGATCCTTTGAGTTCTCCGACCAGACCTTTCTGACTGAGGATATTCATCCCCATCTAGCTCATGTATCGAGTCACATATGTCAACTCTGATTATGATTTCGCAGCTTGAGATATCACGTCAATTGAACCAATAACTGTATATCCTTGATCTTGCCACCCTTGATGACAATTACCCGAGCTTTGGCAACCTGCAAAACTCCACCCTTGGTGCTATACCAATGCCCATTAGAGTCTAAAACTCCAAAGGATATCTCTTTCTTATATCAGGAACATGATGAACTTTTATTACTATCCTCACGACTCCATCATGCATCTTGATTTTTACACAGCCAAGCCCTACAATTTGCATGGTGTATCATTCCTCATGATGACGTTTCCGCCATCTATTTTCTGATAGATAGAGAACCAATCTTTATTGTGGTCATATGGTAGGAATAGTCTGAATCAAGTATTCATGTGCTATTAGTCAACCTTTAATCAATGATGGTGAGGATCAAATCATCTTTTGAATTTGCCCCTCCGTGAGTCAGTGCAGCAACTGTGGCCTTCGCTTTCTTCTTCGGACAACCTTTCTTCCAATGTCCCGTTTCCTTACAGTAATTGTAGGTGTTCGTAAGATTGTGGATCTTCTACCTTGATTTTTGCTTTCCTTTCTTTGCATTCTCAGAATAACCATGACTCTTCTCATGAGTCATAACCAATCCTACAGCTTGAGAGTCTTGCTTACCATTAGCCATGTGTCGAAGTTCACACATGTGCAAACTCACGAACTTCCTCTAGGGTTATCTCTTCTCTTCTCATAATAAATGACCGAAAATTTTTCATACAGTAGTGGAAGATAAACTAACATAATCAAGACATTATTCACATGTATTTCGACAACTTGTCGGTTAAAGACTGTCATATACAGAATTTCGAGTCTCAACCAATAAGTCTGTATGTGATAAAGTCTCTAACCAAGTCTGTGGTTGAGAACACATAAATACTCTCTAACCAACAAGGTAGTCACGGTATGTACCAACTGAAGAACACATTGCTGACATACATACTATACTGATCATGATCGTGGTGCTTGGCAAGAAACATAACACTTGCAATAGCAAATCTATGCTTGGCAAGAAACATAACACTTGCAATAGCAAATCTATGTACATTATGCCGAGGGTGATAAACTGATACAATGCGGGAATAATAGTAAATTGTAGATTAGGTGGGTATGCTTGTAAATTGGGCTTGCTTAGTGTTTAAGTAATCTTGATGGCTACAATTGAATGCTACTGATAGCCTCATCTAATGAGTCAAAAGTGAGGAAACCTTTGTATGTATTTATAGCCATCAAGATTACTTGCATATATGTTTATGAAACTCCCATTATCAAGATGGCTGTTATCTTATAACTGCAAGGCTATCAGTTGAAGCCATGATGAAAGTTTGGGTGTCGAGATCCTGAAATTTGTTACACATATTTCAGTTGCTGTCAGGACATTAAGGAAGGAACCAAACTTTTGTCCAGGTATCAAATATGTGATCAACCATTTTTATGAGATAGAGATCCATTAGTAAGGATCAAATATTGCTAAACTTTTTGCAGCAATACAAAATGATGAAAATATATTTACATTGTTAAATTATGTATAATATAAAACAATGAAATATATTAATAGAACATGACAAAGAAACCCGTGTTGCAATATTAATTGTATATAACAGGAAAAAACTTAGATTAACGGAACATGACAGAATTATCTGTACCAAAAGGAATGAGTGATAAATATTTTCCACTGTCAGATACCTGGTTGTTATGTGATTTATCAGACCAGCAAAATTTTATAGAGATATTGCTTTGCTGTTTGGTGTTGGGACAATGTCCATAAAATATGGCTTTAAAAGGTTTCCTTTTTTAGTGGTTGTTATATCCCATACATTGTCATTAAATTATACCTTGAAAGTCAACTTAGACCGATAGGAAACGGCGCCTAGTTATCGTTTATGATTCAAACCAAAATAATCTTAGGCTGATTCTATAAAGTAGATTTTTGAATGGAGTTTTCTCTCCAATTCAAGGTTTGAAATATTGATTATCGATATTGTATCGGTTAGCGTGAAAAGAGATATACTGACGATATCGTAGGAGATCTTGAAATGACACAAAAAAGCATTTTTTTTCTTCAGAAATTAAGATCATCATAATTCTTAAAACAACAAATAACATACAAATACATACTTGTATGCAAGAGTGAGGTGTACTAAGCACATCAATACACATTATGTCGCACATATCGTTGCTGTCAATATTGACTGTTGGCTGTTAGCCGGTGACTGCTGAGAGGTATTGGAAGGAAATGATGAGATTCGAACAATTACAATGTATAAATATAAAAGGGGGAATTTAGCACACTGGATTTATATTACATTGCATTTTACACAAACAAAATGTTGAGATATATTGGAAATCAAACAAACAACCATAGTTACATATAGTTTTAAAGAATCATTCGTAATAATCATATTTTGAATGAAAGAAGATGAATTAAAATAGATTGGAAACAAAACTTTTTTAACTGAACTAAAAAAGTCAATACCGATTGGGAGATCATGTAATGGATCTGTAATTCTTGATCACTATCTTACTAATAGTTACTGCTACTAATGCTCATTGGAGTATATTATGGGTTTGTGATTCTAACTTGATATCGCGATATTTGGTACCATGCTTCCATTTCTGGAAGGAGCTCAAAACTTCTTCTGGAACATTGTTTCAAGATGACTTGATAGTTGCTATTATCACTGTCTTGGGATAGCAAAGTTACCAACTTCTGTCAGTTTAAATGTCTTATGTTGGCTTATTCCTTCGATCAGTAAATTCTAATTATTAGCATAATGCTAAAGCTTGGATAGTGAACTAGATGCAAGGGCTGTTGAAATGTTCATAACTACTTCCTAAATATTATTCAGAGAGGAATTATCTTTCTGAGTTCGATGGTTAGTTTCATGGGCTGCAGGTTATATCATCTATGGTTTCTGCAAAATTTGTTGATTTTAGTAAATGTTGTGCAATAATGGAGGACACATTGATGGTAGCGATTTATAAATGTAAAATGCTAACTAAACATCTCAGGTCGTCTGATCTTCAAATAGATTATTTTCTTATCAAATGCAAGTCCAAGTTTCTTTCTTTTTTACTTTGAATCTGCATAAAAGTATTGATTCTTGAGCACTTGGATCCAGGTCTTTATCTACCACAAAGCATTCCCTATGCCAATGCTGTCATTCAGATTTGATGAGGCTGTATCCACACCGGTTCAGGAAGCTGACGAGTCAGCGCATTTTATTTCCAGTGTTTGCTGGCGGGGTCAATCATCCATGCTGGTTGCCGCCAATTCGAGCGGGAGTATCAGGCTCCTGGAGATGGCGTGACTACTTGACCACTCTTGTAGAGCATTCTATGCCAGAAATCAGCATTCGAAACGATCTGGCACATTTATTCCCTGGAGAATCAAACAGGGAACACGTTTTTCAGTCTGTTCATACAATGCAAGTGTACATTTATAAAAGAATTAGGAGAAATAGCGAAAAGAAGAGCTTGTGTATCAGCAGGAATCGACGAGCATTACTGTAGATGTCTTCCTCCCAATTTTCTTCCTCATGTTGACGTTGATTATGCTTCAAACATGCGACCCAATTCATCGATATCACCAGCTCTGATGCATACTTGTATATGGTCTAAATGAGCTGATTGGGTTCGATTTGGAGGTCCTAAATCTCATCACAGATTTCTGATATATGTATGGTTATATTACTATATGTACATAATAATACGGTTGGGCTCATTTATTTCCCTGTCAGTGTTACAGTTAGTTAATTCCAAATATGATTATAATGGATTCGATTCAATTCACAGTGGTGCATATGATGGGATATAATTGATCGCATAATTAACGTCGGAGGAATTGTTTTCAGACATTGAATCCCAATCCCAATGTGTTTAGTTAATTTGCGAACACCTATCCACTTGGATGGTGGATTTAAATACTGGTTATGGGAGGGTTGACTGTAGAACTAAACCCTACTACTTAAAGTATAAACCTATCTGTAGTTAAGTCTAACCCAAACTGATACCCTAATCTAACTATTGACACATTCATATCCTTAAAAACACCCCTAGAAGTCCATAGTCAATAAAAGCCCTAGTCAACTCTAAAACCTAACATCTTTGCCTAGCCCAAAAGAGATCTAATCTCCTCCCAAACCGCCCTAGAATATGGCTTAAATTTGAGTTACTTATAGAGATAAAAATGGATATGGATTTATTTGAATTTTTGCTTAACATATTCAAAAAATTATCGAATATGAATATTTGTATTTAAGTATTAGTCAAATATAAATATTAATTATAAAATCCTAATAGAGATATAGATACGGTGACAGTAAAAAAATCTGGATTCAGATTGAATATCCGAGTATAAATTATTAGTATATATTATTATACAACTTATTATGTTTAGTAGTAGCTGACAAACTACACTTATTTCACTCTATCCAAATCTATGCATCTTGTTAACCTTCGATGACCACTATGTCTCTTTACCACAACTTCATAAGAAGAGCAACATCTTTTTTTAAAAATAATTACCAATTTAATCTTAATTAGATAGATGTGTATGAAAAGAAAAAAAAAGCTTTAGAATGATCAAAACATGCACCTCAAGTGTAGATTTGGGTGGAGGCTTTTGCACTTTTATCCTACCATTTTGCATCCCTACCCTACCCTGTCATAAAAAATCATTAATATAAGTAACCTTCGCATTTATACTATTAAAATTAATTATATTTCAATGTAATCTTTTACTACATGCATCGATCTTTATAAAGTATTTTTACATCCATAATCATGTATACTTTTGGTATTATATATGTAACCCTTCATAGTCACAAAATACGCCTATAACCTTGAATACTGCTCAACTCTTCAGCGAATCATACACCCATAACCCTCCTCCCGTAAAAGTATGCATGGTTATGGGTGCAAAGATCCCTAAAAGTATTCATGGCTTGGGTGTAATTCATGATTTTGGAGGATTATGTATGTAAATTGAAAGTGTGCATGATTAGCGGTGTAAAAATCCCTTTTCCTAATGCTAATAAAAACTAATTAGTTCTTAATTTCACAATTACGATAACGTAAATTAACGTATTGTCTGTAGAAATTGTATAGTTCTTAATTTCATGATTACAATTAATGAAATTAATGCACCTACTTTAGATTTACTGTTGCATGGATGTTTATTTATTTATTTTGGTTCATATGGATAACAGTAAGAAAATGAGTTATTTTTTTGCGGATATAAATATGAATATGAATATAGTTTTCATTTTTTATATGGATATATACAAGATTATATATCTTTTTTTGTGGATATAGTTATTGATATCTTTGAGGCATATACTTGAATATTTTCTGGAGTTACACATAATGTAGGGAGAAACTTACATATCTTGGATTTGTGATTTTCAATATCCGTATGCATATCTTAAAAAATAGAAAATGATATATGTATATTCTATATCAAAAAAATATAGACATAATGTAAAAAAATGGTATTTGTATTTGTTTATACAAACATATTTGTATGTGTTTATACAGACATACGACTAATACCTATTTCTGTGTCTATATCAAAAAAATGAAAATGATATTCATATTTGTATCTTTTTCCGTAAAAATGAAAATGATATGAGATGGATATCGATTTCAATGTTACAAAAAAATAAAAGCAATATCAGTATTTGTTTCAGTATCTACAAAGAATATTGAAATATAGTTACTTTTAAAGGCGACATCTCATTGTGAAATTAAAAACTAATTTAATTTTATTAAGATTATGAAAATCAATGAATCAAGTAAAAGAATATATTGAAATATAGTTACTTTTAATAGTACAAATATGAGGGTTATTTATAGTAATGATTTTTATGATAGGGTATGAATGCAAAATGGTGGGATAAAGTGCAACCCCACCTAAATAGGCACTTGAGAAGTCGTTTTGGGCATTATCCTCAAATCGGCACCTCAGGTGCCGATTTATACCTAAAATTTTATTTTTTATTTTTCATACCCATCTATAAGATCAAATTTGTAATTATTTAGAAAAAAGATCCAACAGTATCAATATATGCCTCATGTAAGTTGCACCCCCTCGACGACTATATCTAAAGAGCATCTTCTTTTTCATTATCGATTGGTTAAATATTTTTATCAGGGTAAAGATATATTAATGTGCCCTTTTTTTAGATCACTTCATACTTGATATTCGATCCAAATTCATAATTTATCCTTATTCAATCATATTCGTATCAGATCTTAGTTTAATCCATATTCATATTCACTTACTATCCAATTTAGATTCATATTCAATGAAAATTCCATCCAAATTCGTATTCGATTATTTAAGAATACGGATTTCCAAATCTAAAACATAATGTATATCTGTATCAGTATTCATATTCTATATAGATGAAGCAAAAATAGATATTTAAATAGCCATATCCGATCTAAGTCTGATTCTTTTCATCCACAATTACTTAATTCACATTCTAGAACCAGGTTGGATTTATAATTCCAATCCCAATTAGGGGGAGAATCGACCCGCATATGCTTCTAAGTTGGGATAAAACCCTTGTCGAAGGCTTTAGGTACCTCAACCGGATCAACTTAGATCTGTATAAGCCTTGAACACATGCCACGCAATCGGTATAAGCCATGGTCACATGCCAAGCTAACAATCGGTGGTCTTGGATTGGCACAAGAGCAATATAAGCATTCTTAACCGTTGGATCGCGAGATCTAACTATTTCCTATCCTTTCTCTTTTTTCTTTTTTAAAAAATTGCACTCAGTCGGAACCAATCCATACCGTAATCCTTGAACCAACAGTCGGAGAGTGTTCATTTAAGGGTACAATCCAAGACTGTTGGCTCATCATCGCACGATCTACGATACCCACAACAACAATCACCTTCTCTACTCATTTTCTTACCGATCCCACGTCAAATATGCCTGAGCCATCTAATTTCTCCTACTTTTATGAGGATCCTTTGACCTCCTTTTGACGCAATGCATATATAGTAGCCCCTCCATCCTCAAACCATCCTCAAACCTTATAACACATATATAGTAGCCCCTCAAAAATCTCATATAACAAATTTTAGACAAAAGGTGCTTATTTTTATGGATGCTCTCCATTCTTGTTTAGGTGTTGGAGGTTGGATTGGAGTTGTTGTTTTTATGTCACTCATGAGAGAAGGACACCAAGTCCCCCTCTCCTTAAACCTTGAGCAGTTGTTGTGTTAAGATGCTTTGAATTCTAACTGTCTATTGTGTGCAAGGAGATATGAGAATATTACCATTTAGGAGCTTAGGGAGTCATCCTGTTAAGGGAGATTTCGGATTCTTCTATTTTTAGGGAGATTTGGGAATCTTCCTGTTTAGGGAGATTCGCTTGTACATGGTTGTTATATAGACCATGTCAGGTTAGTGTTATTCTTCATATATGTACATCCATTCTTCTACCAATAGAGAGAGTATCATTGATGCCACGATGATATAGCCAAGTTACTAATGAACCTCGTGCATCCTATGTTGTCATTCTTTTTGTGCTTGCTTATTTACATGTTTGATTTGTGTTCTACTTCAACTAGATGCACGAAAAAGATATTAGAGATTTTGGTTTCATTTCAAACAATGAGGAGATGCCATCATACAATACGAAGATTGAGAAATTCACTACAAGAATGGCTTCGATCTTTAGCAACTCAAGATGTGTTCTCTTCTCAATATTTAGGTTGTCTAGGCACTATTGGACAATCACATGGAGAAAGCACTTGAATCCTCGAAATTAATGGTGCAAGAAGAGATGACACACTCGACGATTACACTATGTCTAGTGGACGAGATCATTACAAAGGTCGTCGATGAGAAAACTGTCGTTAGTCTTTGGATGGGACTGATAAGTATGCACATGATGAAGCCTTTTACGAGAAGTTTGTTGAAATAATGTCTATTTTCACTCCTTATGAAAGAAGGTACCTTTCTAAAAGACCATTTAGATTATTTAAAAATGTTGCTTTTAGATTTGAGAAACATTGATGCTAAAATAAAGAATATCAATGTTGCTTTGATTTTATTGGTTTCACTCCCACTATTGTTTGGTAAGTTCATTTACTCGTTCATAGTTATTAGAGAAGAGATCACCTTTGAAGAAATTTGGTTGTGTCTCCATACTCTCAAACTTCATCACACAAGTTCTAGAAATCATGGAGACACGCAGGCAATGCAGTTTGTAACAACCCATGAGAAGAACTATGGTACCTCTTGAGAAGCATCAGAAGAAGGAAAGTCAAAAGTAAAACCAATTAGAATGATGCAATGAATCATGACATTACGAGGCTGATTGCTCAAAGACAGACATGATTTCCATAATAGCTCAAGGAGATTATTCATATAATAATTATATACTTACTGTCATACATCAGACATCTTCTAAATATATGTAGGTTTTGATTATGGTTGTTCTTATCATGTGACCCTCATAGATTTGGTTCCACACTATGAGAACATCAATGATGAAAAGTCATCATATGGAATAATGGCACATCGTGAAACATTGTTGGTACTAGTTAGATGAAAATCAATATGCATGATGGGGTGATGAAGACTATTTAAAATGTTCATCATATTCTAGACTTGAAGAAAAATCTTATATTCCTTGGAGTCATGAAATTTAAAAGATATAACTACACCATTGCAAGAGGAGTTTACATGTGCCCAAAGAATGAACATCCATTGTACATTGTATCAAAGCATACGACCCTTTATATTTTGTAGGGATTTACAATAAGTAGTTCAAAGTTGTGTTCTTAACTGTAGATGGTGAATCTGATTTATGACACATGCAGTTAGGTCATAAGAGTCAGAAGGGGATGAGCAACCAATCGACTGTGGTATGTAGTTGGAGTTCAATGAGTATCATGTGCTTGGAAAATAACACAAGAATTAATTCTGTTAAGCAATTTACAAAACAAAGGAGATGATTACATCCACGTTAATTATTGTGCTCCTATCACTTTCCATCTCTAGGATGTTATAAGTTTATCTTGTATACAATCGGTGAATACTCTGGGATGGTTTGGTTTTCATGAATAATAATAAGATCAAGACATTCAAACCTTTTAAATATTGGAAGATCTTTGTGGAGAATAATACAATAAATAAGTGCATGCTAATGAAGAGCTAATCAGCTATCCTAGCGAGTTCTCATTGTAATACGAGCCGATTAACATGACATCAGAACCAAGTTAGAAATTTCTATGAAGAGGGCTTGTCTTGAATATATATCCTAGATAAGTCCAACTTCGAACACAAAGATACGAGAATGAAGGTGATAGTGTACTTTGGTTATAGGGATGATGTATGAGCTATTGTAGAAAAATACACGGAATGGAACTGATAAATACTGGGAGGGGAAGAACCTCATCGGAGGATGGAGGATTGCTTGTGCTTGAAGCTTAAATAGCTTCATGGGTCTTTGCTTGACAAGTTCAGTAAGAACTTGACGCTCGAGCAGCTTTAGATGATGCTGCGACATGGCCTCGGTAGCCGAGGATCACGCTAGAGTTCGTCTTCAGTTGTGGCCTCAATTCTCAACCCTCTCTCTATCACTTGAAGGTGGATTATGCTAAGAAGAAACCTCATACAAGGGTAAATAACCGACGAAGATTGGATGAGAGGGGGTTTTGTTCGAAGCTTAGGTAGTTGGAGTGGGAGGTTTTCTCTGCCAACTGCAACCTCACATAAAGGAGATGGAGGAATGGAGGTTAGGGTGAGAGAGAGAGAGAGAGAGAGATGCGATATGAACATGAAAGTACTGGTCTTATGTCTTTATGCCATGCATGGATACCAACATAAAGCTATGAAGATGGTCGGTTACACAACTATAGGAGCATGGGTCGAAAAGGTGCGAGGAGGAAGATGACTGGTGACCATTGGATCCAATGATGTAGATGGATGTACGTGTAAAACATTGAGATACACATGATCATAAGATAAAGCGGCTCTGGCTAAGGCGACCTTGGGTTAAAATGTATCGTCTGATCTTGAGAACAGACGACTGAGAAAAAGAGCGGAGGCAAATGAAGATCTGGCAACTGGCAGTTGGAGATTGGGTCACCTGGCCCAATTGAAAAATAAATAAATGAAATAATATTGTAAAATATAAATAACACAGTAAATAAAAAACATCATAAATACAGTTAAAATCACAAGTTTTATATATAAAAGTTGTGTATTTTTTGATATATATAATTTCATGTAGAAATCAATACCAAAATACATTATATATACATACTTAATTTTTTAATAAAATATTTTTAAAGAAAATAAAAATACACCTTTTATTTGTTTTATTATTATTTTTTGGTATTTTGGAATAATTAATATTATACCATATATTATTTACAATATTAGACTAATTTTTACTCATATAAATAATGGGAATGCACATATGTAAAACAATAAGATACTTTATTTATGTACAATAATTAGCCTTTATTAGTTATGCAACATTAGAATTTATTTTCAATTAATTAATTAATATGCTAATTGATTAATCCGAGATAGATGATTAAATAACGGAAATAATGTTGATGAATCTGAGGCTCGTCACCTCCTATACTTAAACTTTGCTCGTCCTCGAGCAAATAAAGAATGAATAAGTAAGTTGAATCTACAAGACTTGACATTAAGAATACGAATTTCATGTGACTCTTACACTCTAAGTTTAGAGAGTCTCATTCAAAAGGAACTCAACTTTCCTAATTAAAAACTCTCTGTTTACACACACATAAGGATTATGACATTTAGTGTGGAATACATGTCCAAGTGTAGAGTCATATTTTCGCATGAGGTTCTAGTCTAAAATATCATCCTTAGGACCCAACCCTCAACTCTAGGGAATACATAAAGTATTTTTCAATCCAACATCTCTTTAATTCTCAGACTGAAAAAATGTAAGATGGAATGGTTAAGTATGGAGGATTTAGGTTTGTGCCATTTCTGTTCTCCTCTCACCAGAAAAAGGATCGCTCGAGTGCTTTATTAATACAGACATGTATTTTTAGTATTAATCAGTATGTCAGTCAAGAATTCTGAGTCGTCTGCACTTGTTTTTTAGGATAATTGAGGTGTGTCTCTTTTGAGTATCTAAATACCTTTGACACCCAGACTTGTAGCATTTACAATGTAGAGTGCCTTTATCGTGCTCGCCCGACTCATATGTTATAATTGATTTGGTCCAAGTGGACACTTTGAAATGGTTAGGAGTGCTCTCCAATAGCATAATCATCTTTGATATTTCTTAGAATGAATGAGCTTTTCTTTTGTATATTTTTCTTTTCTCTTTTCTTTTTGGCTAGCTCCACTGATTTTACCAAGTTGGCGCATACTAATCAACATTTTTAAGGATTTACACACGCTGGTACTTAGGTTTTAATTAAGACAGTATAAGAACCTTATTCTCATACTAGCTAACGTGCTGATACTTAGGCTTCATGAAGTAATCCTAATATTATCCCATCCTCGAGCATCATAAAATCATGTCCAAATTCAAACCTCTCAGCCTGTTTCCTCAGGTGAAACATCGGCCCATCACAATGACTATGTAATTGTTCAAGTGTAGTGCTGGTCATATTCTTTTGAGAATAGAGATTGTACATGCAATACGACATGTATATCTAAACTAGGGAGTTTAAGTTATTAAGTCCTAAGACCCTAATGAACAAGAATGGTTGAACTCTGAGTTAAGCGACATTCTAAGTCAATTATCCAAAATTACACAAGTCTTGTGTGATTGTGAAAGTGCCAGAGATAAAACCACTTGTTAGTTATAGTTTTTATTTATTTTCTTAAATAATAAATAAGTATATACAAAATACTGTATCAAAATCATTTGCACCCTTTTGTAAATAATATGTAAAACATGTTTTTACAAGACCATGTCCCATATGTATAAAGATTTTCATAATATTTATAAATCATTTTACAAATTAGTTTCAAATTCACATACCCTTATCCCATAATATAATATGAGAACATTTGAAAGTATGAGCTATGGATAAAGTATGTATAAAATATATACGCACATCCCTCTATAATTAGCTTGTATTATGTTCTCATGACATAAAGTGAAATGAAGAACACAGCTCGTACTAAATATAGAGAAGAAAAACTTGTACGAGAATCAAAACAATATACTCCCTGTATATTTAGGCTTTAAATAGCCTAAGTGTAGGAAGAAAGTACAAAAGAAACATTGTACCAAATGAATAGAAGAACATGAAGGATATTCCAATAGGGGCTCATCACCTCCCCCTTATACTTAGGTTGAAATAGCCTAAGTGTAAAGAAAGAACGAAAAGAAGAAGAGAATGGAGGAGACTCAAAAAAGAATATACAGAACACGGGTTAGACCCCCCACCCCCCAATACTTAGGCTTTAAGTAACCTAAGTAAAGAGTAAAGAACCTGAGGAAGAGAGAACCAAGAGCATAGAAGGAATAAAATTAATCAAGTGAAGTGAGTTAGGGTTAGAAAGAAAGAATGTGTGAATTTTCAGAGCTGCTGAATCTGGTCTGAACTTAATCTTTGTTGATGCATTCATGTAGAGTGGTTTGAAATGGCATCATAATCGTCACTTTGCATGAAAGAGATCTGCTCAATATGGACTAACTGCTCACTGAATTTGAGAAAGTGCTTCAACATGTGTCCACTAACTAAGGAAGAACGCACATCATCTGTGAGATCAGATATCTCTACATTTCCATTGTCGTTCACTTCTTTCACTCTATAAGGACCCACCCATTTAGAATTAAGTTTTTGGGATAAAGTTCTTGCACTAATGTGCTTATCATGTCAGTCTTGGCTTTTTCCTTATAGATCACACTTTTGTCATACGCTCTATTGTAGATCTCATTGAGTTCATTCAAATCTAAGTCTCTACATAATTACTCTATGTGATAATTGATGAATCTCATATTCATCACTCTAAAAATGATGAATTAAGCTCAATCCCTAAAATTCATTCACATTTCTTCAGTTATTCTACATAATTAGTATTCATGCATGTTTTGATAAGAATCACATTTTATCACTTATTATTGCACAAAATAAGAAGCCAAAAATCCCAACCAAATTGACCTGTAAATAGACTAACTTCCCCGATTTTTAACTAATTCATGCTAACTCCAAATGAACTGAAACTATCTCCACTCTGTACATATTACTAATAAAAATAAATAAAAAATACAAAAAATACTAACCTAAATAAGTGGATCAAAAACCTAAACCCTAGTTCTAGGATTTTAAAACTAAAACCTCGATATCTCCCTCATCCAATGTCCAATTTCATCCTACTCACTTTTAAACTTATTTACATTCAATTACCTTCAAAACAAGACCAAGTTCAAGTGAATCGGGGCTCATATGTGAATGTTGGGTTTTGGACCTCTTTTGTATATTTTGTATTTTAGCGGTTTTTGACCTATTATTTTATGTACATAACTGACTCATTTTATTTTATTTCTTTTTCATTTGTCTTCTTTGATAAAAGTTTTATTAAAATACATAAAAATCCAAATCCAAACCGAGCTTGAAATCAAAGAAACAAACTAAGTCCGAGCCTTCACTAACTGTTTGTACAAAAATTATCTTTTCCGTATTTTATTTTATTTATTCTTTTTATTACTTAATAAAAATCCAAAAAAATATATTGATGTGTAAATATTTATCTTTAATTTTATCATATTTTTTTCCAGATTTTTATCTGGTCTAAAAATGACAAAAAATATAAAACCTAAAAATCAAGGTATTCTATGTACACGTGATACCCCAAAAATATCTCTTTGCACAAATGATCGATTTTGATTTTGATCTCTTCATAAAAGTTGTTGATCTCATCGAGACGAGCAACTTTTTGAAGAAGATTTTTCGATCTGAGGTCATTTACTATTTTCTACATATTTATTATGATATTTATTTTTTAATTTTTGTTGGGGTTGACATGTGGCAGCTCCTGGAGCTGCCACGTGTCTCCATTTTGGCCTTATTTATATTTCTTTTTTTTAAAAATAATTAATTAAAAAACATAATAAAAAATAAAAACAAAAAATAAAAAATTAAATAAAAAAGGGACACGCACGTGTTGCGCACGTGCCTCCTACGCACGTGCCCAGCACGTGCTGCCCCTTCTCTCCCAACCTCCAGATCGAGAGGGCGCCGCCTCGTTCCTCCACCAAATGACGCCTTCCTCTCTTGTCCCCACCGTCGGCCGCCTCCCCCAAATCTCGCGCTGCCGCCTCCTTCCATTCCCTGTCGATCTCCGCATCTCTTCACCTCCGCGAATCACGCGGCGACCGCCCTTATCCAAACAGATCGCCGCCATCTCCTAGCTATTCCAATCCCCTATTCCTTCCATATCCGACGCCACCCATCACCCGATCTCTTCCAAATCACATCCTTTCCATATCTGGCACCTGTCTCCCTACATAACCATCACCTCCGTCCCCTTGAAACACATTCGTCGATTACCCTACATAGCAACCAAGAAGAGGTTACCCGTGGTGACAGCTCTGGCCTCCCACCTTACATCGACGAGATCTGACGCTCATGCAGTGCCGTTGCAGAGCCACACCTGCGACAGCCCCTGCCTTGCTCCGGCCTCCTTCGATCGTCGTCGAGCCTAGTTACTATCCACGTCAGCAACGCCTTCGTCGTAGTCAACTTCAATAACATGCAGCAGAAGGTCGACTCCATCCACCTTCAACCACTGCGCCCCCGACTCCAATAGTGCCTCCAACCACCGCCAAGAGCTCGACCATCCACTCCGACATCGCCGCCAACACTTCTCTGTCACGGGCTTTTCCATTCACACAATGCATAGACGTCGGAGACACCGCCTCTTAATGCCAACCTCGATCCTTGGCCGACCTAGCCTACTCCGCTCTACAGTGCAGCTGAGTAGCAGACCCGAGGCCCCCGCTACGTGCGCTGCACGTGCGATTGGGGGGGCGTCTTTAACAAACACCCCCACGTGATCCTCACGTGCAGCCCATGTTATTTGCACCAACACTCCTAGAAGGCCACCCATCTACAGAAAGATCCCAAGAATCCAAGATCATGTGCGACGCACGTGACTCCTGGGCATTTTGCACCGAGCCCCTTGGAGCTTCTTCAAATCACAGAAATGCCCCGCCACTAGAGGTCACGTAACGTGACCCTTTGGTAATTTTGCAGAAACTCCCCCAACAATTGCAGTAATTACACTTAAGTCCCTCTCTACATGTTTTCATTTTAATTTATTTATTGCAATTTTGTAGTGATGCCCCTGTATTCCCCTTCTACTTTGAACTGCTTTATTGCGTCATTTTATTTTTATAAAAATTAAACTTTGTTCTTCAACTAATTTTCTACATCTTGGCATATGTTTGGCATTTTTTTCGTCTGTGATTAATTAATAATTAATTGTTTTATAGAAAATTACATATTTTCCCATTCTGTACTTAGAAATTCATAGGTGATTAACCATTGCTCGAAAAATTGTCGAAAAATCGTTGATTGTAGAATTATTTGTATGTTACATCGTACCTAAAAAGAATTAATTTGCATGCATGGTTTGCCCTGTAAAAATCATTTTGTATATTTCAATCTTTAATTTTTAATAGGTATTGAATCAAGTATTGTTGAGGTTTAGGATTTTTAAGATCGATCACTAGTGATAGATCTTGGATAATTCTATCCCTTGAAAATAAATAGGTTTAATATTTGTTATAATTAAATATTGAAATTCATATCGTTTGCATTCAGAAATTCATAAAATATTTATCTCGTATCCAAAAATTCCAAAAAAATTACAGTACATTCATTTCATCATAATTGTCATCTTGGCCAAGTTTTATATTTGTCGGACATCGTTTGATTGACATTCATTTTCTAGTCCTTAAAATTGGCCTAATTTGCATTTTGCATCCCAACATTACATTAAAAATACTAAAAAAAGACCACCTCAAAAAACGTACGCAAACTTCGATAGGCAAATTTCTAGGTTGTTCTTTTACCTCCTTGAGTTCGACTGTAGGACTTGTCCAAGTAAAATAAACATAAAACCACATTGATTAAAATAGACTAAATTTCTTGTGGTTATTTCTTGACCGATTCCGATTTCCCGCCTGCAATGAAACATCATTAATTTAAACGCTCGATAATTCATGCAAATTAATAAGGGCATTCTCCGAACTCGTCATATGGTGTTGTTGCCGGGGAGGCAAATGGCTTAGATTTTGTCTAATTTTTTTGTTCGGTTTCCTTTATTCGGGTAGTCTGGCCCCCGAATTTTCACTGTATATCTTCCATATTTTCCTTTTTCTTTTATGTATTTATTTTCTTGTTTCATTTTTTAATTTTATGTCACTCTCTTACATTCTCTCTCTTATTTTTCTTACGAGGTACCCAACGAACGTGGAGCAGTTTCTTACAAAACCGACGCATCTTCACTGACGCCCGAAAAGCCGCAATTAAATTATGATCGAGTTGAGTCATGAGAGAGCGTAGAGTCTAGGATTTATTTTCTGCAATTTTAATTTTTGTTATTAATTGCTCATTTATAGCGGTGTCCGTTTGGACTCTCGCGTATGTAACAAGACCTCAAATATTTCTGTGTTGTGTCATGGCATGTTTCACTCTTCGGTGAGGGTGGGGACCGACTTGAGGGGCGCTTAGGATAAACCTGCACAAATGACTATTAGAGCTTTTTAATTTTTGGTTGTGCTCGTAGAACCTAGGACCACACTTCACTTTAATCGAGACGCACATTAGATCATTCAATTTAGTCAAAAATTTAACTCATTTCTTCCCAGCTAATAGAACTTTCTGGTAGGTGCGGTTTTTCATCGGCTTGCATTCATATAGACTAATTTTTCAATTCTTGTATTGCATCCCACATGGAGATTGCGAGGAATCGCTGTAAGTCTCCTATCTGAGCATACATCATTATTTCACGTGCATCGGCTTTTCCCGAATTTCTCCCTCCTATTTTGTCACATAATTTTAAAGGAAATTGGGACTATACGGTAGACGTGTATTTGTGCTCACTTAATTTTTCAGTGATCGCGGGAGAGCAACCCCGACCTTGGATTATTTTATTTGTCTGAGTGAGCAAGATACGACACTTAAGGCTAGAGTCCAAATCCGGATTTTCATATTGACTACTGATTCTATGAAAGCTATTAACTACTTCTCAGTGAGGATGCGGTTTAAAGGACATTGCGTAAGGCTCGGTCCTTAAGTAACACGGGTAGTTGTTTTACGATCCATACTTACACCTATACTGGCTGAAAGTAGGTGCAGCTATTCGTAAGAATTCGGGCCAGTTTTAAGAAAGTTGTCGGCACCTAACAACTCGCTAATTTTTTTCAAGATTGAATTCATCACCAACTAAAATTGAAAAGATAATTGCCAAACTCTTGCAGCTTCATTGTGTGAGTTGGTGAACTTGGGGTTTGATTTGTATTTACATTGGTGTGCGTGAACCGATTTCAAAGATCAAAAGCCGCACATTTGTGCCATCAATCTCCTTTATAAAAATTTCTTTTGAATATCCTTTGCACTTGCACCAAGATCAATCATGACGATTCATCATCAACCTCCTTTGACAAAAACATGATAATGGTCCGAGTACCCATCTGATCTATATTATGAAAAGAAATTTGTCTCGGTCAGGCCCAAATCATCTAAACCCTCTTCTTTCCAGAATCCTCCAACATTTGCGTGAGACTTTCACTCTCGGATGAATCCAGCCCTCTCGTTGAATTCCAAGCCACTCTACTTGAATCATCCGATCAAAGTCACCACAACATCATATTCTCCCACTCCACCACTTGTGACCACAATGCCATCTTGTGATGACCCGACTTATGCCAGATTTCTTTCTACAACCCAAGAACCATTTGAAGAGCAAAGCATCGAGACTCGTGATTGGCCGAGAGACCAAAACCAACCACTTTCATTCTTTCCTCGCAATCTTGTTGGGACATGTCCACAATTCACGGAAATGCATTCAGACTGGACCATAGGGAATAATATGATGGTCCGATCAAATCGCAAGGAGAGGTCTACACCTAATGATCAACGAGGTTAGATTGACCATAACGACTAAACCCCTATCGATCAATCCGAATACCACTCCTTCGATCATCCTATACATACAGAAGAAAATCATGATAATATTGACACTTATGAACCCTGTATGATTCCATTGTTTGGGGATACGATCAATCATGACCATGGAAGTAGACTCTACTCAAATCAACATTGCATGCCTGAGTCATGGCATGCTGAGTATGAGACCTACAGATTCTCGCAAAATCCTTCCATTGAGCAGACTCCTTCCATAATTTTTGAGGAGAAATTTTCAAGAAATAACAATCATATATTGGATAATCCAAGAGAATCTCCTCTCAACTCATACGGGAAAATGGAAGATGAAATGACTGGATCCTCAAATACAAGACCACACATCGACTGCTCCCATGATTGATCATGAAAAGATTTTGGAAGATGATATTTCGAGAATAAACAAGATTTGATTTGATGGAGGATAACTTCAGCAAGTTTGCCGACCGATTAATTTCACTCTCTGGTAGCTTGGATATAAAAATGGATGAGGAAAAAAAATGGATCTCATAAACCTAGAGAATATGTTCACCCTAGGGATAACTCTGACAGTAACACTTCTGCATATTACTCTCCTAGGGATGACTATGACTCTTACTCGGAACATCAAAGCCCCTACCATCTACGGAAAGCATGACATCACCACACCACACAGAAAATATCAAAAAATTGAAATATTAAAAAACACTCAAAAAATCGAAAAAAAATACATAAAAAATGAATCTGAAGAAGATTTGGAGAATTTGGATCCTACTTTATGGGAAGCATTGGAGAAAATACTGATTTTTGAACTTCCCTTTATACAGGCCATTGAACACTTCCCGGATCTTAAAGGATTTGTAATGAATAAATTAATGACGAAAAAGTCCGACAGGATAAGAACAAGACTGAAAGCCATATTTTGTCAATGGCCACCTCCTTGGCGTTGAAGAGAAAAACCAAGAGCCACATAGTGAAGCAGTTGCCCAGATTTGATTGTGGAGTCTAAGACATAATATTTACCCATGCTCGAATTGATGAGGATTCATCAATCAATATTCTCCTGACCTCTGTATTTAACGAGCTCAAACTTGGACCTATCAGGAAGATACGAGAGATCGTTCAACTGGCTGATCGATCAATGAAGTGACCAAGAGGAATCAGTTCTGTCATCATTACATTCCAAGGCGCTCCACTCAAAATAGACTTCACGATCATTGATATTGAGCATCAAGGAGAATTCACCCAATCTTCGATCATTCTCGGAAAGCCATTCTTGGCATTGGCTAAGGCAATTATTGAGTGTGAGACTCGAGAAATCAATTTTACAGCATTGGGAGCACTTCAATCTTAACAAGTCTTTGAGGAAACACGATATTCTGAGGCGACCCACGAAGTCGTCAACAGCCGTAACCACCAAGCGGTAGAAGAGCCCTACCCCGATGCTACACTTGAGATAGCGGTTATTGAGGAGACTATTGGTTTAGAGATTGTTCCCCATGTTCCATTTCCTGCTTCTCTCACCATGGGAGATGACTCTGAATGATCCTGAGACTTATGCATGGGCGCATCCCGAGTCGGCTGAGATCTCCTCTGACCACATTGATCAAATCAACCCGACACAAGAATGCACCAACATCAAGTCAATTAAGAACGAACATGCAGATAGTCTCCCCACTGTTCCATTTCCTGCTGCTCTTACCATAGAAAAGTGTTTCTTATATGATCCTAAGACATATGCATGGGCTCACCTTGAGTCAACCTTCTCTGACTACCTTAACCAAATCAATCCAACTCAAGAGTGCACAAACATAAAGAAAACTAAGAACAAATACGCGGAACGAACACCGACCAAGGAGAAAAATTTCAATGGTTATTCATCTGGAGACTCAAGTGTCAACACCTCACTCCAAGGACCAACACTGACTGCTCCTTCATCTAAAAAGAAAGTCATCTTCGATCTTCCGGAAAAGGAATCGTCTGATGATCCCTCATCAAGTCCGGAAAAGGTAATCTACATCAGTGAGGTCTATTCAAATTCTAAAATCATATCTTCACAAGGATCCAAATTTTTATTCCCATTGGACAACCCCCGTTCCTCATTATTATTCATCCAAAGCCAATTCTCCTGGTCTCATTAAATATACTAGAATAATCTCTTATGAGCTGACTGAGACTGGTGCTTCGGAATATTCATCATCTGAGGACGAATCGCTTGATCCCAAGAAGGAACGAATTCCGAGAAGACAACTGAATCAAATAAAAAACAAGAATATCTGGAGTACCTTCACTTTCAAATACTATTCATCTGAGGATAACTCTGATGATGGTTATCTTTCATCTGAGTCATACGCGTCATCTACTCTCCAGCATGATTTCTCTGAGGATAACACTGATAATGGTTGGGAATCATATGCTTCATCTCCTTCTTATCATTACGATCTCCCACCACAGGCTCACAAAAAGATCGGTCGAAAACCACCTTAATCATCGGCTACCCACCCTCCTTCCCGATCCCATCGGTCTTCTTGTACATATTATTCCTCTATTTAGGCCTAGACCTAAGTATAGGAGGGTACCGATGCCATCTGTATATACCATTCCCCTCATCAAACTCCTTCTCACGATCGCCTCATTTCCACCCTTCTTCTATACTTAGGCTGACCAAAGTCTAAGTATAGGAGGGACCGATGCTCATCTGTATATACTTTCCTCATTCAAATATCCCGACTGCCTCATTTTCGCTCTTCTTATATACTTAGACTATTCACAACCTAAGTATAGGGGGGGACCAATCTATCTTGTTCTTTTTCTTTTTCACTCTCTTACGCTTAGTCCGAGCTATGTCTTCTCGATGCTTCTTGTGCTCTGAGGACACAACACTCGCTAAGTATAGGGGTGTGTATATATACTGTGTATATATTTTACCATAGCTCGTACTTTCGCATAAGTCTATATGTATTTACGGGGTGAGTAACTAACAAAAAAACAAAAAAAATAAAAAAACAAAAAAAGTTTTGCTACTAACACTGACTGTCCAACCATTTTTTTTGAAAAAAGGCTTCTTATTTATTTTTGCATAAAAAATCTCAAAAATTCCTTGCATAAAAAATAAAAAAAATTGTGTCTGCATTTCACATCATTTGCATTTGTGAAAAGCCCTTGGGTTCTGAACCGAGTTATGAGCAGAAATCGAGAGTGGTCTGAACTTGACCTTATCCACCTAATCTTCAGAGGAACTTCACCGAGAAATAGGATTTTAGAAACTTCAAGTCTTTGACTTAATTCTTTGAGTTCCACATGACAATGCACAGAGTTTGACTCTTAGTGTCTAACCTGATCTCTTCATTCTGGGTATGACTCTGGAATAGGAAATTAATTTGTACTCTCGCACTATGCACTTTGCTCAACTCAGATGGGATGTTGGAAGACTGTGTGAGTTTCTTTTCTGGTAACGTGGAAATCTAAAGACCGGAGTACGGGTTGAAATAAAGCTTCGAAAAAGGGATGTACGACTGGGCATAATTTTTTCTAAGACCCCAAAACATGTACGGAAGAAAAGATTCTATATCAGTAGGGGCACAACAAGATCCAAGCAGAGCTACCAAAAATCTAAATACAAAGAAGCCACTACCAAATAAATATCTGATAAAAAAGGTCCAAGCTTCAAGAAAACCTGCAGATATTGATTGAGACTTGGCTAAACTGGCCGGTTTCATAAGGAGAGGTGACTACACTGGCCACCCTCCAATTGTTTTCTCCTTCTTCAAATTTCTTCTTATATTCGATTGTGAACACTGCATGCTAGACCTTAGAATGAAATACCTGACTCCCCAAGGACGAGTTACTGGAGAGGAGGTTTGCATGGTAGTCCGACATTCTGGATGGGAAGAGCTAAAACCTTTCACACACATGAGTCAATTGTTCAGTATTCATTGCGTATGCTTTGGTAGGAGGATCGATCTAAGATAACTTCTGAGCTGAAACTAAGACAATGATGTGTAGAATACGAAGGCTATTGATTTTAAAATTTTAGTCTCACAGAAGTTCTGCCGCACTAATAATCCAAAGGTTAGGTCTAGTTTCATTTTCACCTTCTTCTCATGGTCTTGGTATGGAATCCAATCTCATTTCACCTCATTGCATTGCTTTTGATGCTCATGGACGAACATGGTTTGAGTATAGGCGGATGATGAATCTCTGATTCATCACTCTAAAAATGATGAAATAAGCTCAAATCACTAAAATTCATTGGTATTTCTTCAGTTATTCTGCATAATTAGCATGCATGCATGTTTTGATAAGAATAACATTTTATCACCTATTATTGCACAAAATAAGAAGCCAAAAATTCCAGCCAAATTGACCTGTAAATAGCCTAACTTCCCTGATTTTTAACTAAATCATGATAACTCCAAATGATCTAAACCACCTCCACTGTGTACATAATACTAACAAGAATAAATAAAAAATACAAAAAAATCACTAACTTAAATAAGGGGACCAAAAACCAAAACCCTAGCTCTGGGATTGGGACTAAAACCTCGATATCTCCGTCATCCAATGTCCTATTTGATCCTAGTCACTTTTGAACTAATGTACATTCAATTACCTTCAAAACAAGATCAAGTTCAAGTGAATCGGACCTCATATGTGAAAGTTGAGTTTTGGGCCTCTTTTGTACATTTTGTATTTTAGTAGTTTTTGACCTATTATTTTATGTACATAACTGACTCATTTTATTCTATTTCTTTTTCATTTGTCTTATTTGATAAAAGTTTTATTAAAATGCATAAAAAACCAAATCCAAACTGAGCTTGGAATCAAAGAAACTAACTAAGTCCGAGTCTTCACTAACTGTTTGTACAAAAATTGTCTTTTTCGTATTTTATTTTATTTCTTCTTTTTCTTACTTAATAAAAATCCAAAAAAAAATTAATGTGTAAATATTTATCTTTGGTTTTATCATATTTTTTCTGGATTTTTATCTGGTCTAAAAATGACAAAAAAATATAAAACCTAAAAATCAAGGTATTCTATGTACATGGGATACCCCAAAAATATCTCTTTGCACAAATGATCGATTTTGATTTTGATCACTTCATAAAAGTTGTTGATCTCATCAAGACGAGCAATTTTTGTGAAGAAGATTTTTCGATCCGAGGTCATTTACTATTTTTTATGTATTTATTATGATATTTATTTTTCGATTTTTGCAGGGTTGACATGTGGCAGCTCCTGGAGCCGCCACGTGTCTCCCATTTTTGGCCTTATTTATATTTCATTTTTTATAAAACAATTATTTAAAACATAATAAAAAATAAAAAAATAAAAAATAAATAAGGGACACGCATGTGCTGTGCACGTGCCTCCTGTGCACGTGCCCAGCACGTGCTGCCCCTTCTCCCCCAACCTCCAGATCGGGAGGGTGCCGCTTCGTTCCTCTGCCAAACACCGCCTTCCTCTTTTGGCCCCACCGTCGGCTGCCTTCTCCAAATCTCGCGCTGCCGCCTCCTTCCATTCCCTGCCGATCTCCGCATCTCTTCACCTCTGCGAATCACGCGACGACCACCCTTCTCCAAACAGATTGGTGCCATCTCCCACCTATTCCAATCCCCTATTCCTTCCATATCCAACGCTGCCCATCACCCGATCTCTTCCAAATCACATCCTCCCTTTCCATCTCCTGCACCTGTCTTTTTGTATAACCATCACCTCCGTCCCCTTGAAACGCATCGATCGATTACCCTACTTAGCAGCCAAGAGGATGTTACCGGAGGTGACAACTCCGGCCTCCCACCTTACATCGATGAGATCCGGTGCTCCTGCGACACCGTTGTAGAGCCACACCCGTGGCAGCCCCTGTCTTGATCCAGCCTCCTTCGATTGTCGTCGAGCCCAGTTACTATCCACGTCAAAAACGCCTTCATCGTCTTCAATTCATTCACCTACAACAGAAGGTTGACTCCATCCACCTTCAACCACTGCGCCTCCGACTCCAACAGCGCCTCCAGCCACCGCCAGGAGCTCGACCATCCACTCCGACGTCGCCGCCAATTCTTCTCCATCACGGGCTTTTCCGTTCACACAACGCATAGACGTCGGAGCCATCGCCTCTCAACGCTAGCCTCGATCCTTGGCCAGCCTAGCCTACTCCGCTCCGAAGCGCAGCTGGGTAGTAGACACGAGGCCCCCCGCCACGTGCGCTGCATGTACGATTGGGGGGAACATCTTCAACAAACACCCCACGTGATCCTCATGTGCAGCCTAGGTTATTTGCACCAACACCCCTAGAAGACCACCCATTTGCAGAAAGATCCCAAGAATCCAGGGTCACCTGGACATTTTGCGCTGAGCCCCCGGAGCTTCTTCAAATCACAGAAACACCCCGCCACCAGAGGTCACGTGCCTTTCGTAATTTTACAGAAACTCCCCCAAAAGTTGTGGTAATTACACTTAAGGCCCTCTCTGCATGTTTTCATCTTAATTTATTTATTGTAGTTTTGCAGTGATACCCCTGTATTCCCCTTACACATTGAAATGCTTTGTTGCATCTTTTTATTTTTATAAAAATTGCACTTTGTTCTTCAACTAATTCACTACATCTTGGCATATGTTTGACATTTTTTTGATCTGTGGTTAATTAATAATTAATTATTTTGAGAAAAATTGCATATTTTGCACATTCTGTGCTTAGAAATTCATAGGTGATTAACCATTGCTCTAAATATTGCCAAAAAATCGTTGATTGTAGAATTATCTGTATGTTACATCATGCCCAAAAAGAATTACATTTGCGTGCATGGTTTGCCCTGTAAAAATCATTTTGCATATTTCAATCTTTAATTTTAATAGGTATTAAATCTAGTATTTTTAGGTTTAGGATTTTTCTGAGATCGATCACCTAGTGATAGATCTTGGATAATTCTATCCTTTGAAAATAAATAGGTTTAATTTTTATTATAATTAAATATTTAAATTCTTATCGTTTGCATTCATAAATTCATAAAATATTTATCTCGCATCCAAAAATTCCAAAAAAAAAGAGTGCATTCATTTCATCATAATTGTCATCTTGGCCAATTTCATATTTGTCTGACATCGTTTGATTGACATTCATTTTCTAGTCCTTAAAATTGGCCTAATTTGCATTTTGCATCCCAAAATTGCATTAAAAATACCAAAAAAAGACCGCCTCGAAAACAGTATGCAAACTTTGATAGACAAATTTCTAGGTTGTTCCTTTGCCTCCTTCAGTTCGACCTTGGGACTTGCCTAAGTAAAATAAACATAAAACCGCATTGATTAAAATTGACTAAATTTCTTGTGGTTATTTCTTGACTGATTCTGATTGCCAGCCTACAATGAAATGACATTAATTTAAATGCTCGATAATTCACGCAAATTAACAAGGGCATTCTCTGGACTCGTCAACAACTTCAATTATCCTTTTGATTATCCATTCAGATTTATGCATTAATTGGCGGACAAATGACATGTGTTGCCATAGGTCATTTTGGAATGTAAAGTACCAAGCAAGATCTTGTAAGGAGTCCTATAAGCCAACAAAACTTGGTTAAACAACTCTTATCAATTCTGCTTATCAAGAGGGACTAACTTTTGTAATATGCGCGTAACTTCTTTGTTTGAAACTTCTTCCATGTTGTTAGACCGTAGGCCGTAAATATTTGTAACTCTATGCTCATTTTTATAGTCCTTAGATAAGCTTTTCATCTCCTGATTCACGAAATGGCTACCCCCATTTGAGATATGTACCTTTTAAACTACAAACCTAGAAATAACTCTTTCATAAATTTATAGACAATCTTGCTATTGCGGTTCGAGTTCGGATAGCCTTTACTCACCTTGATAAATAGTCAACCGCCAACAAATGTGCTCGCATCCATTACTATTAGGAAAGGGACTCATAAAATCAATGCCCCATGCAACAAAAAACATCACAAAATATCACAGGCTGTATGTGCATCTCGTCTCTAGATCCAACTCTCCCTCCCATTTTCTGATTAGTAGGCCACAACCTTACATAATCAAAGCATCTATAAACAAGGTCGGCCAATAAAATCCACAATGGAGCACTTTGTGCATGATTCTTTTTCCCAAGTGGAGTCCTTCTACCTCCAAGGTATGGCAGTGAGTGAGGTCACTCTTGTATTCCTCCTGAGGAATATACATTCGACAGACACAATTCGGTCCTCCAAAAAAAAGGAACATATCCTCCCAATGATAATTCATCGAGTTTGACTTCAATCGGTCAATGTTCCTCCTAGTCCAACCTTAGGGAACTTGCTTAGAGATAAGGTAGTTCACCATGATGGCATACCAATGGAGTTAGTCAATAACACAAATTAACTCCTCCGGGAAAGTCTCTCTAATTTATTCTGTATCAGGGAAATCCTTCTGATCAATACATGATTAATGATCAGCCACAACATTCTTGACTCCAGGTTTATCCTTAATCTCCAAATCGAACTCCTGGAGTAATAAAATCTACCTAAGAAGACATGCCTTCGCGTCCTTCTTTTCCATTAGATAACGAATAGTTGTGTGATCAGTATATATTGTCAACTTGGAACATGATATATATGAACTGAACTTTTATAAAGCCCAAACTACAATGAGTATTTCTTGTTCAATTACAATATAATTTTTCTGTGCTGGATCTAAGACTTTACTCCTGTAGTAAATTGCGAACGATCCCATCTTGTCGTTGTCCTAACACAACTCCTATATTAAAATCCAAAGCATTAGTAATGATCTCAAAGTGATGAGACCAGTCATGAGCTTGTAAAACATGTGAATCAATTATCTTCTTTTCAAGAGCTGAAAGGCCTCAAGACACATGATCTACAATGAACTCCGTGTCTTTGTCTAAGATCTCAGTCAGTGATCGGGCAATCTTTGAAAAATCTTCAATAGGTCTCCTATAAAATCCAATGTGCCACAAGAATTAATGACCTGACTTCACATTGGTTAGTGGATCGAGCTTCTTGATCACATCCACCTTGGTAGGGTCAACCTCTGTTCCCTTTTTGGAGATGACGTGCCCCAACATGATACCCTACTAAATCATAAAGTGACTCTTTTCCCATGAGAGTAGCAGATTAACTCCCTACACCTTTGGCTTACTCGATCCAAATGTTTAATACATGTGTCAAAAATATCCCCATGGATTGAGAAATCATCCATAAAAACCTCCACGAAATCTCCTGCCATCTTGGCGAACACAACAATCATGCATTGTTGGAAATTGCTAGGGGCATTACAAAGCCCTAAAGGCATACACTTGAATGCATATGAGCTGAAAGAACATGTAAACATGGTTTGGTCCTTGTCTTTAGGAGCTATGGCTACTTAATTGTAACCAGAGTACCCACCAAAAAAATAGAAGAACTCTTTCCCTGCTAGTCTCTCCAAGATCCGATCTATAAAGGGAAAAGGAAAGCGGTCTTTCCTGGTTATAGAATTCAAGAATTTGTATTCAACACAGACATACCATGATGTGAGTATTCGTGTCATGATATCTAATCCCTCTTTCATTGGTTACCATTTGAATTCCCGACTTCTTCAGGACAACATGCAATGGAGCCACCAATTTGGAGTCAGAGATTGGTTATATAAAGCCTGGTCCACACCACATTTCAATTTTTTTCTTAACAACTTACCTTAAATTTGGATTCAAAATTTTTTCAAATTCATAGGAAGGCCTAGAATTATCTTCAAATTATATGTGGTGTGAACAGAGAGCATGGGTAATCCACACAAGATCCGACATTGTCCAACCTATTAACTTGCAGTTCTTCTCTAAGACTTTCAACAACCTAGAATCATGTTCTACCATCAACATAGAATTAATGATGACATGAAATCTATTCTCGGGTCCTGCATGAAAGGCATACTTCAATGTAGGAGGCAATGGCATCATGTCTGGAAAAGATGTATCATCAAGTGAATCCAGCTCCACCAATCTGAATCTGCTTCTGTGCTGCTTGCAGGTGAGTCTGACTATGTTGTGCTTGCCACAAATCTGCTGTGTTTTGAATCGAATCGCCAAAGATCCTATGCAAGTCGACCAAAGCCACGTCTGACTCATCGTCCTCAACCTTTGATTGTTCTATGAAAGAGGGAACTGACAAATCTAGAAGAGACTCACTTTATCATCGAGGGTCGGGATGCATTGATCAAGAAGCTCGGCATCACCTGAAAAACTGCATCCTGAACATTATCCTTTACAGATGAGAGATTCTTGCTCAGTATTGTTGGGGTTGGTTTCCATAGCACAATTGTGCATGTCACTCTACACTTTGCCTCATAAGAAGAGTAGTATGTGCTTGTCTTTGAATCATGTCTTTACCACTTCATCTGTTGCATCTCAAGTTTCACTTCTCTGCTTGGTAAGCGGTACTTCATCATCCCAATCTAATAATAAAAATGAAGCTATGATTCACCACTTGCTAATAAATGTTCATTAGCAAGAGTGATGGGAGAGATGCAGTGACACTCTCTAGTGATCAGTCAAGTTCCTCAGTGGAGGGATACGAGCTTTGATGTTTGATTTGATGGAGCAGCAACACAGTGGATGTCCACCATGGATCATGCCTGAAAAATGAGTTCTCACGGTAGCCGTTAGATCAAAAGAGAACGAGTGGTCCAGATCGCACCTGAACATTAGTACCCAAGCCTAATGCTTCGGGTGATCTGCAACGATCCGAGCACGACACGTAGAATGGCATCATCCGAGCCACCCCAGGTCACGTGCATCACAAACATGACTTGGGGAACTTGCGCTTACATGCCTCCGGCATCTGGAAATATCGAAGAGGTACCCCACATGCACTACGCCTGGTCTTAGATTTTTGCAATCGTGCTTCTGCACTTCCCGACAGTCACACACAAGTCACCACATGGGGGTAATTTACATAGAAGGCTCAAGTAGTTTTGACAACTTGCAGATTCACCCCTAGAAGGTCCAATTTGAAGTCATTTTTACTTATTTTATTTCATTTTGGCCCCTGAACTTCATTTAGTTTTAACTTGAGCATCTATTGTCAGATTTTTATGTTCCTTATGTCGATTTGAATCTTATTCATTTCTCAATCACATTAAGTAGTTGTTTTCACAATTTGAAAAAATCAAGGTGTTTTTTGTTGATAGTGAGCCCATTCAATCTTGATCTTTGATTTTTTGCTCAATAATTAATTGTAAAATTAGGGGAGTTCTTGTGGGATTACATAATTACAATACTTCTAAACCTAATTAAGAGAAGGGCGTAGTGAATTAAATTGAATTAGTGTGCTAGTTATTTGCTTGATCCATATTTATCTTACATATTGCATCATTCTACTGCATCATTTAAAATATTACATTTTATTTAATTATTGTCCACATTGTGTAGAATTATTTCTTGCAGTAAATTAATTTCAAAATTCATGCATCATATTTCTTTTATTAATTAATTACATCTATTGTATTTAAAAATCCATAAAAATATGGAAAACACATAAATACTAAAAAATATTCTTCTTCTAAAAATATAAATTATCTAGATTATTTTGAAGTTAACTCTATATCATCATATTACATCCCTGAGTTAGACCTTGTGACTTACTCAAGTAAAATAAATAATTTGGTCGCATTGGGATTTGATTCTCCATATCACCACTCGGTGTGATCATTTTTTACGGTTCCCAAATTACCCATCTACAATAATTAACATGACTAATTAAATAAGGGTGATTTTGGGGCTGTTAAAATTGAATTGTTGATTGATCATGGATTGGAGTTATAACGGAGGGATACGAAAGGACAACAAAGAAGAAGGAAGTGGGTACGACACAATAGACAAATCCATTTTGACAACCCTATGATCACCCTTGCTAAAAATGGTTGTGTTGTTGTAGTCGGGCAATCGATGATTATTAAAAAATGATCGCACCAATAAATGATATAGATAATTAAACCTATATGTGATCAAAGATTTATTTTACTTAGATAAGTTCCAAGGTCACACTCAAGAAGGTAATATGAGGATCTAGAGTTAATATTTAAATAATCACCAATATTGGATTGGAGTTAGAACGGAGGGAGATGAAAGGACGACAAAGAAGAAGGAAGTGGATGCGTCGTAGCAGATCGATCCATTTTGACAACCTTAAAGTCACTGATGTTAATATGGTCATTTTGTTATACGCAGGAAATCGAGGATTATTAAAAAATGATCGCACCAAAAAATAATATACATAATTAAATCTCAATGTGATCAAATATTTATTTTACTTGGGTAATCCCCAAGGTCGAACTTAGGGAGGTAATATGAGGGTCTAAAATTAATATTTAAATTATCCAGGAAATTAGATTTTCAAGAAAAGTAAATTTTTTCTAGGATTTTTGTATTTTTAGATTTTTATGAGTTTTTATGGGATTTTAATATATGAGATATAATTGATTATTTAAATATGATGTATGAATTTTTACAAATAATTTTATGCAAGAAATAATGGCATGCTATGTGGTGCGAGATAAATAAAAAGTAGGATGTTTTTTGGATTTTTAAAGGATGAATAATGCTATGAAATGCAACAATGAATGTACAAATGCAGGTGCAAGCAATCAAGCTTCAATTAATTGGTTCAGAGCCTCTCCTATGAATTGCATGGCATAAATGATCGATAAGTTCAATTTAATTACCCAAATCAAGCCTTAGATCAATGACCAAATCAATATAATTTATTGAGGAATAGAATCTAAATGAGCTCTAATTGGACAGAATAATTCCCTTAATTCATTGATACTCAATAATGTCTCCAAAAATGAATCATAGTGCTCTATGAGGTAGAATATTAAATACAGTTCAAACCAATACGAAGAACATAAAATAAGACATGCGGTGCTCAAGTTATAATTAAATGAAGTTCAGGGACCAAAATGTTAATATAATAAATGAAAATCTATAATGGACCTTCTGGAGAGTTGAGATGTAATTTGTAAATTCGCTTTGGTCTCATATGTAATTACCCTAGGTAGGGGTATGTCTGATTTATCCACAAAATGGAGGGGCATGTATGCAATTTCTCCCCCAAGGCACATGTTGGGGCGTGTGAGGGGTTTGTTGATATTTCTAGAAATTGTGGGGGCTTGGTCATAAATTATCCAAGTCATGTGTAAGGCACGTGACTAGGGCTCTCAGATCGGGTGGAGTTGTGATAGCACCACGTGACACGATTCTCCTGCTATGGACGTAACTCGATGCTAGAGGCTCGGGTGGTTCCCCTTGGATGGTTCTGATGCAACTTAATGAAGACGATCCAAGGGGTCCAATTTGGGCAAGATCTAATGTCCCGTATGAGCACCATTCTTGATCAAACTTTGCCTGTAGGTCAGACCTGGGCCTCCTCTATCTTCATGTTGAGGACTCTCCCTTCTTCTCATGCTCCTCCGATGGTGTTTGGATGACACACGACATTGGTAATTGGGGAAGAGGGATCCTAGCTCCGCTGATGGGACCTACAAGGGCAACATAGGCTCAAGCTTTTGAAGCTTGGCCTAGTGTTAAGATCAAGCGAAAGGTGGGTGAATACTGCAGTAGAGGCGATGGAGAAGAGCTTGGCTCTGGCCACAGGCTCAGCCATAAGTGTAAGACTGTGGACAATGTAGAGAGAAGTGGAGGGGGTTCGAGGATGGTGAATTGACCGATGGTCGGAAATGGGGTTGTGTAGATCGATGAAGAATCGAAGAACAAGTTTTTGTGTTTATCGGGAAAATGAAATCGGATGAAGAAGATGACAGATATAAGAAGAAGAGTACCTGGAAGTGATGTGGTTTGCTTGATGGGAGAGATGTGGTGACACTCTTTGGTGATTGCTCGAGTTCCTCGGTAGAGGGGAACAAGCTATGTTGTTTGATTTGATGGAGTAGCAACACATTGGATGTCCACCATGGATCACACCTGTAAGAGATCTTCGTTGCGAAGACGGTGATGTCACCACCATTCTTCATCAAGCTCCCTCCTTTTCTCTTGAGTTAGTTGAGGACGATGACATATGCTATGGTCGGAGGTCAGCAAAAACCTAAATAGGAAGAAGGGAGAGGAGATGTATGGTTTGGGTTCGATCTGGATATTATCGAAGTGATAAGGTTTGTTGGAGTGCTACGGGTTAGGGAGAGGATAATGGAGGTGGTCAACGAGGGATATTAGATAGAGGTGGTTGGGTATGGTTCTCTTGGAGATGAGGTAGGATAAGTTCATGGCGATCGAAGGAGCGTAAATGAGAGGGGGTTTATCAGAGAGAAATGGATAAGGAGGATGAGATAATGTTCGATAGAGTCATAGAGATTTGGGTATTTCCATATGATGGGTTGTTAGCTTCAGGTTTCGATAGCCGGAGATGGCTGGAGATCAAGAAAGGATTGAGGCAGAGATGCAATGATGGTAGATGGCTGACGAGAGAAGGAAGGTGAAGAGTAGGATCCATTGGATATTCACGATCCAATGGTGGATATGAGTCATGTGCGATGCACATGAGAGATTTAAGGAGAGAGGCATCATGCACGATGCGCATGAAGGGGAGATGAGAGGATGAATGGGGGGGGGACCTTGCTCGTTGGATCGATCTTGATCCAACGACCAAGGAGAGTGGCACTAGAAGACAACTACGGTTGACTTGACAGGGAGCATTTTTGTCCAGTGGGTGGAGGTTACCTAATAGATGCCTGACACATGGCATGCTGGCCAAGACTTTGACCACATAGTTGACCAATGCAATAAAAAGAAGAAAAATAAATTAAAAATACAAAACGACCTCAAATGCAAAAATGCCGAACATAGAAAATGTTCCTCTAAATGCAATCTATAATATTTATGAAGGGCTTGAATGCAAAGGGGACGATCTCTACAAGATGTAATTTTTTGGTATATATAAAATATCATTTTTTTAGTTTTGTAATTTTTATTTGGTTTTCTGTGAATGAATTATTATATACAACAATCAAACATGGTGTGCAATGATGCAATGGGCACAAATACAATTTTTTAAGATTTTTATGAGTTATGAATAATTAGAAAATGAGAGGTATATACAAATGAATTGATCAATGTGCTCAAGTCAGACCTGGTATTTTTCATAATTCTTCTGATTTTTTTGGATTTTTATTTTTATGTAATTAATTAGAACATGAAATGAAGGAATGAAAAAGAAATAAATCAAGAGGAGTCAAATATGTTCATGAAATAATAGGTCAGAAATCTGTGAATATGTGCAATGTTTAGTTAGGTCCCAAAACACAATTTTCATAAAATGAACTCCGATTCTTTGAATTTTCTCTTGATTTGTAGATATTTTAATATACATTATCCCAAAGCGAGAAGAGTGAAATTGGACATTGTATGCTAGAGATATCAACATTTACAGCTCTTTGTCCTGAAGTTAGGGTTTGGATTTATTTTAAATATATATTAGTTAGTGATTTTTAGGATTTTTATTTGATTAATGGTAGTGATATGTACACAATGAAGTTAGTTTCATGTTAATTAGAGTTAGGATGAATCAATTAAAAGTTTGTGAAGTTAGGTGAAAATGTACATATGAACATGAGTGCAAAATGTAATTCTTAGATATTAACATATGAATGGACATTAATTTCTCGAGACAAAGCTCTATTTTAGCCTATTAGAGTGATGAATCACATATTCATCAGATGGTCCCAAGGAAAGGCTGCACTAGAATGATACGGGATTCTCTCCAGTGATTGGAGATTTCCATATCAAGGACATTGAAGTCCACCATGTACTCTTGATCTGCAATTGATAAGACATCCTTCTTAACCTCACCCTTATCCCTCTTCGTGGATTTATCATCGAACTGGAGTAGGGCCCTTGATTTTCTGAGAGACCATAGATCTAGTCTATCATACAAGGCTAGAGGTAGGAGGTTAATAGATGAGCTATTATCTAGGAGAGTACATGCAAATGCAATGTCATCGATATGACTCACCATGTAGTGTCCACCCATGTCTCTCTTCTTTCTCAATACCTGTAAGTTCTTGATACAATACGTCATAGCAACTTTTAAGGCGTGTGTCTTCACTTGGTTGTTTGATTTCTTCCTGCTAACCCTAGTAGTTGTACATCACACCTTAAAGTATTTTCGAAAAGAAGGATTATTTGCCACATACATATTAAATGGAACCTTTACCATAATGTTCTAATAGCAAAATTATGTCATTTCTAGGTCATCTTTTAATCTTTTTGTCGATTCCTTTCCTACCTTTAGAACA
Organism: Ottelia alismoides; assembly: GCA_037367405.1. NCBI lineage: Eukaryota > Viridiplantae > Streptophyta > Magnoliopsida > Alismatales > Hydrocharitaceae > Ottelia > Ottelia alismoides. The sequence goes on along the minus strand of JAZKJV010001124.1, from coordinate 394,234 downwards.
CGAGGGGAAAAGGGATTGAAGGTTGCGAAGAAGATGATGAAGAATCCTAAACATAAACAACAACATGCTTCATGTTATTATTTGAAATGGGTTCTTCGTACATGAATCTTTATTACATAACTTGTGATCAGAAATGCTACTGTCTACTATAAGATGGGGATATTTGCTACTAATATATCCTCCTCAGCTGAAGGTGACAGGTACTCTGTAGACTATGAATCTCCATCTCCTTCATGATATGTCGGTGTGCTCGTTCACCTCTCTCTAACCTTTGATGATCTCCACCTTGGATGATGAAGGGGCTATTGTGACCGACTATGTCGTCCTATTCATCCTCTAAAGTCTCCTCAGGCGGAGCCTCAGAGATATCCTCCTCCATGTCTCGTGCCCGATTAGTTATGACCATAGTCCTTCTGCTCCTGAGTGACATATGATTGACATTATCAAATGAAAGGATCTCATGCTCAGATTGAGGTGAATCTGAGTAGTATGCCTGATCATAGTGCTTCTATCGTGTCTTGTTTAGGCTATTGGGGTTTGCCTGAACCTGGGCGAGAATGGAGGTAGAAGGTGTATATCGCTCATCCTGTATCTAGATAAGTGGTTGATGTCAACCCACATATCCTGAATCTCGCTTAGATGGAGCTCCTCAAGGATCTGGTGTTGTATGTTCATAGGAACTAATGAAGAAGAATACTGTGAACCTAAGTTCTGCTTAGTTTGTCCCCCTTGATATATCAAAGATTGTGAGAACTGACCCTGCTGGCCCTGGTACTGTTGTTGATGTGGGGTACTCCGGAAATATGGGCCATGCTGGCCCGACTGATAATGTTGTGGATACACGTACTGTTGCCTTAGTGGCTAGGAGTGGTAAGCTCTAGGGCTCAACTGTATAGGAAGAGGTGTAGGAGTGAAGCTGGTATTGTCGAAAGTAGAGGGACACTGATACTACTAACAGTCCCCCATTCCGGGTTGTCTAGTGGTAGGGTCCTATGGATATCAAAAACGGTTCACCTTCCGCACCTGCGGAGAATCCTCTAAAATGGCCTATGTAGATGGATGTTGTTGGCAAGGATTCGGCAAAGGAGTGATCCTCTATCCATGTCTGAGGTCCTGATACCGGCTGCTCCTGAACATGGTGGACTCGATACATGGGAGGAGCAGATGCAAGCATGACATGTATTTTCATCTTAGATACCCTCTCAGATAGTTCTTTCGTTTGCTTTGGGATCTTAGACAAGCCCCCTCTTATTAATCCGCTCAACCAAAATCAACTTATTTGCAATGGCTCCCATACTAGGAATCTTGTCTTCAGAGAGATCAAACACAACCTTCTGATGAATACCCATTCATTCACCTTTATTTTATCTTTAAATCCTCAGATAAATGCATATAAATATATCTAACTTATAGAAATTAACACTTTAACCTTTGCCTGTAAATAATGCTAAAATACCTGAATTTAATTACAAAATAAATGGATAAATAAAAGAAAATTAAAGGAAATTAAAGAAAATTAAATGAAGTACTATAAATACCAACTGGCCCTAAACCCCTAGACAAAGTCAATATTGACTTGGTTGATAAGGAATAAAGTAGGGGGAGATAAGAGCATACAAATACAGACAAAACCACATTGTCACCTGGAAACCATAAATGACCTATACACTATATATAGCTGAAACTTACACTTATTTATACATTGATGAATCTCCATTTCATCACCTTTATTCTATCATTTTGGCCTTAAAAATCCTACTTAATGCATGTAAATAGCATCAATTTGTACAAATTAACATTCATTCTTTATTGCAATTATTCTGTATAAAATATTGTTTTTAATACCAAATTATAGAATAAAGAAAAGAAAAGAAAAAGAATAAAATGTCAAAGGTATTTTATGACCCTAAACTCCGAGGCCAAGTCAAGAATTGATTTGATCGACAAGGAATAAAGTAGGGGGAGATAAGGGCCAAAAATCACCTAAAAACCCTATTCTTTTATTCTTCAATAAGTTCTTTTTAGGACCTATTTTATTCCTTATGATTTATTCATCTAAGAAAGAAACTTTGTACATGAAAGTTGTAGATAAAAATATGTAGAAAAATAAAAAATTAATTTCATATAAGAATAATATATGTTATACTTTTTATACACAAAATAAAATCCAAAATCCAAACTTCACAGACCCATATCTCCCAAATAAAAACTCAAAATATATCAAAATAAAGTTTAATTGTATATAACTTTTAATAAGCTGTTTAATAAAGGTGGTTTCATTTATTTCGGAGTTAGTATGTGAAAGTTAGGTTTTTGGACTACTATTGTAATATATACATATATAAAATATTCATTTTATTTATTCTCTCTTATTTTTATAATTTTATAATTTTGAAAATATTATTTATAATACATGCACATATTGAAACTAAAATAAAACCATAAATAAAATAACAAAATAAAATACGTAGATGAATATACAATACATATACATTTATATATATATTATATACCTATTTATCTAAGTGTACATATTACATCAGAAAAATATAATAAAAATATATTTATGTGTATAAAAAAGTTATAATTATATAAAATAAGAGAATAAAATAATAAAACCAAAAATACAAAATAAAAATAAAAGACCCAAAACATATATTAATATACCTATAAATATACCCTTAAAAATTAACTTGTAATAAATAAACCAAAAAACTAATTAATAAAAATCATAATAAAATACTACATAAAACAATAAACATTTTTCATTTTATAATAAAAAATAATATAATCATTATTGTTTTATTTTAATTTATTTTCAATTTTTATTCTGATTTGTCTTTTTGCGAATGATGTGGCCCAATCATGTCATTCCGTCCGTTGACCTCGGGTCAACTCTAACCCCAGGTCGTAGACCCTGTCAGGGCATAGTATTAGCCTCCATTCTCAAAGAATGGTACATCAATCGAGGGCAATGGGACCCTTCACATGATCACTTCACCGTGCATCCAAGATCCACACCGAGCCAATTCCTAGGGCCAAGTATGACTGCAGCACCCGTGATTCCACCTCGAAGACCTCTCTGTCACAACTTGTACATAACCTTCTGCCCCATTTTTCGAATCTCATTTGGCCATGTTTTCTACTACATTTAGCGTTCACGGGCTCGAGGAGGGTGACAACCTCTTCGCTCAGCTTTTTCGTTGATCCATGACTAGCTTTAGGTGCGTTCCACCCATCTCCGGCGAGCATCGATGCCATGAGGTGTATCTCACGGTCTTGCGCTGCTTGAGGTATAATTTCCTCTTTCTATAGCTTAGTTTTAGTTCCTTGGTTAATTTCTACTTTATATTTTTATTGCGTGATCTAGTGTTAATCACCACCTTCGAAGTTTGTTGGTGCTTGATCTCCGGTGAAACTTCCACCGTGCACCGACCATTGGCTGACCCGTCCACCACCATCACCTCGTCGGAGACAGCGCTGCTTTGTCTCCCCACATTTAATTCTCGTCGCTACAGGGTCAAGGAAATTTACCCTCAACCCTATAACATTTCTGTTCAGGTACCTGGAACATAGAGCCATCTGGAGGCGATTTTGTCGCTCGTCGGAGATACCTTGGAGCGTCCCTGCTTATCTGACCTCGCGGGCGAGTGCCCGCCATCGTCGAGGCTTTTTGAGTCCTCCAGTCGACAAGGGATACTTCCAGGGAGCTTTTGGACCACCTAACATCAGCTGAGGATGTCAGAGAGGGGAGTTCGTGATGATTGAAGCTCGCAACTGGGGAGTTCTTCCCAGTTCTTGCTGATAACCTCCGGACCATCAGCTCTCCTTTCATCCCCAGAATCTTCAGTAGTCGTTCTCACCTCGACTGTCGATTTCGTCCGTGGGATCTAATCCCTACCCTCGATCATCGAACTATCATCGTCACACCTGAGGTCGGCACATGTATTAGTGATTCCATCCCCACCATCGCCCGCGCCTCTTTTTTGGTATATTGAATTCTAAACCCAGCGCATTTTTGTATTTAATATTTCATATGTAAACATTCATCGACCTTTATACTATTTTTGTAATATTTGTCAAAAGACCCTCGTTCTATTTTTATTTGCATATCAGTCCATTCTGCCACTCACGTGTTGTCCCACGAGAGGTACGTTTTTCGAAATTTTGCACTTGAGCCTGTGTTTGTATTGTTATTTCATTTTTGCTTAAGAAATTTAAATTACAGTTATAATATTCTGGATAAATTACATGTTCACCCTTATACTTTGACTTATTTACATTTCTGTCCATGCTAGTACATGCATTTTTGTATGTTTTCTCCATTAAATATAACGATTATGCTCCAAAAATCACCAAAAAATTGGGTTACGCTCCTGATTGCTCACACATTCACGTCACACTTTTATGCTTGCGATTTAGGACTTTTAAATATTTATTAAAAATCAAATAGAGCAAAATATTCCCTATTAACTTATAAAATACCAAAAAAATATAAAATGCTTTTGAAAAATTCCAGAAAATATTTATTGTGTTTGTATATTTATTTTCTAACTCTAGAAATTAAAAATCCTAAAAATAGAAAAAAAACTTATAAAATTAAAAAGCTCCAAAATCCAGTATAAAAAGATAAAAAAATTCTAAAAATCATTAAAAATATGTTTTTCTACCTCTGAATTTTCTTTATATTATTATCTAGCTATTAAAATTGATTTGAAGAACTTTGGACTTAATTTGCTATTTTAATCTTCATTTTAATTCAGCATATTTATTAAATCCCTGATTTGGGATATTTTTGGCTTTAAAATCCCTAAAAATTAGCCAAATTAACTAAAAAATTTAAAAATAGTAGACAAATATTTAAAACCCAAAAAGACTTTATTTTTTGAATTTTGAGTATTTCTAGTTGTATTTATAATTACTTTACTCTATATTATATATAGTCTTATATATTCTATAATCTATATTTCAAAAGAAAAAGAAATTAAAAATCTGAAAATAAAAAAAAAAGAAAATAAAAATTAGAAATTTAAAACATAAAAATATAAAAAACCAAAATATAAAAAATTATAAAATTAAAAACCCACAAAAACAAAAAAAATAGACAAGGACATTACACAATCAAGTTTTCGCACACTTCATCTGCCTGATCTATCCATTCTGCTCCCTGAGTTTGTCCTCTACACATACTTGCATACTATACACATCTTTGTTGTAGAGTTATAATAACTTTTAACTCCACACTTTTATGTCTTTGCTTGATTTATTTGCGGTTTAATTATTGTTTGAATCGATTTTCGTGAGCGGTCGCCACAGCAATGCTGATCGTGTTTGATTAGCAGACCCTCGCAAAAGTCGTACAAGAAATGGCATTGTTGTCAGGGATCAACTGCGCATATATTGGTTTTATTATATTGTATCTTATTTATCTCTTTTGTCAATATTTTTCTTTTATCTATTTCTACTTTATTTGATATAATTGTTGAATTGTCTAATGTCCTCTCCTTGTTTGTATTTGTTACGAGGTACTGCGAAACAAGGGAGACATACTACTAGGAGCGTCTGCGCACCCACGTGAAGCCGAGCCGACTTTTTGACCTAGTTGTCAGAAGAGGCAACAAAGAAGCACTTGAAGGATTATTGAAGATAGTATTTTGACCATTCATTTTATTTAGATAATTTGTAATTTGAAGTGAGAGAGAGACATTTAGTATTGTAATATTCATGACTCTCAGGATACTTTGCTAATTCATGAGGTCTAGTGCCCAAGGAATTGTTCCCTTGGGGGCCTCGTCGGTTTTCTCACGTTTTTCATCGCTTTATTTTTATTCGATTCTCGATTTCATTTATTTGTTTAGTGTGATTGGGCCCCAGCATAGGATTGCTTGACGATATATTAAGGACAAAAACCTAATACAATTTCCTGTACCTATAGTCTCGTTCGGACTTAGTCAAATTTTGAATTGCTCTTCACTTAGTCTCGGAACCGCGCGTCGCGGGAGTCCTCCATACAACACTTGCAGGACCCACGGTGGTGTGCACCGATGATGCTCCAAGATCGAATCCTTTGGTTCTATTCTAAGTGTTGAGCATATTTTTCTTCACGCTAATAGTATAGTCTCATCTAGGGCAATTTCAATGGCTTGCACTCGCAGACAAATAGGTTTCAATTCTGCTTAGCATCCTTGCATGTAGATAGTTGGAGGTAAGGTGAGCATTTACGCTTTAGCATCCATCATCGATTTGTTGCTTGCATTGCTTTTCTGACTCTCTCCCTCTGATTTTGCTCACCTAGGTCGCTAATGGAATTGATCCCTCGATAGGATTGTGTATTTTCATTAAAAATACAAAAAAATGATAATCAATACAATTGGGACTGCTAATATTACTCGACCCTAAAATAATTTAAAAGAAATAAAAATCTTTGTCTTGGGGATAATAACCCCCTCATTGTATTCGTTTAATTTGCTCACTTACACAATAAGGTTAGTGCCGCAATCACATGCCTCCTAAGTGTTTGTACAATTTTTTGTCTTCTCACCTAACTCTAAAACAGACATGATAAAAGACCGAACTTTCACGGTCTTCACCGATTTGAGTAGGTGAATTGAGGAGTTTGTTTTGTGTAAGTTTATTTGTGTTTGTTTGTATGTATACTCGATCATCTCTGCGCATTTGCATCTTTTCTCATATCTCTTAACTTGACCATCGTGCTCTCCTGATCATTTTCCTTTTGTTTCGAGATAGCCGACTGGAACGATTTTTATCCGGACTTTGCGGATCCCTCGTACCCTCCAGCCAGTGTACCTCCATTTTCCCATGAGGATTTTGCTCCTGACTTTTGTACATATCCTCCTAACCTACTATTTCAGGCATCGGATGTTGAGTTTGACTTACCACCACCATCACCCTCATATTTTGACAATCCACTTTTTTCAAGAGGACTTTGCTCTGGAGTTGGATTTTTTTCCACATACACCACCCTCATTCCACTCACCAGATATTGAGATTTTGGAGTCACCTCTCATGAAGACCGCACTTGAGACCTTGACCTAGATGATGGAACATATGAGATAAAGGATAGACAACCTCACTAGCCTAAATAAGAACTACATTGACGCTTCACCTTTTGACGATATGGATTCATTTGAGGACACTAATGAGAGCTTGCAATCACCCAAAATACAAAAAATGAGAAAAATTCAAAATCTAAAAAGAATTCGGGAGAAACATTGTTTATTCAGACTGTGAGGAGAGGGGACCCATGACAGATAATTTGCCCACACATTCACTCATCACATGTCCCACCTTTGACCCCAAGGATGACATTGTACAGACTTCTCTTAGTTGTCCTTGTGTAGATGATGATTATGACATCCTTCCTTGTATGGAGGAGGCCCAAAATTTCAAAAAAAATGTCGACTGAACCTGGTGGTGGCTGCCATTCATGAGATCATTGATGCCCCACTTTGCTAGGCCATGACCCATTTATCTGCTCCTCTACCCAAGAAGAGAAAGCGAAGGAGCATATCTGAGTGTCATATCTTGACCATGGCCACTGTCCATGCCATCACCCACCGCCCTTCTTCTAGAAAAGGGAACACTGCTACACCATTCATTAGATGCACAATCTCTGACTATTCTTGTGATCACACCCTCCTTGACAGTGATGCTTCAATGAGCATAATACCCTTCTCGTTGGTACATACTCTTCACTTAGGGACTTTCAAGAAAACCAGGATGATCGTTCAATTCACTGATGGATCTATAAAGAGATCGACGTGTATTCTAGAGAACGTTGTCATTTGGATTCAGGGCATGAGCTACATTGTTGATTTTGTCGTATTGCCCATGGATACCTCCTCCCTTGGGGAGCACTCTCCAATCATCCTAGGATGAACCTTTCTCGCCTCTACGAGAATCTCCATTGATTACGGATCACGAGAGATTCGCTTCTATCCTGATGACAGGAGCGTTGTGGTCATCACTACACCTACTGTTGACTAGAGACCTGCACCTGATGCGACTACACCTATCTTAGCTGACCCCAAGGACTATGACATTGGTGATACTATTAGAGAGTTTTATTGTATGTTGGATGAGACTGAGACCCGAGAATTCCTCTCCAAGGAGGAATACTCGGAAAGCATAGACCTTGGAGTTCCCTCTTCCTGTGATTGGCGTTGTGCTGATGACATCTGCAGGATTTACAAGATTGATATCTTAGAGCGTAGGGCAGACATTGTAGAGACTGATGAGGCTGAATTCGATCCGATTGCTTTTATAAACAATTCCGAGCCTTTTGATGATCCGATTGAGACCTTAGAGGATGAAATTGACCTTACTACTTCCATTAATAAGTTTGAGCCTTTCTACTTTGATATTTGCGAGACATCTCAGGCTGGATCTAGCCACACTTATTCCACTGACCCATCTGTGCCTTCTCACCTTAGGACTACTAAGGATCTTCACCAAGTCAATCTTGATCGATTTGTGTCATCTGAGGACCCCGATATCGACCTTCATCTTGTCAGATCTATTCCTCAGCGATCTCATAAGAAGGTTTACTTTCTACTTTCTTTATTATTTGTCTATCCATTTCGTTGTACATTCACTCTTGTTTTCTTCTTTCCATCCACTGTTTTGCTCATCCACCCCATTTCCGTGTGTTGCCTTACTTAGGACGTACTTTGTCCTAAGTATAGGGGGTGGACAAGCTGGGTGTTCTTCTTTGTTCCGTTTCACCACTCTTGTCGTTGCCTATACTTAGGTCTTTTGTACGCTAAGTATATGGGGAGTGATGCATACATTCTATTCGATCCCTTCTTCTATCATCATCTATCTTTTCTTCTTTTTGTTTTCATTTTTCTTTTTTCTACTAAAGAGGTGTCACCCCTTTTGTCAGTCTTCTATACTTAGGACGTACTTTGTCCTAAGTATAATGGATGTGCACCTCGAATTTTTTTCTTTGATCCCCTTCGTTGTCTCCTCTTCTTGTCTATACGTAGGGATAACTGACCCTGAGTATAGGGGGACACAGTCTGAGTACGATCTGTCCATTCCCACCCACGACCCTTCCTGCCTTGTGTACAGTCTGATATACTTAGGATTAGTTGATCCTAAGTATAGGGGGGACGAGTGACTTCTCATTAGTTCATTTCTTCCATCTTTCATTTGTTTATTCTTTAGACTTTTCTATACTCAGTACAAGTTATGTCTTCTCTTTTTCTCTCTGATCTATGAGGACATAGCTCAAGCAAAGTATAGGGGGTCATATATACATCGTATATACTTTAGCCATAACTTGTACTTTCGTATTTTAAAATAATAATTATGGCTAAAACATTGTATAAAATACTATTTATATACTTATATAATTCACTAAATCAGTTAATAAAAGATGTTTATTATTTATCGAATTCCTTTTGTATTTACTGATTAATAAATCAGGTAAGTTTTTTTGCAAAATGTTTGAAAAATAGATTGAAAATATTTTTGAAAAATCTTTTGAAAACTATTTGAAAAATATTTTGTTAAATATTTTCAACCTTTGTAAAATTATTTTATTTGAAAATTTTCTTTTCTTTGAGTGAAATAAAAATGTTTGGAAAAGGATTACAAAAATATTTTGAAAAAACTATATATAATGTTGGAAAAACCTTTGCAAAATAATTTTCAAATGTTTGTAAATATTTATTTGTAAAAAATTATTATTATTTTGGATTATAGTTTTCAAAATTGTTTGTAAAATCATTTTCAAATAACTTAGAGGAATATACACATCACACCAAAATTCTTTATTAAATGTATATATCTATAAAATAACTAACACATCCCTTGTAAATTCTTAAAATCCCCTAATTCTTGTAAATAATGCATCCCCATGTAAATATTTGTACATATCTTTTCTTCCAGAAATCCTTTGTTTTGAAAAATACCAAAAACATTTGCAAAAAGCTTTTTGAAAATTGCATAAAAAATTGTAAAACCTTTTAAAAAAACATAAAAAGTTCAAAAGTTTGAAAATTGCACCACAAAAATATTTCTGCATTGTACATAGCATTTGCAAAACACTCGCATTTTTCGGGTTGAGTTTGATATTTGAACAAGTCATAATAAATCTGAAGATTGGAGCTTGGTTGGACCTTAAATCTACATAATCACAGGAACCTTATAGGAACTGGAATTGAGGTACTTCAGTTCTGGTTGACTTAATTCTTTGAGAATTATGAGACTTGGTTAAATATATTCTTGACTGTCAAAATAGAGTATTTCAAAGCACACACATTGCTCTTGTTGATAATGACCTAACTTGGATACCTGCACCTTTCACTTGGCTCAACTTAGTTGGAGTGGTGAGAGGATTGGATATGTCGGTATGAGATGCACATAAGTGGAAACATTTGTTCTCGTCTAGGTAGAGAAGTGCACCCCAACACGTCCAGTAGCGTTGACGTCTAAAGACAGGAGAGTGGTGGTCTCCTTATGTAAATGTTGTTGTATATAGTATTTCCAAAAAAAGAGAGAAAAAATAAAAACTCCAACAAAGTGGACATGTCTAATTGAAAATAAAATGCTTGCCGAAGGGTATATAATTGTATAGTCAATAAGCAAGCTTCAGCTTCAAAGTCATATCATGTGAGCCTGTAGCTGGGTGACTTGACTACATTGGTCGAGCATCCTAGGATATGTAGCTACAACGGCTACCGTCCATTCTTCTCTCTACCTTCTCTTCTTGAGCTAGTTGTCGCTTGAACTTAGAAGGGAATTGGGGAATCATTGGGTTGTTGTACTGGAGAAGTTAGTTTCTTTGTCATTTCAGTTGAGGAGAGCCACTATCACATACACTGTACAAGTAAGATTCATAGTCATAAGGGTTTGCGTATGAGTTGAAGTACTCTAACCTGACTATTGAGGAGACTTGAGCATAGTTTTGGGATTCTTGAAGGTGGTTGTGTTTCAAATCTATTTCCCAATAGGGTTCCGACTGCACCTAAAATTCAAAGGTCTAACTTAATCACCAAACTTTGATTTTTTGAAGACAAGTTTGAGAATTAAATTTAATCCACTTTCTTTCTTTTTCTTTTTTGTTTTTATTTTTCTGCACTTATTGCATAAGTGTTTGCTAGGGACTAGCAAAAGCAAGTATAAGGGGGGGGGGGACAATCTCCTCGCCCAACTTTTTGGTTGATCGAGGGCCAGCTTTGGGTGCGTTCCACCCATCTCCGATGAGAATTGTCGCCGTGAGGTGTATCTCGTGGCCTTGTGCCGCTTGATATATCTTTTCCTCTTTCTGTAGCTTAGTTTTAGTTCCTAGGTTAATTGCTTGCATTTACTTTATATTTTTATTGCGTGATTGAGTTTTAATCGCCGCCTTCGAAGTTTACCAGAGCTTGATCTCCGGTGAACCTCCCATCATGCATCGACCATTGGCCGACCCGCCCACCACCCTCACTCTCTTCCGCATCGTTTCTTGTCCATGACACACACACCCATCTCCTTGGTCCTCACTGGATCGGGTCTATGATGCTCCATCACCATCACCTCATCGGAGACACCACCGCTTCGCCTCCCCACGTTTCATTTCCCTCGCTAGAGGGTCGAGGCAATTTTCCCTCGACCCTATAACATTTATGTGCTGGTACCTAGAAAATAGAGCTATATGGAGGCAATTTTGTTGCTCACCGGAGATACCTGGAGCGTCCCTGCTTCTCCGACCTCGCGGGCGAGCTTCGACCATTCCCGAGGCTTTTTGAGTCCTCCAATCGATAAAGGATACTGCTAGGGAGCTTTTGGACCCCTAACAACAATTGTGGATGCCGGAGAGGGGAGTTCGCGTTGATTGAAGATCGCAGCTGGGGAGTTCTTCTCAAGTTATTGCTGATAACATCCGGACCGTCCGATCTCCTTTCATCCCTAGAAGCTTCAGCAGCCGTTTGATCAGCGCCACCTCGACCGTCATTCCATCCATGGGATCTAATCCCTACCGCTGATCATTGAACCATCGTTGCCGAACCTGAGGTCGACACATGTATTAGTGACTGCATCCCTACCGTCGGACCGTGCCTATTTTTTGGTATTTTGCATTCTAAACCCGATACATTTTTTGTATTTAATATTTGCAAAAAGGCCCTCGTTCTTTTATTTTTGCATATCAGTCCATTCCACGTCACCTCACGTGCTGTCCCACATGAGGTATGTTTTTAGAAATTTTGCACTTGAGCCCCTATTTGAATTTTTATTTCATTTTGGCCCAAGAAATTTAAATTGCATTTATAATATTCGAGAGAGCTTTCATGTTCACCCTTGTACTTGGAATTATTTACATTTCCGCCCCTGTAGTACATGCATTTTTCTATGTTTTCTTTATTTTTTAAATATAGCAATTGTTCTCCAAAAATCACCAAAAAATAGGGTTAAGCTCCTGATTGCTCAAAATTCATGTGAAACTTTTATTTTTACATTTTAGGACTTTTAATATTTATTAAAAATCAAACAGAGCAAAAATATTCCTTGTTTAGCTTGTAAAATACCAAAAAATATAGAACTTTTTTTGAAAAATTCCAAAAAAATATTTATTGTCTTTGTCTATTTATTCCTAACTCCATAAACTAAAACTATAAAAGTAGAAAAAGAAAACTTATAAAAATTAACACTTCAAAATCCAGTATAAAAAATAAAAAAATTCCAAAAATCCCCAAAATATATTTTTCTACCTTCAAATTTTTTTTATATTATTATCTACCTATTAAAATTGATTTGAAGAACTTTGACTTAATTTGTTATTTTTCCTCTTCATTTCAATTCGACACATTGATTATATCCTTGATTTGGGATTTTTTACTTTAAAAATCCCTAAAAATTAGCAAAATTAACTTAAAAAATACAAAAATAGTAGAAAATATTTAGAACCCAAAAAGATTTTATTTTCCGTATTTTGAGTATTTCGAGTTGTATTTATAACTACTTTACTCTATATTCAATATAAAGTTTTATATATTCTATATTTTATATTTAAAAGAAAAAGAAACTAAAAATCTAAAAAAAATAAAAATCAGAAAATAGAAACATAAAAAAATAAAAACAAAATAATAAAAAAATTATAAAATTAAAATCAGACAATTTTTTTTAAAAAAATAGACAAGGAGATCACACAATCAAGTTTTTGCACACTTCATCTGCCCGATCTATCCAATCTACTCCGTGAGTTCGACTTCTACACATACATGCATACTATACACATCTTCATTGTAGGGTTATAATAAATTTTAACTCTACACTTTTATCTCATTGCTTGATTTATTTTTTGGTTAGTTGTTGTTTGAATTGATTTTTGTGAACGGTCGCCACAACGACGCTGAAGTGTTAGATTAGCAGAGCCTCGCAAAAGCCGTTCAACATACACACTCACACACACTTCAAATAAATATTTTCAACATCAAACATGTACATCAAAAACATAGAAAAAGATAAAATTTATTGCACATATAAAAAAGATACAGTGTCTGGGATAATGATGAATCCACTATTCATTAACATTTCTATCGCATTTTGTCTTAAAACCCTTAACAAATACATGTAAAGATTCATTAATTACCATCTTTTATCAAAACCTCATTTATGAATAAAAATGCACTTTTATGCATCAAAAACATGTAAATAAATAAAAGAAAAGAAGGCAGATTGTAAATATGTATATATGTACAATATGACTTATAAATATAAATATAGCTACAAGATATATTTACATAACCCAACTCCCGAGACCAAATCAACATGGGTTGGTCGACAAACAACCAAGTAGGGGGAGATAAGGGAAGAAAATCATAAAAAGAACTAAATATACACTCCACACATTCTTCACTATTTATCAAATAAATATCAAATCTTCAATGATTTTTAATTAATTCATATGTGCATGTTTTTCACCGAACTCATTTACTAATTATTTCTAAAAATGTATATAAAAATATAAAAATAAGTTAAAGATGATATCTTGTATATATGCCAAGAAATCCAACTTTCAAATTGTCAAATTGTCAAATTTTCAACTTTCGAACATCATACCTTTCTCATATGAACTCCAATTTCACTCTACTCACCTTTAAAGTTCATAAAATAATATTATCTAATTAATGGAGGTGATTTCATTAAAATAGGAGTCTGTTTGCAAAAAGTCAGTTTTGAGACCTAATGACAACATGGTTTTTGGGCTATTTATTTTATTTAGAATACACTATTTATAATTTTATTAATTTTATAATTTTTAATTATTTTTGTGATCTTGTATTTTAACCATGATTTATTTCAAAATTTTTGGAGCTTATTTATTATTTTAATTAAATCCAAATCCCTAATTTTTAGATGAAATTTAACTACATAACTTTTACCTGTATTTACTAATATATCTAAACTAATTTATTAAAATCCATAAAAATTCATAAAGACCTTATTTATTATTCTAATAATTGAGAAAATATAAATTAATATGTAATTATTTATTTATTAAATTAAAAATCCAAAACCTATTTATTAAGTATTATTTATACCTATTCATTAATATAATATTTATATTTCATAGATTGTTTATTATTTATAAAAAGGTAATTATATCATAATTTAGATAATTTAGTTATCTATATTTTTCATTTTTATACCTATTTAAAATAACGTTGTTTATTATTTATTAAATAATTTATATTGTATTATTCCATCAGGCCAACCAGGTGCTGACACGTGTCAGCACCTGGTTCATCTTCTTCAAGAACCATTCTATTGGAGCTTTGTTCCAATGCCTTCTCTTCATCAAATTTCCCCGCGCCCATTCTAACCTCTTCCTTCGGTCCAAACCCTCCATCTTCTTCTCCTAACCACCCTCATAGTCGCCTACCCTTAGATCCATCCTAACCACCTTTCTATTCATCAATAAAAAGCCATCAAGTTGGCGCGAGCCAACTAACTCGTTCCTAAGCACTCCAGTTCCAGTATACCTGGCTGATCATCCAACTTCCTCGCCTCGTTCCGGCCACCTTCGGTGGTGACAGCACCCGAGAGTTGCCCCACGTGGAAGAAGGACCATCGGAGGAGAGTTCGAGGGAGGCCAACCACCTTGCATCACCGCTTCGCGCGCGTGGAGCTCCAGCAAATAGCGGTCGTCGAGCGACAACCTGAGGTAATATACCTCAACTTCCCAGATCATTCATCCATTTTTCACGTGTTTAATTCTCGATTGGTGTGCCTTGAATAACAACATTAAGAGCGTAATTAGGATCTTCAATCATCTTCATTAGACGCCCTCCACTCTAATCTTTCATATTCAATTCCAACTCACTTCAATTCGATTTTCATTCGGTTCATGTTATTCGTTCTGCATTTTCTGGAAAGCAATTATTCTATCTGCAAATTCCTAAGTTTGTTGGCCGATTTGCATGCAAATCAAGCAAGACCGTATCCATTGCAGATCGATCTTTCATCTGGAGCACAACAACCCTCAATTGGAGCTTTAAAGTTCGAAGAAAGATCAAATCACAAGCCGATGCAACAAACTCCAGGTCTGCCTGAACCGCCACCTTCGTCGGCAAATATTTACCTCTCTCGACCACCTCTGTCCATCTTTACCCGCAGGCGAGCTTGGAGGGAGAAGGTGTCTCCCTCCCATCCCTGTCGGATGCCCAAAAATGACGTCGTTCGTCAAAGAAAAGTTGGAAGGGAGCAACATCGTCACCTGCGCAAGCAGAGGAAGAACAACAAGAACAACGACGAAGCACGGTTTGCTGACACGTGGCACCAATCGACGGTCTAGATCGAGCTTCAACCTCTAATCTCAATTGTTGATCGCGAAACGGTAGACCATTTGCATCTTTAACCCAAACCAGTTCCAGATTTCATCATTCAGCTCCAGATCTTCCAGATATTACATTTAGGTCCCTGTATATGGACCTAAATGTAATAAACTTTATTTTCTTTGCATTTCAATCCCTGATTGAGGACTATTTTGGAGAACTTTTTATATTCTTTTCTTGCATTTATACCCTTGAACTGTAAGCTGTATTTGGACCTATTCTTGACATTATTTTTTATCGATTTTTTCTAGAGTAGTTACACAACTACCCTATCGAGGTTTCTTTGTATTTTTCGTGTATTTTTGTCACGTCGTCGTTGTGTTTTCATTTGTCACATTTCACAACCGTTTTGATTTGGATTTGAGTACTTTTCGAGCCCATTGCTCGAATGTTCCCTTACTATATAGTATCACATATCTACTACATATTTTCCACATACTATATCGTAGTTAAATCATTTGAAAAATATCACTTTGAAAACTAAATAAAAATTGAAAAAAAATAAAATCTAAAAAAAAATTCAAAAGCAAAAATTGATTAAAAAGATTTCTCACTTTTAAGATTTCTTCAAGAAGAAATAAAAAAATCACAAAAATATTCTCTATCTCAAAAATCCAATTATTGCTATTCTGCCTCCTTGAGTTCGACCCAGGCACACTCATCTGGTAAAATAATATAGTGTAAGATAAGATAGGAGAAAAAAGCCTATTCACTTCATTTTCTCTCTCTCTCTCTCCCCCCTATTTTATCAAATTTTGTTTGATAAACTAGGGTTTTGGTTTGGAGCGATTTTCTACACCGACACCGACATCTTATCGCTCTCGAAACCCTCGTTATCAAAATGGCCATTTTCCCATAGAGATCATGAATAAATCTGAATGGGCTATGAGAGAGATTTCACTCGAAATGCAGAAAGCATGAGCCAAGAGGAAGATGGATCTGAATGAGCTAGTAGAGATTCAAAATCAGGCATACGAGAACACCCTCATTTATAAGGACAAAGTGAAGATATGGCATAATAGACATATTCGGCACAAGATCTTTGTTCCTAGGTAAAAAGTATGGTTGTTCAATGCACGATTGAGAATTTTTCCTGGCAAATTGAAGAGCAAGTGGGAAGGACCCTACATAGTCAGAATGGTGCACAACAATGGAAGCATCAGATGTGAACCTGGTGCAGAGCCATTCGTGGTGAATGGGAAGATGCTGAAGCACTTCGTGGAGACTACTGATCATCTGGCCCATGATGAGTTGATCTACTTTGTACAAGACTCGTGACTACTCTTCTACTTCATTTTGTCCTGTGTAGAGACCTTTGAGCCATTTGATTTTTGGAGTACACCACCACCTGTACATTCTTCGTAGACCACAATCGTCCCCATTTTTTACCCGTCTTATATTCTTAGGATATCATAACCTAAGTATAGGGGAGACTGATTGCTCGTTGATTAGCTTTTTCGATTTTGTTCTTTTTATTTTTCTCTTTCATATCCTTTCCTTTCCACGAATCATTGGTCCCTAATTTTTGGCCACATTCTTTTCTATACTTTGTCCTTTGTATGTTCTCTGTCCTTTGTATGTTCTCATGAATTGGTTTAGGAAAATAAATTCATTCTAACTTTCTTTCTTTTTCACTTACTTTTCAAATAAGTGTTTGCTAAGGGACTAGCAAAGTTTAAGTATAGGGGGTTGATGAATCCACCATTCATTAACATTTCTGTTGCATTTTGTCTTAAAACCCTTAACAAATACATGTAAAGATCCATTAATTACCATCTTTTATCAAAACCTCATTCATGAATAAAAATGCACTTTTATACATCGAAAACATGTAAATAAATAAAAGAAAAGAAGGCAGATTGTAAATATGTATATATGTACAATATGACTTATAAAATATAAATATAGCTGCAAGATATATTTACATAACCTAACTCTCGAGACCAAATCAGCATGGGTTGGTCGACGAACAAACAAGTAGGAGGAGATAAGGGAAGAAAATCATAAAAGAACTAAATATACACTCTACACATTATTCACTATTATCAAATAAATATCAAATCTTCATTGATTTTTAATTAATTCATATATGCATATTTTTCACTTAACTCTTTTCCTAATTATTTTTAAAAATGTATACACAAATATAAAAATAAGTAAAAATATTATCTTTTATATGCCAAAAAATCCAACTTTCAAATTATCAAATTCTCAACTTCCAAACATCATAACTTTCTCATACAAACTCCAATTTCACTCTACTTACCTTTAAAGTTCATAAAATATCATTCTCTAATTAATGGAGGTGATTTCATTAAAATTGGAGTCTGTTTGCAAAAAGTCGATTTTGGGACCTAATGACAACGGGGTTTCTGGGTTATTTATTTTATTTAGAATATATTTATAATTTTATAATTTCATAATTTTTAAATTATTTTCACGATCTTTTATTTTAACCATGATTTATTTCATAATTTTTGGAGCTTATTTATCTTTTTAATTAAATCCAAATCCCTAATTTATAGATGAAATTGAACTACATAACTTATACCCGTATTTATTAATATATCTAAATTAATTTACTAAAATCTATAAAAATTCATAAAGACCTTATTTATTATTCTAAACATTAATAAAATATAAAATCAATATGTAATTATTTATTTATTAAATTAAAAATCCAAAACCTATTTATTAAGTATTATTTATACCTATTCATTAATATAATATTTATATTTCATAGATTGTTTATTATTTATATAAAGTAATTATATTATAATTTAGATAATTTAATTATCTATATTTTTCATTTTATACCTATTAAAAATAACGTTGTTTATTATTTATTACATAATTTATATTGTATTATTCCACTGGCCAACCAGGTGCTGACACGTGTTAGCACCTGGTTCATCTTCTTCAAGAACCATTCTGTTGGAGCTCTGTTCCAATGCCTTCTCTTCATCAAATTTCCCCGCACCCATTCTAACCTCTTCCTTCGATCCAAACCCTCCATCTTCTTCTCCTAACCACCCTCATACTCACCTACCCTTAGATCCATCCTAACCTCCTTTCTATTCATCTATAAAAAGCCATCAAGTTGGCGCGAGCCAACTAACTCAGTCCTAACTACCCCAGTTCCAGTATACCTGGCCGATCACCCAACTTCCTCTCCTCCTTACGGCCACCTTCGGTGGTGACAACACCCAAGAGTTGCACCACGTGGAAGAAGGACCATCGGAGGAGAGTTCGAGGGTGTCCAACCACCTTGCATCACCGCTTCGCGTGCGTGGAGCTCGGCAAAGATCGGTCATCGAGCGATAGCCTGAGGTAATATACCTCAACTTCCCACATCATTCATCCATTTTTCATGTGTTTAATTCTCGATTAGTGTGCCTCGAATAGCAACATTAAGAGCGTAATTAGGATCTTCAATCATCTTCATTAGATGCCCTCCACTCTAATCTTTCATATTCAATTCCAACTCACTTCAATTCGATTTTCATTCGTCGCAAGTTATTCATTCTGCATTTTCTGGAAAGCAATTATTCGATCTGCAAATTCCTAAGTTTGTTGGCTGATTTGCATTCAAATCAAGCAAGACCGTATCCATTGCAGATCAATCTTTCATCTGGAGCACAAAAACCCTTAATTAGAGCTTTAAAGTTCGAAGAAAGATCAAATCACAAGCTGATGCAACAAACTCCTGGTCTGCCTGAACCGCCACCTTCGTCGGCAAATATCTACCTCTCTCGACCACCTCCGACCATCTTCACCCGCAGGCGAGCTTGGAGGGAGAAGGTGTCTCCCTCCCGTCCTTATCGGATGCCCAAAAACGTCGAAGTTCATCAAAGAAAAGTTGGAGAAGGGAGCAACATCGTCACCTGCACAAGCAGCGGAAGAACAACAATAACAACAACGAAGCACAGTTTGCTGACACGTGGCACCAATCGACGGTCTAGATCGAGCTTCAGCTTCTAATCTCAACTGTTGATCGTGAAACGGTAAAACTTTTGCATCTTTAACCTAGACCAGTTCTAGATTTCATCATTCAGCTCCAGAACTTCCAGATATTACATATAGGTCCCCGTACAGGGACCTAAATGTAATAAACTTTATTTTCTTTGCATTTCAGTCCCTAATTGAGGACTATTTTGGAGAACTTTTTATATTCTTTTGTTGCATTTGTACCCCTAAACTATAAGCTACATTTGGACCTATTTTTGACATTATTTTTATTGATTTTTTCTAGGGTAGTTACACAACTATCCTATCAAGGTTTCTTTGTGTTTTGATTTGTCGCATTTCACAACCGTTTTGATTTGGATTTGAGTGTTTTTCGAGCCCGTTGCTCGAGTGATCTCTCTACTATATAGTATCATATATCTACTATATATTTTTCACATACTATATCGTAGTTAAATCATTTGAAAAATATCACTTTGAAAACTAAATAAAAATTGAAAAAAATAAAATCAAATAAAAATTTCACAAGCAAAAATTGATTAAAAAGATTTCTCGCTTTCGCTTTCTTCAAGAATAAATAAAAAAATCACAAAATATTCTCTATCTCAAAAATCCTAGTATTGCTATTCTGCCTCCTTGAGTTCGACCCAGGCATACTTACCTGGTAAAAAATATAGTGTAAGATAAAATAGGAGAAAAAAGCATATTCACTTCATTTTCTCTCTCTCTCTCTCTCTTTCCTATTTTATCGATTTTTGTTTGATCAACTAGGGTTTTGGTACGGATCGATTTTCTACACCGACATCGATATCTTATCGCTCTCGAAACCCACGTTATCAAAATGGCCATTTGCCTGTAGAGATCATACACAAATCTGAATGGGCTTTGAGAGAGATTTCACTTGATATGCAGAAAGCAGGAGCCAAGAGGAAGATGGATCTGAATGAGCTAGTAGAGATTCGAAATAAGGCATACAAGAACACCCTCATTTATAAGTACAAAGTGATGAGATGGCATGATAGACATATTCGACACAAGATCTTTGTTCATGGGTAAAAAGTATGGTTGTTCAATGCACGATTGAGAATTTTTCCTGGCAAATTGAAGAGCAAGTGGGAAGGACCCTACATAGTCAGAATGGTGCACAATAATGGAAGCATCAGATGTGAACCTGGTGTAGAGCCATTCGTGGTGAATGGGCAGATGCTGAAGCACTTCATGGAGACTACTGATCATCTGGCCCATGTTGAGGTGATCTACTTTGTACAAGACTCATAACTACTCTTCCACTTCATTTTGTCCTGTGTAGAGACCTTTGAGCCATTTGATTTTTGGAGTACACCACCACCTGTACATTCTTCGTAGACCACAATCGTCCCCATTTTTTGCTCGTCTTATATGCTTAGGATATCATAACCTAAGTATTGGGGGGACTGATTTGTCGTTTATTAGCGTTTTCGATTTTTTTTCTTTTTATTTTTCTCTTCTATATCCTTTCCTTTCCACGAATCAATGGTCCCTAATTTTTGGCCACATTCTTTTCTATACTTTGGATGCCTTATCCTAAGTATAGGGGGGACTGAGTGATTTCGTTGATCTCATTTTCTCTATTTCTCTTGATCCTTCATTGTATATTCTTTTATCCCAGTCACCTTATTTTTGTCTTCCACTATACTTACAATGACCAGATCATAAGTATAGGGGGGTGATTAACTTCACATCATTTATTCTTTTTCATCAACTTTTACTTAGCACGAGTTATGTCCTCCTTTTTTTCTTTTGACGCTATGAGGACATAGCATAAGCTAAGTATAGGGGGTGCATATTATATATATATATATACTTTTGTCCATAACTCATACTTTTATGTATTTTCTATATCCAAAAAATCCATAAAAAAGTGGGTGAGGGTTAATTTAAAATCCATCTATTTATCTATTTATTTATCTATTATTTATAAAATCCTTGTAAATAAGTAAAATATGTCTAAAATCCTTATTTAAAATACTTAATTTAAAATATTTTTTAAAATATGTATTTAATATGTATAATACTTATTTAAAATCCTATCTATGAACATATGTGTAAAAATCATTTAGTCCTTGTAAAATTCTCTGTATATAAAATATGTAAAATACATTAGTTATTTAATCCAAATAAAATATGGGTAATTTATCTTGTAAAATTCTTGTACATATGGTTGTTAATAAAAATTGAAAAACATAAAAAATACAAAGTCTTAAAATCAAAAAAATTACAGAATCCTTAAAATCCATAAAAATGAGTAAAATTCAGAAAATATACTTCACAAAAAAAACATTGTTGCTTTTGCATTAGCATTTTTCGGAATAAGTTTTATTTCTAGAACTAAAGATTGGGAATATTCTAAAGGATGGAGCTTGATTATGACCTTTAACTATCATTGTAAGGAGCCTAGTTAGGAACTGTAATTTAGACTCTTCAGGTCTTTGACTTAAATCTTTGGGTTTCATTATACTATATTTGGGAAATCAACTCATATTTGCCCAAGTAGAACACTTGGTGTCATCCGTTTAGCTCTTCATCACTGAGCCAATTTTGGACACATGCACTTTGCACTTAGCTCGGCTTGCATGGGGCTGCGAAGGGCAATCAATCTTGGTAGTGTGTTTCTATCCTTGTCTTTGCAGCATTACATCTAAAGACGTGAGAGATTGGGGTTGTGATAGTCGCTTTGGATGAGGGAAGGATCTGCTGACACAATTTTCCAAGACCTCAAAAAAGGGACGGAATAAAAGATGCTATATCCGTTGAGGCATAAAGAGATGAATGCAGTGCAAGCAAATTACAAAGCCAATTCAAAGAAGAAGCCACCAAATACAAATACGACCACGATGGTCCGAGATTCCACCAAAAATGCATGCACATCTTAGTGGACTACACCGGCTGGGCTTCACAAGGAGATGCATCTACACTGGTCGTACTCCAGTTCTT
The DNA here is from genome assembly GCA_037367405.1 of Ottelia alismoides. Classification (NCBI taxonomy): domain Eukaryota; kingdom Viridiplantae; phylum Streptophyta; class Magnoliopsida; order Alismatales; family Hydrocharitaceae; genus Ottelia; species Ottelia alismoides. The sequence goes on along the minus strand of JAZKJV010001124.1, from coordinate 371,453 downwards.
TTCTCATTCTTCTACTTTCTCTCAATATTCGATTGTAGACATAGCACGAATTGACCTCAGAAGGGAATACCTCCTTCCCTGAGGAAAGAGTAGCTGGATGAGGAACCAATGGAAGTGTATAGCTAAGATGGACGGTTTCTTCGCTTCTTTAAGCAGGAAGAGCTAAAACAATTCACAAGCCGTACAAATTGACTTCAAGGTTGTTAGAGTTTGCGATATGAATAAGTGAATCTGAACTGGCTGTTGAGGTGAACTTAAATAAGGATTTGTGGAACTTGAGGACTGTTGAGGATATAATACTAATCCTAGTTAAGACTCCGACAAAATGCTTGTTTCAGAGCCGATCGAGCTCTGTCCTTTGTATGTTCTCATGAATTGGTTTAGGAAAACAAATTCATTCTAGCTTTCTTTCTTTTCACTTACTTTTCAAATAAGTGTTTGCTAAGGGACTAGCAAAGTTTAAGTATAGGGGGTTGATGAATCCACGATTCATTAACATTTCTGTTGCGTTTTGTCTTAAAACCCTTAACAAATACATGTAAAGATCCATTAATTACCATCTTTTATCAAAACCTCATTCATGAATAAAAATGCACTTTTATGAATCTAAAACATGTAAATAAATAAAAGAAAAGAAGGCATATTGTAAATATGTATATATGTACAATATGACTTATAAAATATAAATATAGATGCAAGATATATTTACATAACCTAACCCTCGAGACCAAATCAGCATGGGCTGGTCGACAAACAAATAAGTAGGGGGATATAAGGGAAGAAAATCACAAAAAGAACTAAATATACACTCCACACATTCTTCACTATTTATCAAATAAATATCAAATCTTCATTGATTTTTAATTAATTCATATGTGCATATTTTTCACCAAACTCTTTTCATAATTATTTTTAAAAATGTATATAAAAATATAAAAATATGTAAAAATATTATCTTATATATGCTAAGAAATCCAACTTTCAAATTGTCAAATTCTCAACTTCCAAACATCATAACTTTCTCATACGAACTCCAATTTCACTCTACTTACCTTTAAAGTTCATAAAATACCATTCTCTAATTAATGGAGGTGATTTCATTAAAATCGGAGTCCGTTTGCAAAAAGTCGGTTTTGGGACCTAATGACAATGAGGTTTCTGGGTTATTTATTTTATTTAGAACATATTTATAATTTTATTTAATTTATAATTTTTAATTATTTTCATGATATTTTATTTTAACCATGATTTATTTCAGAATTTTTGGAGCTTATTTATTATTTTAATTAAATCCAAATCCCTAATTTATAGATGAAATTGAACTACATAACTTATACCCGTATTTATTAATATATCTAAACTAATTTATTAAAATCTATAAAAATTCATAAAGACCTTATTTATTATTCTAAACATTAAGAAAATATAAAATTAATATGTAATTATTTATTTATTAAACTAAAAATCCAAAACCTCTTTATTAAGTATTATTTATACCTATTCATTAATATAATATTTATATTTCATAGATTGTTTATTATTTATAAAAAGTAATTATACTATAATTTAGATAATTTACTTATATAAATTTTTCGTTTTATACCTATTTAAAATAACATTGTTTATTATTTATTACATAATTTATATTGTATTATTCCATCTGGCCAACCAGGTGCTGACACGTGTTAGCACCTGGTTCATCTTCTTCAAGAACGATTCTGTTGGAGCTCTGTTCCAATGCCTTCTCTTCATCAAATTTCCCAGCACCCATTCTAACCTCTTCCTTCGATCCAAACCCTCCATCTTCTTCTCCTAACCACCCTCATACTCGCCTACCCATAGATCCATCCTAACCTCCTTTCTATTCATCTATAAAAAGCCATCAAGTTGGTGCGAGCCAACTAACTCATTCCTAACTACCTCGGTTCCAGTATACCTGGCTGATCACCCAACTTCCTCGCCTCGTTCCGGCCACCTTCAGTGGTGACAACACCCGAGAGTTTCCCCACGTGGAAGAAGGACCATCGGAGCAGAGTTTGAGGGTGGCCAACCACCTTGCATCACCGCTTCGCACGCGTGGAGCTCGGCAAAGATCGGTCGTCGAGCGACAACCTGAGGTAATATACCTCAACTTCCTAGATCATTCATCCATTTTTCATGTGTTTATTCTCGATTGGTGTGCCTCGATTAGCAACATTAAGAGCGTAATTAGGATCTTCAATCATCTTCATTAGACGCTCTCCACTCTAATCTTTCATATTCGTTTCCAACTCACTTCAATTCGATTTTCATTCGTCGCATGTTATTCGTTCTGCATTTTCTGGAAAGCAATTATTCGATCTGCAAATTCCTAAGTTTGTTGGCCAATTTGCGTGCAAATCGAGCAAGACCGTATCCATTGCAGATCAATCTTTCATCTGGAGCACAACAACCCTCAATTAGAGCTTTAAAGTTCGAAGAAAGATCAAATCACAAGACACTGCAACAAACTCCAGGTCTGCTTGAACCGCCACCTTCATCGGCAAATATCTACCAGTCTCGACCACCTACGACCATCTTCACCTTCAGGAGAGCTCGGAGGGAGAAGGTGTCTCCCTCTTGGCCTTGCCGGAGGCCCGAAAACGTCGTCGTCAAAGAAAAGTCGGAGAAGGGAGCAACATCCTAACCTGCGCAAGCAGAGGAAGAACAACAAGAACAACGATGAAGCACAGTTTGCTGACACATGGCGCCAACCGACGGTCTAGATCGAGCTTCAGCTTCTAATCTCAGCTGTAGAACGCGAAATGGTGGAACTTTTGCATCTTAAACCCAGACCGGTTCTAGATTTCATCATTCAGCTCCACAACTTCCAAATATTACATTTAGGTCCCTGCGTAGGGACCTAAATGTAATAAACTTTATTTTCTTCGCATTTCAGTCCCTGACTGAGGACTATTCTGGATAACTTTTTATATTCTTTTCTTGCATTTATACCCCTGAACTGTAAGCTACATTTAAACCTATTTTCGACATTATTTTTTTATCGATTTTTCTAGGGTAGTTACATAACTACCTTATCGAGGTTTCTTTGTATTATTCATGTATTTTTGTCGCGTCGTCATTGTGTTTTGATTTGTCGCATTTCACAACCGTTTTGCTTTGGATTTGAGTGCTTTTCAAGCCCGTTGCTCGAGCGATCTCTCTACTATATAGTATCACATATCTACTACATATTTTTCATATACTATATCGTAGATAAATCATTTGAAAAATATCACTTTGAAAACTAAATAAAAATTGGAAAAAAATAAAATCATATAAAAATTTCAAAAGCAAAAGTTAATTAAGAAGATTTTTCGCTTTCGCTTTCTTCAAGAAGAAATAAAAAATCACAAAAATATTTTCTATCTCAAAAATCCAAGTATTGCTATTCTGCCTCCTTGAGTTCGACCCAAGCGCACTTACCTGGTAAAATAATATAGGAGAGAAAATTCTATTCGCTTCATTCTCTCTCTCTTTCCTATTTTATCGATTTTTGTTTGATCAACTAGGTTATTGGTTCGGATCGATTTTCTACACCGACACTAACATCTTATCGCTCCTGAAACCCTCGTTATCAAATACACAGATAAAAAGACCGCAAAAAGAGTTTCACAAATCCATATCTTCTCCATACATACTTAAAATTGACCATACTCACCTTTATTGTACTCTAAATTAAATTATCTATCTAATGAAAGTGATTCCATTATAATTGGAGTTAATATGCAAAAGTTGGATTTTGAGTCCCTATTGCACTATATATGTATATAATAATTAATATATTTATTCTTTATATTTTTTGCTCTTTTATATTTATATATATATTTGTAAATATTACACAAAGCACATCTTAATAATTAACTTAAAATAAAATCATTAAAAATTTATGAAAATAAATAATACATTAAAATATATAAGTAAACTATCCCTTTGTAATATGTGTATATAATTATTAAAGTGAATAAAGAAGATCAGAAAAATAAACTAAAAATATGTAAATGTGTTTTTAAATACATTATAAATACATAAATTATGTTCATAAAATAATAAAATAAAAAATAAAAATCAAATTCATATTATATATGTTATTATACATATAAGTATACTTGTAAAAATTAACAAAGAATAAATAAGTCATTATAAATAAAAAATTATCTAAAAAAGTACATAAAATAAGAAACAACTTTCATGTTTTAAGAAAAAAATAAAAAAACATCCTTTTCTATTTTTATTTCTCTTTTGTTTCTATTTTTATTTCTACTTTGTCTTGTAGTGGCTAACGTGGACCAATGAGCACCCATCCTTAGTTGACCCGCCAGTCAACAACCCCCCTAGGTCCCTAGCTCTGTAAGAACATTGGTCCTTCTTCTTTTTCTCTGTATTTTATCTCTTGATTCATTGAACCATCCGCCTCATCCAATTCATGAAACTTCTTCATCGATCATTGCTCTCTATGTCAAACAAAATTCTTGGTCAAACTCACATTAATACACACAGAAACCCTAATTCTTCCAAGCCTTCCAGTCACGGTTATAAAATAGAACCTCCAACTTTGATTCGAATCTATCCCTCTTGATCGAATTCTAGCCCCTTGGATCGAATCCTGGAGTGTTCCTCTATGACATGGAGTGATCCCCATCAATTTACAACGAGGAAAAAGGCGGCTCGAGGCGATTCAACCCTTCATCGGAGCTTCTTCGACGGTCTTCTACCCCTGGCCACATCAGGCAGGTGAGCTGCATTTTTCTTTGATTTTTCAATCCCTAGCAGTATAAGTAGTGTAACTTAGTATTTTATTTCAGTGAATTTCGTCTTTTTAATCTTAAAAATAAAAAATCTAAGTTCGTCGATCTCTAGGCTCCAGACTCTATTCAAAGTGATCTGATCGTTCTCCGACCAACTTACCCACCTCAACATCTTCCTCCACTCAACTGCTTTTGCCCTGACCCCCAATCACCCTAGTTCTCTCTCAGATCTCAGAGATAATTGATCTACCTTTGTCGCTCGCTGGAGTACACTCACCCATCCATTCTAGATCCCATCTTTATTCACCATTGGCTTGAGGAGCTCTGCTCTCGAGCCTTGAATCTTTTGGTACAGGTTTAAGGCCAAAAGGACCTCATTTGTGATGTCAATTTAGTCACCTTACAGCTCCGGGTACCCGAGTTCTTCCCCGACTCTCTTGGCCTTCGTCGATGAGGTCCGGATCTTTGTGAAGCATCCATCAGTTGTGAAACACTCCCAAGAACATATAGATCATCTCAGCAGCAAAGGAGACCGTCTGGGATGAGCAAGAGACTTGATTGAAGCTTAGCTATTCAGCTCTCTTTCCCTATTCTTTCAGGGAGGTTTAGCACCATTGGATCAAGCCGTTACTCTAGATTGAACAACAGTCGTCCAATCACACACCAATGCACCATCGGATCTGAGGGCCCGATCTAATTTCTACCCTCCATTGTCAAAGCGGAATTGGTCGTTAAGGATATGCCACGTGTAAAAAAGAAGTAACCAACACCGTCCACCAACGCCTCTTGAAGGGTATATTGCAACCTTCATCCCTCCATTTTTTGTAGTTTCTTTTTAATCTATAAACTTTATTTACAGTTTAATATTTCTGTAATATTTACATTTAGAACCCCAAGCTTTTCATATTTGTAATTTAGTCTAATCCATGTCACATCATGTGCTTGTACGCGTGAGGGGGCTAGGTATTTTACGTGGATACCCTTGCGAGTTTATGAATTTATTTTTTATCCAAAAACTTTGAATATGTGTAATATTTTCTTGTAAATGTGCATACTGGGCCCTAGTATTCTAAATATTTACATTTATACCTTTCTAGTGCTAATAATATTTTAAATTATGGATAAATTTCATTTATGCCCCTGCACTTGTTTAATATGTAAATAAATGCTCGAGAACTTTAAGAAAATTACATTTAGATCCCTGTACTACAGATTTTATTTTGTAGTTGTATTTTAATTATTAAAAATAGTATTTTGCATCTAAAAACTATAGGAAAATTATCTTAAGTGCATGGGACTATAATATATCACATATATTTTTTAAGGTTAATTAATATTATTTTATTATTTCTAAAAATAAAAAAATCACATTTTTCCTATTTTGTATTTAAAAATCCACAAAAAAATCTAAAATGTTTTGAAAAAATTCCAAAAAATCATGTGTGCTTATTTATGTATATTTGATTTTCTGACTTTATTTTGCAAAATATTATCAAAAACTACTAAAAATTAAAAAAATACATAAAAACTTATAAGAGTAAATTACACAAAAGTCCCTGAACTATACACCCGATTTCAATGTAGTCTCTAAAATTTCAAAAGTAACATTACGGTACCTAATGTATTATTTCGATCAAACTGTGGTCCTTTTCCAACGGAAGAAGGAGACGTCCGTTTTCTTAGGGAAATTTTGGACCAAATTACCCCCAAAAATCAAATTTCTCCCCAAACCATGGATGACGAGGGCGAGGTGAGGTTGACAACGATGCTGGAGTGGAGGACCTGGGGATAACAACATAGGAGGGTGGGGAGAAGGGGGAAGAGGATGTTGAGGTTTTCGAGGAAGTCGAGGACATGGTTGAGGTTCTTCTTGACTCTATAGGCGAGGAGGAGGGGGTAAGAGTTGAGGTTGGGAATGGAGAGGCCGAGGGAGAGGAGGAATTGGACGTGATCGCCCATGATGTCGATGGTGAAGGGGAGGTCGAGGGAGTCGAGATCGTCAGGGGAGAAGCTGATGGAATGGAGGTAGGGGTAGATGAGGGGTCGAGAGGAGGAGTGGGTAGATGAGATGTCACAGAGGGAGGGGCAAGGGTAGAGGAAGGAGCTGGAGGTGGAGATGGAGTTGGAGGACCCGATGAAAGCGGTGGTGGTGGTTGGATGGCGGAGGAGAAGGAGGCGGTGGCGGCGAAAGGGAGGGGGACGGTGGTGGAGGAAGTGCCCCCAAGCCATGGATGATAGGGGCGAGGTAGATGACGACCATGGAGTGGGGACCTGGGGATAGCGGCGGAGGTGGGAGGGGGGTGGCAGTGGCGGAGGGGGGAGGGGGCGGCGGTGGCGGAGGGGGGAGGGGCGGCGGTGGCGGAAGGGAGGGGGACTGTGGTAGAAGGGAGGGGGACGGTGGTGGAGGAGCAGGCGGAGGGGATGTTCCTAGGTGTAATTTGGTCCAAAATATTCACAAGTAAACAGACGTCTCCTTCTTCCGTTGGAAAAGGACTACATTGTGACTGAGACAATACATTAGGTAGCATAATGTTACTTTTGAAAGTTTAGGGACTACATTGAAATCGGGTGTATAGTTCAGGGACTTTTGTGTGATTTAATAAACTTATAAATATTCTAAAAATCAATAGAAATAAAAAAGTTTTAAGTTTCAGAATTTTCTTTAAGATCTTTAATAATAAGGAAAATTGAAATTAGGCTCAATCTGATTAAACGGATATTTATTATGTCCATTTTAAAGTTCTCTATTTACTTTTTTGTTTGTTTTGAGTATTTCCTTATTTATATATATATATATATATATATATAATTTTAAAAAATTATCCAAAAATTACCAAAAGGAGAGAAAATTTATAAAAAATATCTTATTTCTATTTTTTGACTTAATTTCCTCTATTTTAAAAATACAAAAAATATTTTATTCCTTTCTCTTTATATATTATCTATATTTATATATATCTATATATAATCTATTAATGCATATTTTATCTTAAAAAATCAAATTAAAAATTTGTATAATTAAAAATAATGAAAAAAATATCAAAATTAAAAAAACGACAGAAATATTTAAAAATAAAAATATCCTAAAAATTTCTAAGTTGTCTATTCATTCTTTATTATTCTATCTCATGCTCCTTTATGCTCCAACCCCTATTGCTTGCATTCTATACTTTGTAGGGTATAATAAATTTTAGCTCAGCTTTATTTATTACTTAAACATTGTTGTGGGTTAATTATTGATTGACACGCTTGAGTTCAGTGTTGAGAGCCGAGAAAGGCGTCGATGTAGAGATTGTCATGTCCGACTTGTCAGACACTGCATGCTCTTCAAGATCAAATGTTAGACACCTCATCCGAAGCGAACGATCAAATGACACCATTGTTAGGGTGCATCAGTATGTAGAGTAGATTAGCTACTCAACTTGCTTTTGTCATTATTTATTTCCTTTTCTATATTTCTCTCTTTATTCTATTTTATTTGAGATTATTCTAACCTATTTCTTATTTGAATTTGGAGTGTTTAGATGTGATACCAATCTTTCTGCATGGTAACTCAAAGAAGACATTCTGATGAGCTAACCAAAGTGATTTCCTATTTAAGGTAAGGAAGTCTATCTATGCAAATTGAAGAAGTCCTTAAAGTAGTCTCCTATAGGTTTGACAAATTCATCGCTAGTTATGAGTTCAAGAGGAGCCCATATAACAGTTGTGTTTACAACAATAATGTGAAGGATGGGTACTTCATCTATCCATTACTTTATATCGATAATATGTTTATTGTTGTTACAAAGAAAAGTACCAATGATGATAGTAAGAAACTCCTAAGTTTAGAGTTCAAATGAATGAGAGTTAGTGCATCAAAGAAGATTTTAGCGACAGAAATCATTAGGATCATGCAGAAGGAAAAACCTTATCTTAGAATAACCACATTAAGAAAGTCTTATGGGGATTTGGGATGTCTACAACAAAGCCCTTGAGCACTCCATCTACTACAAAAATGTCATTTTTTAGTTTCTTTTGCATCTCAATTTGATGCAGAGAAGGAGCATGTGTCATACATACCCTATGTTAATGCAGTTAGGAGTCTTATGTAACCCATGTTATGCGTAGATCATGTTGTGAGCATTGCTAGTATATTAATGGGGAATCCATACAAAGAGCATTGGTAAACAATCAAATAATTTTTTATTATCTGAAATGACATATGATATTGGCCACATCTATGGAAGTGGTTTAGAATAATGGGTAGTTCAATATTCAAGCAAATACTATGTTGTAGATGTTGATGGGTGGAGATGAATGGCATGTTATTTCATTACTTCAAGGAATTCTGTCATAGTTGGCAAGCTAATATTTACCTACTTTATCTACTATAGAGTTAAAGTATATGGGTTTGAGAGAAGGTGGAAAGAAAGACATCTGGCAAGGGAGGTAATATATATATAATAACAAGTCGGGGAAGTAGAGAATGATTGATTTCTTTTTTAGTCAGATATGAATTTGACGATAATTTGGGTTACAAGGAAATACGTAGGGTAAGCTAAAGATTTAGTTGGAGATCTTGACTTACAATAGGATTAGATTAGTGTACATTGTGACAATTCTAGTGCAATGCAACTAAGGAATAGTTGCACCATGAGAAGATCGATCATATTGATTCATTTTTATTCATTTCGAGAAGATGATCAAAGTAAAGAAAAGTCGTCACAATAGACAATTTAAATGATATGGTCATCAATGTAGTTCTTGAGTTCTTTAATATTGCTCGGACTTAGGAAAAGTTATATGTTGGTTGTAGCTTGGATTAGGGGAAGGCAATGATGACATTCTACTATCCAATGATTCAATTAAGGTAGAGATTGTTGAGATGCCCTATATCTTAATCCATTTATTATGCTCGTTTAGGGATATTTGGGGATCTTCTTACATAGAGAGAGTATGAAATCTTCCCACTAAGGGAGATTTTGGGAATCTTCATGTTCATGGAGGTCTAAAAATCTTCCTTTTATGAAGATTTGCCAGTATGAGATAATCCCCCTTATGGTTAGAGCTATCCTCCATCCTATGTATAATTGTTCTTCCACCAATACAGAAAGATTCATCATCACGACAAAGGACTTATCCCGATTACGAGTGAACCTCGTAGATTTTAGGTTGTGATTATTTTCGTGCTTGTGTATCTACATGTTTGACTTGCATTCTATGTGTACTACGTGTAATGTTTCAGCTCTCATAAGGACCTAAGCATAATTTTTAACCTTTTTATTATCCTTGTTTGTAATTCGATAGTTTTCGAATTACAATAGTATAATTTATCTACTTTATTTATTGATTATGAATTTTTCATTTTGCCATCTACTTTTTAGTTGCATTTCATATATTCCATTGTAACTTAATCCATAAACTTAGATTATTTGCATCTAAGTTCCTAACATTAGCCTAATTAATTTTAGTTCCACAAAATTTTCATAAATTCTCATGCTTGTAGAATCACCTATGTTTAGCTTAATCTTTGTTAACCCTTACTCTAGAAAATTATGTAAATTGCATCTTATCCCTTTTATTTAAGTATTAGTTTAACATTACAATTTTTCATATGTTGAGTTCCTTTGGTTAATACCTTTTAAATATCCGTATAAAATAGTTTATTTCACCTACTTCTAGGAATAATTTTAATTTTTTAAATTCATGCATTTAAAAATATTTAAAAAGTAGTATATATATATCCTAAAATTTTTGTACAAATTCAAGAAAAAATACATTAAAACTAAAAGAATATTACAATACCATAATTAATATAAATCCATCAACTTCCTATGGATCAGCACACCCTTCACTTTGACTTAATTTCTATCATATCAAGAGTACAGTTTCTATCATCTTCCTAGGGATTCGTCTGTACTAGGAGTGACATATAAACTCCCCAGAGTTAGTGTTATCTTTATCCTCTATGTTGTCTCTTTCCACACATATTACAACAATCACCGTTGTCCGAAGACGTAGCCTAGCTAAGGACGAATCCTTGTAAATCTAGACGTACGTGGGTCGCCTGTTTGTGTGTGTTTGCTTCTGCTACGTACTCGCAACACTATCTATGGTGATGTAACAACAGTTGGCATCGGATAATGAGTATCTTAACACACAGACCTAAGATAAACTCCTTGACTCTTTACCTAGTTATCGAATGCCACACAAGTAATGATTTAGGTGTTAGAAACGTAATTGAAATCTATTGTTTGTGGAAATGTTCTCTGAAGTTCGCATAGCCATTGCAACAATCATCTTTTTCTTAGTTTATGTATGATTTCCCATTCTAATCTCACTATCTCTGAAGTTCGCATATCCTCATCATCGTAGGGCTTTGACACCCAATGATTAACATACATTCAGAGACGAGCAACCACACTAACAACGTACAATTAACAATAGATCAAAATTAAAGGTTACCACAACTGCACACTAAATTTGAGTTCATAAAAATAAAATAACACATAGGTTATGATAACTTGAAAATTAAAATAGGAGGAGGCAAGTTTCAACAACCTTTGTCACCATTTCCTCTTCCTCCATCGGTCAAGGATGTCGAGCTTCTATTTCCTTTCTCCTTGGACTTTTCTCGATCCTTACTATGTTTGTCTCTGAAGGATATGGAGAGATCCTCAAGCGCATCACGGAAGCGTGAGCGTCGTATCGGATACGACGAAGAACGACTAGTCGTACTAGTTGTTCGGTGCAGCGGAATTTAAAAAATTTTATTCGATGAAACCACATGGTCCAAGAACCATTCTCGGATCGTTTCATCTATAACCACAACAAGTATAATGCAATACCTCTTGAAGCGTGGTTGATCGAGTCTCTAAGAGAAGAGACCTCCTGTCTCAAGTCCGATCGTCGGAGAGATCGCTTGCGAGCGCGGGGATGAACCGCGGTGTCCTCGCAATCCAAGAAGTTGATCCAAGCGTGGTTGCTTCTGATCTCGTCGCACGAGATCGAACGTCTCCTTCGTGGGCGAAGCACTCGAAGTAGACGGAGAACCGCAGAGCGTCGAAGCGGTAGCACGAGGGCACGGGCGACGACGGTTCTCTCCACCAAGGTGGACGGCCACCAAGAAGAAGGGGGAGAGAGGGCTGTCGAGTATGAGAGAAAGAGAGAGAGAGAGTTTTGCTACAATAGCATGTGTCAAGAGAGAGCCAAGAATGCCTCTCTATTTATAGGGTTTTGGGATCCATGGATCTCAATCCATGTGTCATATAAAATCAATGGATGAGATTGATTTATGACAATCCAATGGTCAAGATTGTTGTTGGTAAAAGCCAACAACTTGTGATTTAATTTTGATTAAATATATTTGATAAATCAAATATATATTAATACCAAATTAAACCAACTAAATAAGGAGTGGAAAAACAAATGAGAGCCACCTTCCCTATTAGGAGAAGTGGACGGCCACCAATTCCATAAAGGAATTGGTGCCGCCACCTCTTCGCATATGGGGAGGGCAATCCCATGGATTCCCATGGGATTGCACATCTCCTTGTTTTTCTCTCAACTTATTTTCCAACAATTATTCACCAAAAATAATTCTCAATTAATTTTGAGAATATTTGCAATCTTGACATTAGAATATTGTGAATCACATTCACAACCCAAAACAAAATGTAATTTACATTTTCAATTAATTAGACAATGTGTATCCAATACACATTAATAATTAATCTACTAATATAAATTATATTTAACTCTCTCTAATATATTATAAATCACATTTATAACATATTATGAATAATTGGATATTACTATCCACATTATTCTTATCCATAATAATTAAATCACATTTAATTATATTGGATAATATCTCATACATCATGATAATTAAATCACATTTAATTATCAACTTCTCTTTACTTAGACCTTATGGAATTATTCTTAAACCATTTAAGAACAATGCTATTTCTCCTCAGATACTTGGAGATAAGGGCAGGGCGATTGTATTGTTCCACGTATAGTGACTTGGATACTGAGATCACATCTCAAATCCAGATCCCATGGACCTCTCATAGATGCTTGATTAAATCAAGACTGTATACCTAATCTTCTCATTGCATCTGAATCTCATTCAGATCAATGTCCAGTAAATGGAATAAGGTTAGGTCACTTCTCTAATGAGAGGAGTCACTAAAATCCAGACCTGTTTCATCACTCCCTCGAATGGAAGCGTCATGGTTATACAATCGTTTATGATCAAATCACCCTTCAGGTATTCCCAATACCTGCACATCCTGCATACTGGAAGACTCATGATCATCATGAAGATATATATCAATTTTACACTGTCATCTTCATGGTCTGATCATTAAGTTTCTCAATCTTGGTCCTTGGGATATGGTATAGATCATATGCTTTCACAAAGCATATATCTTACCTTCAAATTCATGTCATGCTTCTAAAGCATGATGACCATGCATGGAATTTGGTCAATCCCAATACCTCATGAGTGAGCTCATGTCTCCCGGTTCACAAGTGAACCTGTATGATCCCTTTGAGAGATCATATTACTCATATGCCCTTACATGCACACCAGCTCGCCGGTGTATAGACCTTGATTAGGTCATCAACCTATTGGTCTGCCAAATGTACATGCTCAGACATATAGTAATATATCTGTCTCTGGTCAGAGGATGTTTGCCTATGATGTGACAATAATTCATCACAGGTCTTTGGTTATCTCGATATCATCAAGTCAACTCATTGACTCAACTAATCTGATATCTCCGAATCAATATTCCTATGCAGAGGACCTGCATCAAGAGGTCGATCAGATATCAGTCTACTGAGATGGGATTGCCATCTCCCACTCAAACTGGAGATCACTACTTGTTAATCATTGATGATGCTTGATGAGTCCTCTATCTAACTCCTTAGATATTCATCCAAGCATCAGCCTCTATGATTCAATCATTGAATCAACAGCTGTATGATTATCAAGTTGGCCATGGTACATAACCCTTATTGTACAGAGGGACCTTATAGCGCATTCATCCATTCAATATCAGAAAGGGAGTGAAACAAAACATCAATAACTTTTATTGATAAATCATTTATTACAATAACATTTATTGTAGGAATGGTTCGCCTCGGGCTCACATTGCTAACAATCTCCCACTAGCCCTTAGAACCATTCAGGAACAAGCCTTAAACCCATACTCATTACATGCTGGTCAAAAACCTTCTGTGTCAGAGGTTTGGTAAGAGGATCAGCAACGTTGTCGGCAGAGGCCACCTTGGTGATGATGATGTCACCACGCTTTTGAATCTCCCGAATGATGTGGTATTTCCTTTCTACGTGCTTGCTCTTCTGATACCATCTGGGTTCCTTCGCCTGGGCAATGGCTCCCGTATTATCACATAGTAGCAGGATGGGAGTATCAGAGGAAACTACGCCAAGCTCCTGGACGAACTTGCGTAACCACACCGCCTCCTTTGCAGCATCCGATGCGGCAATGTATTCGGCTTCTGTTGTTGAATCTGCTGTAGTGTCCTGCTTCTTGCTTCTCCAGTCACAACACCACCGTTCAACAGGAACACAAACCCTGATGTCGACTTTCGATCATCAATATCCGATTGGAAGTCAGAATCTGTATATCCCAAGACTTGGAGATCACCATCTCCATAGACCAAGATGTAATCTTGCGTCCGTCTTAGATATTTGAATATGTTCTTTACTGCATTCCAGTGTTGTTCTCCATAGCAGGATTGGTAACGACTTACCACCCACTGCATGGCAGATATCTGGCCTAGTACACATCATGGCATACATTAAGCTTCTTACGGCTGATGCATAAGGACATCCAGCCATGGCCTTCTTTTCCTCAACAGTTTGAGGAGCCATTCCTTTTGACAGGTGGATACCATGTCTCAAGGGTAGGAATCCTTTCTTGGAACTATCCATACGGAATTGTTCAAGAATCTTCTTAACGTATCCATGTTGTGACAATCCCAATATCCTCTTCTCTCGGTTTCTGAACAACTTCAGACCCAAGATGTAAGAGGCTTCTCCAAGATCTTTCATCTCAAAGGTATGGGACAGCCAAATCTTCACATTGGTCATCATCCTTGTATCATTCCCAGTGATAAGGATGTCATCTACATAAAGCACGATGAATACAATGGCGCTCCACTAAGCTTCTTGTACACATAAGGTTCATCAGGATTTTGCACAAAATCATAACTCTTTATGGTTTCGTCAAATCTGATGTTCCAGCTACGAGAAGCTTTCTTGAGCCCATAGATGGATTTCTTCAGCTTGCATACTTTGCCATCCTCAGTTATGAAGCCCTGGGGCTGCTCCATATAGATATCCTCCTCGAGGTATCCATTGAGGAAAGCCGTCTTGACGTCCATCTGCCAGATGTCGTAGTCAAGATATGCAGCTATAGCTAACAATGCCCTGATGGATTTAAGCATAGCCACATGAGAGAACGTCTCATCGTAGTCGATGCCTTCTCTCTGTGTGTAGCCCTTGGCTACGAGCCGTGCCTTGAAAGTCTCTACTTTCCCATCAGGTCCCCTCTTTCTCTTGAAGATCCATTTGCACCCAATGGGTTTTACCCCTTTAGGTGGATCCTCTAGGGTCCATACACCATTCTTATGCATGGAGTCAATTTCTGACTTCATTGCTAGCATCCATCTATCCATGTCATGATCCGCGAGTGCTTCATCAACTGAAGTAGGATCATTGTCAGTTTCACTTGACACATGGAATCCATACCTTTCAGGTGGTGCAACCACCCTCGAACTCTTTCGAAGAGGTATAGGTGTTTCATCTTTATTTATCTCTTCAGTTTCTGGTTTAGGAAGCTCAGAGTCCTCAGGGGACTCAATGAGTTCCTCTACTTCACTTTTGTCTTGACCTTTAAGGAAATCATCCTCCAGAAATTTCACATCTCTAGAGACAAAAACCTTTTGGGTCTCAGGGTCATAAAGTTGGTATCCAATACCATCTTTAACATACCCAATGAAGTAGCACTCACGAGAGCGAGATTCTAGCTTACTTGCATCCACATTCTTTGCATGGACCAAGCAACCCCAAACCCTCAAGTGATTAACACTAGGTTTGGTTCCATACCATAGCTCATGAGGAGTCTTAGGTACAGATTTGCTAGGAATCTTATTCAGGATATATATTGCAGTCTCTACTGCATATCCCCAGAAACTAAATGGTAAATGTGCTTTGCTCATCATTGAACGAACCATATCCATGATGGTTCTGTTGCGTCTTTCAGCAACACCATTAAGTTGGGGAGTTCCAGGAGGAGTGAGATTGGAAATAATTCCATTCTCTTTAAGGTATTCCTTAAATTCATCTGATAGGTACTCGCCACCTCGATCAGATCGAATTCGTTTAATCTTCCTATTGGTTTGGTTCTCAACCAAAACCTTGAACTCTTTGAACTTTTCAAAGGTTTCAGACTTATGACGTAATAGGAAGATAAACCCGTATCGTGAATGGTCATCAATAAACGTCAAATAATATCGATATCCATTTCGAGTCACGGTACTGAAGGGACCGCATACATCAGTATGTATTAGGTCAATAATACCTTCACATCTTGTAACCTTGTTACGGAAAGGCATCCTAGTCATTTTACCTCGAATACAATGTTCACAGGTAGGTAAAGGCTGAACTTGTAGAAAATCCAAAGGTCCATCCTTTATCAATCTATTGATCCTATCAACAGATAAATGACCAAGCCTTTGATTCCAAATCATGTTTGAATGATTTATATTACTCCTGGATCTTTTAGGGTTTTTATTAGTGGTTGTAACATTCATGACATGCTCATTAATGCACAATTCATAGAGTCCTCCAGAAGTCAAAATACCCTCTGCAATATATTTATCATAATGATTTATGACTAATTTGTTACAAAATAGGAATGAATATCCACTTCTAACTAGCTTAGATACAGATATCAAATTCCTTCTGACTTCAGGTACATAAAGACACTCTTTAAGTACTAGGACTCTTCCATTAGATAATGATAGCCGGCAAGTCCCGACGGCGACTGCTGCAACACTTGCATCAGATCCCATCTGGATGACTATCTCCCCATCTTCAAGCTTTCTAGTTTCCTGAAACAAATGCAACAAATTGCATACATGAACAGAAGCACCAGAATCAACTACCCAACTTCCTTCTCGTCCAACGAGAAAGCTGGTTTCAATGATAAGAGTAGATTTCATACCTGCTGGGGCTTTACCTTTGTCGACCGACTTCAGGTAATCTGGGCAATTACGCTTCCAGTGCCCCGGCTTCTTGCAGTGGTGACAGACGTCGGTTTTCTTTGACGCCATTAAAGTGGATGCATTGGAAGATGAGGCAACACTTTGTCCCTTCTTCTTTCTCTTCTGGGCTGAGCCATTCCGAGAACCTTGCTTCCGACCGCGCTTCCCTTTGACCTGTGCAACCATTGCAGTGCCAATAGGACCATCTTTCTTCATTACGTCTTCTGCAGACTTTAATGCAGCAAGAAGCCCAGCATTTGTCAGTTCCAGCTTATTCATGTGGAATGACAGCACAATGTTATTGAAAGATTTGGGCAATGACAGCAGAATGAAATCGGATTGCATGTTTGCATCCATCGTCGCCCCCAGAGTCTCAAGCTCCGACAAGTACCCAAACATTTTGAGTACATGTTCACGGACCGAAGTCCCTTCCTGCATCTTGCAGCGAACCAGTTCTTTCATAACATTGTACCGTTGGGTGCGGTTAATATCACCAAACATATCCTTTAGATTCTGCATGATATCCTGGCAAGTACTCATCTCCACATGTTGCTTCTGAAGAACATTGGAGAGAGAACCCAAGATGTAGCATCTAGCCAAGACATGATCTTCATCATACTTGTCATTGTATGCTTTGTCTTCCTTAGATTTAAGGTTTTCAAGTTTGTTTTCAGAGAGCACATAGCTGATGCGCTCTGCCGAAAGCACAAGCTCCAAATTACGGATCCAATCCGAGTAATTCGGTCCGGTCAATTGATTGACCTCCAGAAGCCTGCTCAGTGGTTCATGGACTTCATTTTCTGAAATTGAGAATGCACTATATTAGAACATATAATCATATATTCAATTTAATTTTTATTTGATTAAGGCATTTTTAAATCAAATTAGTCTTGCTATGTCAACTATGAAAGTTTATTCCCTTATTCACTTTCAAAGTAGGAGATATACTTACCAATATATCTCAAGAAAGAACTGGGATCTTCTCTTTATCATTGTCATATCCCAATAATATGAGAACCTATGACTCCGATAAAGAGAAGCGGGAACACATTCCGCCTTGCAAGTTTGCATTTCCCAATTCAGTCTTTAATACCCGAGCCCACCACCCCTAAGGTGATGTTGACTCGTCATTAATTGAACCAACCGTCAACAGAATACAACTCGCTATGCGCAATCCAATATCGCCCCAATAATATGAGGACCCGATATTGGGGTCACTACGCATACGTCCTTACTCTTTCGAGAAGCGACGAGCCCGATCCAAACGGATCATATGTGGGAGCTGTCACTTCGGACAGACGTCTCCCACATATAATATTTGGCGACAAAACCCTTCGCCTTGACGGGAGACCATGGATGTCACTTATGTGATCCTCCATCTCTTATTCAAATTTAATTAATTACTATGAATCACATTCATATAATTAATTCTTCCAAGGGAATTATTAATTCTAATCATATTAGAGTATTTTCAATTGGATATAATTAACTTAATCATATTGAATTAATTATCAATCCAATTCAATTAATCAAACTTTAATTTTATGCTTGAATATATATAAATGGTATTATTCTCAAAGTACGTATTAATTCGTATTTTAATAATTAGAAAAATACATCATAATCCCTCGGACATTATCCCGGCCCTACCCGCTGTCATGGCCAGTACCGACGGGAGTGGGGCGGACCACATACGTTGCAACCCGCTGACCCAGCGATCCCCGACTAGACACCATATCCGCCTCGGGAAAGGATAATGCCAAATTGATTATTTTGTACTTGAGATGATCATCGGTTCTTCGACCGAAATTATACCATATAGTAATCAAAACAATTTTGATTTTAAGGAAATTTGCTAGGCAAATTCCCAAGTCCTATTTAAGCAAGAAGTTTGATGATTGTAATTCCAATTATGGTTTAGATCAAATCTAATCAACTAATTGGTTGGGACCAAGTCAATTAGACAAATAATCATGTTTCAATATTTCACAAATATTTTTCAAGATTATTTCACGTAATTAACATAATTTCACTAATTGACAATCACTTGGTTCTAGATTAGGAAAGCAATTTCAGCAGTGACCCCTACTTACTAAAATTAGCATATCTCAATCATATTAAATCCAAATTAAGCAAAGTCAATTTCTAAAGTTTGCTAATTTGATTTAGGACAGAACCTAAGTGATGTTTCACGTATTTCGAGGCAAGTCTAAACAGTAATTAACAATTTAATCACGTTCAGATTCATAGTTCCCGCAACAGTGCATACATGTTCATTAAAACGACCATATCTCGAGCATACGAAATCCGATTTACGCAAACTCAGATCCTATGGTTTCCTTATTTAATGAGGAACATAATCCAAGTATAAAATTCGTGTTTAAACAATTTAAACAGTGCTTAATTTATTTACTAAACAGATCTGCGAAATCAAATGCGATGAAAACTTTCGCGACCTTAGCGAACCCAAGTCGTCCTTGGTTAACGAATCACTATTCGAAACCGTCGACCTAAGGCTCTGATACCACTTGAAGGATATGGAGAGATCCTCAAGCGCATCACGGAAGCGTGAGCGTCGTATCGGATACGACGAAGAACGACTAGTCGTACTAGTTGTTCGGTGCAGCGGAATTTAAAAAATTTTATTCGATGAAACCACATGATCCAAGAACCATTCTCAGATCGTTTCATCTATAACCACAACAAGTATAATACAATACCTCTTGAAGCGTGGTTGATCGAGTCTCTAAGAGAAGAGACCTCCTGTCTCAAGTCCGATCGTCGGAGAGATCGCTTGCGAGCGCGGGGATGAACCGCGGTGTCCTCGCAATCCAAGAAGTTGATCCAAGCGTGGTTGCTTCTGATCTCGTCGCACGAGATCGAACGTCTCCTTCGCGGGTGAAGCACTCGAAGTAGACGGAGAACCGCAGAGCGTCGAGGCGGTAGCACGAGGGCGCGGGCGACGACGGTTCTCTCCACCAAGGTGGACGGCCACCAAGAAGAAGGGGGAGAGAGGGCTGTCGAGTATGAGAGAAAGAGAGAGAGAGTTTTGCTACAATAGCATGTGTCAAGAGAGAGCCAAGAATGCCTCTCTATTTATAGGGTTTTGGGATCCATGGATCTCAATCCATGTGTCATATAAAATCAATGGATGAGATTGATTTATGACAATCCAATGGTCAAGATTGTTGTTGGTAAAAGCCAACAACTTGTGATTTAATTTTGATTAAATATATTTGATAAATCAAATATATATTAATACCAAATTAAACCAACTAAATAAGGAGTGGAAAAACAAATGAGAGCCACCTTCCCTATTAGGAGAAGTGGACGGCCACCAATTCCATAAAGGAATTGGTGCCGCCACCTCTTCCCATATGGGGAGGGAAATCCCATGGATTCCCATGGGATTGCACATCTCCTTGTTTTTCTCTCAACTTATTTTCCAACAATTATTCACCAAATATAATTCTCAATTAATTTTGAGAATATTTGTAATCTTGACATTGGAATATTGTGAATCACATTCACAACCCAAAACAAAATGTAATTTACATTTTCAATTAATTAGACAATGTGTATCCAATACACATTAATAATTAATCTACTAATATAAATTATATTTAACTCTCTCTAATATATTATAAATCACATTTATAACATATTATGAATAATTGGATATTACTATCCACATTATTCTTATCCATAATAATTAAATCACATTTAATTATATTGGATAATATCTCATACATCATGATAATTAAATCACATTTAATTATCAACTTCTCTTTGCTTAGACCTTATGGAATTATTCTTAAACCATTTAAGAACAATGCTATTTCTCCTCAGATACTTGGAGATAAGGACAGGGCGATTGTATTGTTCCACGTATAGTGACTTGGATATTGAGATCGCATCTCAAATCCAGATCCCATGGACCTCTCATAGATGCTTGATTAAATCAAGACCGTATACCTAATCTTCTCATTGCATCTGAATCTCATTCAGATCAATGTCCAGTAAATGGACTAAGGTTAGGTCACTTCTCTAATGAGAGGAGTCACTAAAATCCAGACCTGTTTCATCACTCCCTCGGAATGGAAGCGTCATGGTTATACAATCGTTTATGATCAAATCACCCTTCAGGTATTCCCAATACCTGCACATCCTGCATACTGGAAGACTTATGATCATCATGAAGATATAGATCAATTTTACACTGTCATCTTCATGGTCTGATCATTAAGTTTCTCAATCTTGGTCCTTGGGATATGGTATAGATAATATGCTTTCACAAAGCATATATCTTACCTTCAAATTCATATCATGCTTCTAAAGCATGATGACCATGCATGGAATTTGGTCAATCCCAATACCTCATGAGTGAGCTCATGTCTCCCGGTTCACAAGTGAACCTGTATGATCCCTTTGAGAGATCATATTACTCATATGCCCTTACATGCACACCAGCTCGCTGGTGTATAGACCTTGATTAGGTCATCAACCTATTGGTCTGCCAAATGTACATGCTCAGACATATAGTAATATATCTGTCTCTGGTCAGAGGATGTTTGCCTGTGATGTGACAGTAATTCATCACAGGTCTTTGGTTATCTCGATCTCATCAAGTCAACTCATTGACTCGACTAATCTGATACCTCCGAATCAATATTCCTATGCAGAGGACGTGCATCAAGAGGTCGATCAGATATCAGTCTACTGAGATGGGATTGCCATCTCCCACTCAGACTGGAGATCACTACTTGTTAATCATTGATGATGCTTGATGAGTCCTCTATCTAACTCCTTAGATATTCATCCAAGCATCAGCCTCTATGATTCAATCATTGAATCAACAGATGTATGATTATCAAGTTGGCCATGGTACATAACCCTTATTGTACAGAGGGACCTTATAGTGCATTCATTCATTCAATATCAGAAAGGGAGTGAAACAAAACATCAATAACTTTTATTGATAAATCATTTATTACAATAACATTTATTGTAGGAATGGTTCGCCTCGGGCTCACATTGCTAACAGTCTCCACCTTCCAAGATCGAGATCCTCTTATTATTTGCTATCCTGAATGCCCTTGCATCCTCCGTATGATTCGTCCTCATCGTTTTCGCCGTCTTCATCCTCCTCATCGGTGTATTCGCTACATGTTCTTCCCTTTGTGCATCAAATATTAGAACACGGAGATTGTATTTTAGCTAACATAAAAAATCCAAAACTCTTTTGTTAACATATCACATATTCAGAAAGTCGCATGATAGTTTACCTCGGGTTGTTGATATCCTTCCGTAGTGATTGGAATGTAGATTCAAACCCGGTTGACGTGTTCCCCGATATAATGGTAAGGTCTCTCACTGATTGTGAGAGCTTTCTAAACTCAGTCTCAGATACACTGATATCACGTGATGTTATTTGGAATTTGTTAATCATTAAGTCCATGTAAATACTTGTATAGTTATAAAAAAAATAATGCTCTAATTACGTACCATTTCGCTCTGCGATGTCCCAATGCTCTTGGATCTGATCGATATGGATTTAGTGGTCTACTTGACATGTATGCATTATCCTTCACTCATTCTGTCGCTAGCTTAATCAGGACGTCGCAATACATCCCTCTAAAGTGACTAGGTAGAATAGAGAACATGTTTCCTAATTTCACATCATGGAAGAGGATCATCAAGTTTAAGCTACTGCAAAGTACAACAAATTTGCCCTAATTATACTCACATATACAATGTTCAAGGTTCTCTCATGCTCATCGGCTGTCACTCGTCCTTGGCCACCTAACCTCAACAACTGCAATGTCCTACTTCCTCATCTTACTTATCATCGGTATTTGTTATACTCAACCTCATCCTTGATCGCCTAACCGAAATGCCACTTCTACCACCATGAAGTTTATAATGGTATTTCTTGTATTGCATGCTCCTATACTCCACTTGCTTCATCGCAACGTTCGACATTATGTTGTTCCTGAAGGGTGGTGTCACATCCTCTCCAAGACTAGAACTAGAGCTCCTAATCAAATCAAACTATCATGAACAAACCTATATCCAAGTTTGGTTTAGTAAAAAAAGTTGGAAGGTTTGAGTTCGGTTTGATATGTATTCGGTAACATATGTTCTTAATTCAAGTTCATCTACAAAAGGAATGTTGTAGTTGAGTCCAATAATAGCTTATGACATAAGACTCCACCTAATTAATAAAACAAAATAAATATGTGTTGAATAATTATGGTTGATTGAGTGCTACATTGATCACACATTTAGCAATCGAATTTTCTTAAATTATCAATTGCCACTTGTGGGAGTTTGGTAATGCTCCATTTAATATATTTCGATCGGAGTCTCTATACTCAATCAGAACTCATCTGAACCTTTCCAGCTATTAGCAGCCAACCCATGCAAATTGCCTTGAAACCAAGATGAACATTTATCTAATCATTTAATTATGTCAACAATCATACTCCTCATCAGACAAAAAGAGAATCAAACATATATTATCATCATATTCTAAGAAAGGTACACATCATTACAGAATTCTTTTTAAGCAAGTCTAACTGTGCACGTATGGATAAGCTGCATATTAATTCACATATATTTTTAATCATAAATTTTAATAAATTACGTAGAAATCAAAGAACCATACTTCCAATTTCAATACAATCTTGCGAGCAGATCTCTAATATTGTTTCAATACAGTTTGAAGCTAATGTGATTAAAGATAGAAGATAATATGATCAACTCAATTCTTTTCTTTTTTATTTCATACCATATTGAAACAAATATTAGAGAGTGATTCTTTCAAATGGTTAGTAAGATGGGAAATCCTTATATTACAACACATGTCTGGATGGTTAGGAGGGTTGGATTGGTAATGTGACGTAACATTGTGTATATGCTATATTGAGTATATTTAACTTGTATTTTGAATGAATTACATAAACTTTTGTTGAAATATACTCCCAATTTCAATGTAATATATGAATTTGAAAAGTCGCATACCATGATCTTTAAGATTTGTTTTGATTTGAATTTAAAATTTAGTTGATCGTTTTGTCATTCTAATCTTAAATCACATTAGCTGGAACCACATTGAGATAAATCTTCAAAATTGAGTATCATATTGTTGTCTTTTGAAGTTCATATACAATGCTAAAATTAGATATATAATTCAAGAGCTTTTGTGTAATTTATTCTTATATTTTTAATGTTGTTATTTTCAATCAAAAGATAGCTACGGGTTTTTTTGCAGTTGTTTGCCTCTTAGATTATGAAATATCAATCATGTTCTTTTTTTGCAATACTAGTTGTACCCCTACCTTTTTGTATAGTTATCTATCATTTGTGTCCTTATGTTAGTTTTGTCATTAGTGAGATAAATTAGAACATGGTTTATGCTAATCAGAGCTCAATTTAGTAAAATTTTCTTACAATTGTACCATCACAATTTCAAAAAATCTTTCTTTTTTCTTTCCAATTACACTTGTATCCATGAAATAACGTTTGTTTCGCATGTAATGGACCGAAACTAACCGGAGAAGCCAACCGTTAATAGTCCAAGAAGTTAGGGGCACAATTAATATTGAAAAAAAAAGAGAAATATGAATGAATAATGCATGATCTAAGAGGAGCACGAATGTAAGAAAAACCCAACCCACACCATTAATTTTATTCGATGCTAATCAAAATCTAAACACATATTACGTGGTGGATAATCTATTTGTCTTCAGGTAAACCAATAAACAAAAAGAACCATAAAGTTGGGTATGATATTGAAATTTTATTTATACTTGAGGTATATGTGTGCAATTTAACTTACATTTATCCCAAAAATACATTAAAAGAATTTTAAGAAAAGTCTTCAAATATTTTCATATATATAACATATTATTAAAATTGGACTGATAGAAAAGGAGAAAGAAGTAGGGATGAAAACGGCCGGATAAGGATACGAATATATGTATAATCATATCCTTAACCTTTTTAAAATACGAATACGAACGCAGATATGAATATTGACAAATGTAAAAATGTGTTACCATATCCTTAAAAACGGATA
The DNA here is from genome assembly GCA_037367405.1 of Ottelia alismoides. Lineage (NCBI taxonomy): Eukaryota > Viridiplantae > Streptophyta > Magnoliopsida > Alismatales > Hydrocharitaceae > Ottelia > Ottelia alismoides. The sequence goes on along the minus strand of JAZKJV010001124.1, from coordinate 346,322 downwards.
CGAATATAAAACGAATACGAATCGGATATGAATAATAACAGAAAATTTTAATAGATTAACTAAAATATACATGTTTAGGATGGTTTACACATAAAATAGGTATGCTAGATATATTAATTCCATAACAATTATATCAACAATGGTGAATGCAATCATAAAATATTGTGATGCACAGTTACATAAATATATTACTATACTTATGTACAAAAACGAATATACGAATACGAATGCGAATATTAGCAAATGTCAAAATAATATCTATATTCGCATCCATTTTAAAACAAATACGAATGCGAATGTCAAAATATGTATAAAACGAATACGATAACGAATCGGATACGAATATATTCACATTCGTTTTCATCCCTACAAAGAAGTCATCCAGATAAATAAAATATATCCATTTTTCTCCACAAAGAAAACCTTGATTAATTTTTTTTTTAAAAAAATGGCAGCACCTTATCTCCGAAACGGTTCGAACTCCTCCAACTAACCAGTCCCCTATTCCTTCCCCCATTCTCGGACCTCCAATCCCAACCCCATCATCCAGTGGCTCGAAGCTCCTATATGGTCAAACCCCGTACGCAACCTGTACTGGTTCACAATTCTATACACATCACATGCGGGTCCCACATTAATTACAAACTCCAAAACTTCCAATAGAGCCCACCTTCAATTCCCACACCCATAACCGAACACTCACCGTTCCCACAATCTCCCCCTCCCCCAATTGCCCAATCGTAACCACCACCATCATCAAGCTCTTTATCCATCACCAGTGTCAGATTTGATTTCCAAGAAGAGAGCGAGCTCAATCTCTGAGACCATGGCATCAGCCACGACGACGACGACGATGTCGAAGCAGCGGTGGATCTTCCCGCTCCTCCTCACCCTGCTCATCTTCTTCTTCCTCGTCGTCGCGTCCACCGACATGGGCCTCTTATCTTCCATGTACTCCTCCAACTTCGCCGTCCTCTCCAAATCCGCCGGCACCAACGCCACCAAGGGGGTCTTCCTCGAATCCAAATTGGCCGCGGGCAACATGTCCTCACGGCCCCTGCCCGTCCCCCGGCTGGCCTACCTGATCTCCGGGTCCAAGGGGGACATGGAGAGGCTGTGGAGGACACTCGGCGCGTTGTACCACCCGCGTAACCTGTATGTGGTTCACCTGGACTTGGAGGCGCCCGAGGAGGAGCGGGCGGAGCTGGGTCGGAGGATTGGCAACGAGACGTTGTTCCGGGAGATGGGCAACGTGGAGATGATCGAGAAGGCGAACATGGTCACGTACCGCGGCTCGACCATGGTGTCCAACACCTTGCATGCTTGCGCTGTTCTCCTCAGGAAGAGCCGGGATTGGGATTGGTTCATCAATCTCAGCGCATCAGATTACCCACTAGTGACTCAAGATGGTGATTTATGCAGAATTAGATGCATCCTTCTTCGCCTACTGGACGTCTTTTAACTCGTACTTTATCTTGTTTTTTAGATTTGTTGTACACATTCGCGAAGATACCGAGGAGTATGAACTTCGTCGAGCATACAAGTCGGCTGGGGTGGAAGGAGTGAGTTCGATTCGATGAGCGAGCTCGTATCTTTGTTTTTTTTATGTTTGATTCTTGATTCGTGATTCGCGCTGGGGTGCGTGTATTTCAGGGCGCAGAGGGCGAAGCCGGTGATGGTGGATCCAGGGCTGTATAGCTCCACCAAAGGCAGCGTGTTCTTCGTGAGGCAGAAGAGGGAGATGCCCACTGCTTTCAAGCTCTTCACAGGTGTGGTTTTGCTTCTCCCAAATGAAAAAAAATGCATTTTTTGTTATTTAAAATTAAAAAGGTAGAAAAATAAGTATTTACCTTCAAGTCATGTCAGCTAAAATGCCAAGTAAGTAGCCTGTTTTTTGGGTATGAAGTTGAGGTTAGAACAAGTAGACCGATTCTTATGAACACCGATAGGGTGCAACCGTGATTCACATGGGAGCACCCGATTGAACCGGCCATAAAGTAATCTCGCGTGCTGGTGGTGGAATTAATAACACGTAGACCGGGAGTCAATTGGGGTGGACGCGTGGCTCGGTGGACCGCGTTTGATGTGAACCCAATTGGTCTTGATGTGGGCGTGGACCTACATCATTATTTGTCTGCACCCACAAATTGGTCTAGTTGTAACTTGGTCTTAATTGGCGTGCCCTATATATCGAGATTATTGACGTATTCTTAATTAATAGTATTAAGCATACGATTTAGCTTTTATATCGTATTTATAACGCGACTTTTGCATAGCATCTGTGTTGATTTTTCACCTTTCTGGAAAAATTGGTGCCTTTTCACACCTATAATAACTATTTAAACGAATTTTTGGGTGTCCACCTTCACGATTTGACACCTTTTTTTCCTTAAAAAAAACTATTTAAACGAATTTGAAAGGGAAATCAGAGTGTAATTACATAGAAATCCTTGAAATGTACACCTAGTTCCAATAACTTACGTCAGCTTTAAAAAAGTTAGGATGGCGGTACTCAATTTTAAAATCTTACATCTAATATGATCCACAATTACTAAAATTTAATTGTCGGTTTTTCTTAAGCTCAAATCACATTAGCTGAAAGCTAGTTCGAGAGAAATCTCGTTGCACAACATATAGTTACTTTTCAAAGTTCAGAGACAACATCCAAATTAAGTGTATAGTTTAAGGTCATTTGTGCAGAGAAACACGTATATGAATTATAATTTAAATAATATGAGGTGATGTACGCACCACAGCCGCTCGATCAAGCTCGAGCTTGATCGAGCGGTTGTAGTGCGGCACAGCACCACAACACCACAGCAGACGATCCAAACACCTGTTTCTTTCTCAACAGGACATATATAATAATGAGGGTCATCGAAAGTCGTCCATTTCATCCAATGACACGAAGTTATAAACATTCGATCTGGATATGTTGACGTTAACTTTGCTCCCTTCACCTTGAAACAAATAATATGACACCACTTGTTATTCATTTGCTAAATTGATTATTAGTCCAATATTTTTTTAAAACAAAGAATTTTTGATTTCATCTTTTCAAAACATCGAAATAGGAGACGAGCGGGCAACGAGCAAACTCGACATTGTAATGATGATATAAACATCGATTAATGAACTCTCTTAAACATTGCAGGCTCGGCGTGGATGGCCTTGACAAGAGATTTCGTGGAGTATAGCATCTGGGGTTACGACAACTTACCTAGGACGCTCTTGATGTATTACGCCAACTTCGTCTCCTCCCCGGAGGGCTACTTCCACACCGTCCTCTGTAATGCGCCTTCCTTCAACACCACCGTCGCCAACCACGATCTTCACTTCATCACCTGGGACAACCCCCCGCGCCAGCACCCTCGCTCCCTCACCATCAAGGACACCGACGCCATGATCGCGAGCAACACGCCCTTTGCACGCAAATTCCCACCCGACGACCCCGCTCTCGACAAGATCGATGTTGAGCTCCTCCGGAGAAGGAACGGGAGATTCCCACCGGGGGGATGGTGCGCGGGGAAGCCCAAGTGCACGAAGATTGGTAACACGGAGAAGTTGAGACACGGGCCGGGGGCGAAACGCTTGGAAACCCTCATGAGTAAGATAGCTCGGCCGGATTTGGTTGCGAGGAGGAGTTGTAGGTAGAAGGCCGGAGTTGAGTTGAATTGTGTAAGTAAGCGGTCATGATCTTACATATATTTACATTATATAGATTTTTTTACCACATGTTCTCGATATAAGTTGTTCTTTGATTAAGATAGTTGTTTTGATATTGTCAGAGATTTATACGAAATTAGCAATGCGTGAACAAATAGCATTGACCGATTTAGTTGAGATTTATACGGTGCATGAATGCAGTGAAAGTGACGAGCTTTTATGTAACGTATATGTATGTCCGGTCTTATTTTAATAAAGAGAGTGTTGGGATGGTAGAAAGGAACTAATGAGAAAATATTACTTATTGTACATACAACATGTGATAATTTTATTTATCCCATAAAATAAGAAGGATCGTGACACATGGCGGTTAAACAAACAACAAATAGCACAGAAAGTGTCCACAGAAAAAGTATCAGCTATTTTAAGTACAAGGAAATATAAAGCAATTACTTGGGAACATATTGTCTCGTGCGCAAATAACTGATAATATACTTAGAACAAACCACCATATGGATGTATTGCTAATAAAAAAATTAAATCACGAAATCATTAATCCAACTATCCTGGTTAAAAATTCTTAAATAAAAATTGTAATGGACTGGCCGCAGAAACATTAAAGAACGTCACGTTGGATCTAAGGTGTTACTCTCAAATATCAAATTCCACATTTTATAGTCACAACGGGGGTCGTAAAAGAAATAACTTGTACTACTTCAATCAAAGTCGCAGCTGACAACAATGTATTACATTTAACAAAATATGACTTCAAGTATCTGCTGTTCTGCTAGCCGGCCTCGCCCACCTTACTCTTCATATATATATCTGCGGTAAGGCAGACTGCAGGAGCGGTAAAATACTTGTAAGCAAAATAACTTAGTATGACATAACTAGATAAATGAAATTGACAAATTTACTTGATATAATGAAGCCAGAGGTTGACAATAGCAATATAAGTTAATAGAGTTTCATTTGTTATATAAGAAAGAATAAATGGATAACTTTATACTATTGAAAGAAATAGAGCAATAATTAAATCCATAATCAAAGTTTCATGTGTTTTAACACGCATGTCTTCATATTGCCATCATTCGATTGATATTACCCTCATATTTATTTAGGATATATATTTTACTTACCACCAACATATACGGTCGATCAATCATTACGGATTTAATCAGAGCAGAATAAAACATGATGACAACAACATTGAGTCAATGGTGGACTTTCCGCTAGATTTTACTGAACTCGACATCTCCTAAAGGTGTTGTCTTTTAGGTCAGATTTGTCCCTTTGGACCCGACAAATGGACTCTGGAGGTGACTCCTATCTTGACGTAGCACTTAGCTCCATATGTCATCGTAATATCATTATTTATTCAGATTTCATACTTTCAATCATCAGCTATAGTTCCTGATTTTACCGAAATAATTCACAATAGATAAAAAGGCATTTACTCTCTTATGTCACTTAATTATGGATATATAGTGCTAAGATATGTATATCCCTTTTTAGTTTAATATTGTATAATAATATCCTCTACCTATTTCTGACGATCTTGTTGGGAAAAAATTTCCCCGTATAAATTGAACTGCGAAAAAATAACTAAAGTTGATAAGCGGATACTGCATAATATATCAGCTACGAGAAAGTATCTCAACCACAAAAAAATAACCACAGATGCATGGAGAATTTTTAACATGGAAAACTCTCAATGTGAGGGAAAAAATCACGGGGTTCATCGCAACCCAAAACCATGCACTATATCAAAGTAATCTCCTGTGAGGGGCTTACAAAAGGCCGACCCTCAATACCGTGCTACAAATTACTAAACAATGGAGAATAATAGAGAGGAGAAATATCACCCAATGGTAAATCCATCGCCAGAATGTAGGGAAGAATGTTGGAGAAGAACTGCTCCAAAGGTTACTCCCTCCAAACTCCGCGGCAACCACGGACTTTCTTTCTTCTTCCTCTCTCTTATTTATTTCTTGTGCTAGGAGAGCTTGTGTTGGGATGATCCTGGTATGCACCCCATACCCACTATTTATACTCCATGGAGATGAAGAAATAAGGACATCTGGACTCCTACTTCCAATAGGATTAGGAAAACATAACTCCTAATACTAAAGGGTAATTGATCTCCTTCTCCAATCAATAATTGATTTTTCCTTCCCTAAATTTTTCTATAATTAGAAAATGGTGCTAAGTTAGCTATGATTAGTACAAACTTAAATGAAAAAAATCAACAGATACTTGTCTCTATATGAACCACTAGCAACAAACATGTAGTTCATTGTAATTTCAAAAGTCAAAGACAAATTTGCAGCAGATAATATCTATTTTATTAATTTTCTATTAAAAGAAACAAAAAATATTCCAAATAGGACTATTAATGTCCTATATATATGGAATAGGTTCCTACAATGAGGGAAACCCATCCAACAAATCTCCCCCTCACCGACGATGTGGGAATTGCTCTAAACCTGCAAGGGAGCAGCTCTCTCGAACTTTCTAAGCGATAAAGTCTTTGTCATCATATCGGCACCATTGACATCTGTGTGGATCTTATCAAGTACAAGCTTCTTCGATTCTAACACATTACGTATCCAATGATATCTGACATCGATGTGCTTCGATCTTGCATGGAATGTAGAGTTCTTGCCAAGGTGAATAGCATTCTGACTGTCACAGTAAAGCACATACTTGTCCCGATGAAAATCAAGTTCTTGCATGAACTTCTTCATTCACAGCAACTCCTTGCACGCCTCTGTAGCTGCAATGAACTCAGCCTCTGTAGTGGATAAAGCAACACATTTCTGGATACGAGACTGCCAAGAAACTACGCCACCTACAAAGGACATCATGTAGCCAGATACGGATCTTCTCCCATAAATGCCATCCGTCATATCTAAATCTGTGTATTAAAAAAGAATAGGCTTCTCTGCTCCAAAGTAAAGAGAGCAACTGCTAATACCTCGAAGATATCTCAAGATCCATTTAACTGCTCCCAATGCTATTTTCCTGGATTTGAGATGAACCTACTAATAACTCCAACTGTATGAGCAATATCTAACCTCATACAAACCATGGCATACAAGAGACTACCTATGGCTGATGCATAGGGAACTCTTTTCATATCTTTCTTCTCTACATTGTTCTGTGGGCTATCTTTGGAACTGAACTTGAAATACGCTCCAAGAGGGTGCTAGTTGGCTTTGCCTTCTCCATATTAAATCTTTGAAGTACCTTCTTAATGTACTTCTCTTGTGAAAGTTGAAGTTTCCTTACTCCCCCGCCTCGAGTGATCTTCATGCCCAGTATCTGACTTGCATATCCCAAGTCCTTCGTAGCAAAGGACTTGGTCGACTCTTTCTTCAAGTCAGAAATTATCTTTTCATTATTGCCTACAATCGGCATGTCGTCAACATAAAGCAACAATATGATGAAATCATCACCTGAGAATTTCCTCACGAATACACAATGGTCTGAAATAGTCTTGGAGTAACCATGCTCCCTCATGAACGAGTCAAACTTCTTATACCATTGTCTGTGTGCTTGCTTCAAGCAATATAGACTCTTCTTCAGTCTGCAAACATAATCTTCCTTGCCTTTGACCGTAAAGCCCTCTAGTGCAACATTTAAATTTCCTCCTCAAGGTCACCATGGAGAAAAGCTGCCTTCACATTCATCTGTTCGACCTCCAAATCAAGACTAGTTGCTAAGCTGAGAACCACCCTGATAGAAGACATCTTCACCATATGAGAAAGGATCTCATCAAAGTCAACTCCCTTCCTTTGGTTAAAATCTTTCACAACCAACCTATCTTTGTACCTTGGATTTGTAGAGTATTCATCATGTTTCACTCTATAAACCCACTTGTTTCTTAATAAGCTTAAAGGTATGATTGTCATGAATGGACTCAATTTCCTCTTTCATAGCTTCTACCCATTTCTCCTTGTTTGCATCTTGCAAGGATTCTTTATAGTATTCAGGCTTACGCTGTCTGTCAACAAAATGCACTCACGTGTAGAATATATAGTGGAAGGTCGTCTCTCCCTCAGGGTCTCTGTGGTGGGAGAGCCTCAGAAGAAGAAGAGTCATTATCATCTTGCACACCATTATCACTACTGTCATCTGCATTATCATCATCAGGAGTAGAGACTCTGTGGTACATCCTCCTCATGTCCTACATATGGTATCTGTTCATATGCATCATCTGGCACCACATGTGGAGCCCTCTGTAAAAGGACTGGCTCCATATCATCTGGCTGATAGCTGCTCGAAGGAAAGTCCTTAGCAACCTTCTTGATGTCTTCAATGGTTTGATCCTCAGAGAAGATCACATGCCTACTCCTCACCAACTTCTTCTCAACTGTATCATATAACTAGCAGCCAAGCTCATCTTGTCCATATCTTTTTCCCAAGAAGATGCACTGCTTTGTCTTTGCATCCAACTTGGACCTTTCATCCTCGGGAACATGCATAAATGCGTGGCATCCAAAGACCCGCAAACGGTCGTATGAGACATTCTTTCCATGCGAAACCTTGTCTGAACATCACCATCCAAGGGTACATGTTGAAGATAGATTAATAACATGAACAACAGTATAAAGTACTTCACACCAAAAAGAGTTAGGCAACTTAGCTTCAGAAAGGAGACATCTGACTCTCTCTATCAACGTCCTATTCATTCTCTCTGCAATGCCATTCAATTGTCGCATCTTGGGTGGAGTCTTCTAGTTCCTGATACCATGAGACCTACAATACTCATCAAACGATCAATATACTCACCGCCATTATCATTGCGGATGCACTTCAGCTTCTTTCTAGATTGTCATTCCACTAGCGCATGGAAGTCTTTGAAAACACCAAGGATTTGGTACTTCCTCTTTAAGGCGTAGACCAAAATTTTCTAGAGAAATTGTCAATTAATGTAACAAAATTAAAGTGCACCACTAAGAGAACCGAGAGAACTTACTTTCAACAGACCACAAACATCTGTGTGAACAAGCTCCAATGGTTGCATCTTCCTAGAAGGTGGATGGCTCTTGAAGGAGACTCTCATCTGTTTCCCAGCCAAGCAGTGTGTGCATATCTCTAGCTTCTCTTTCTTAATATCTATCAGCATATTCTTCCTCACCAAACACTATAGCCCCTTCTCGCTCATGTGCCCCAATCGTCGATGCCACAACTCAATTGATTTTGCAACTCCAGTCACATATGCAACATCATGGGAGATGGATGCATTCATGATGTTAAGATTGTTGCTATACTTCTTACCATAAGACACAACTAAGCATTCTGGGGTAAGCTTCCATTGACCCCCACCAAAAGTGTTAAGGTATCTTTCATCAACAAGGTTGCCTGCGGAAATGAGATTTAAGTGCATGTCTGGTGCATGCCTCACATCTTTGAGCATCAACACAACTCTGTTGGCATTCTTCCATGCAATATTGCCAATGCCAACAACATAGGGACAAAGAACCATTCCTATCTTTAATGTGTCAAAATCACCAGCTGTATATGAAGAGAAAAAGTCTCTCTGAGATGTGACAAGTAGACCAGATCCGCTATCAACAAGTCAAGAAGTATCATCCTGTGCGACATTTATCATCTCTTCATCACAGACAATGAGGAGCTCATGATGTGCAGATGCAACAACTTGTTCATAATTTTTCTCTTGCTTGTCGCCATCATTCTTGTTATCTTTCTTGAACTAAAGCAATACTTCTTGATGTGATCTTTCTTCTTGCAATAGTGACACTCTATATTCTGATATCTGGATCTGGACTTGCTTCTGCCATTGTCTCTTCCTATATCAATCTTGGTCTGGCTCCTCCCCATGTTCTCTATGATAAGAACCTCTAATGTGAAGAGCTTCCTTAGATTTTTCTTCGCATCTCCTAATTGAGAATGCTAGACTTGACTGTTTCCAAAGAAACGACCCCATTGACTACAGAATTCATAAGAAGACTCTGAAAGTCTCCCATGAATCTGGTAGAGTAGCAAGCAGTAACAATCCCTATATCTCATCTTCAAATTTTATCCCCATGCTCGTCAATTGGCTAGTAATTCCTTGGAATTCATTCAGAAAATCTAGTACAGAGTTGCCTTCCTTGAACCTCAAGTTCACCAGTCTCTTGAGAAGAAACAATTTATTACTTCTTGTCTTAGAGGTGTAAAGATTTTCCAGCTTCAACCACAAGCTTAAGTGTGACTTTTATCTTGGATATTGTTGTAGACATTCTCATCAACAAACTATCTTATGAAGACACAAACCTGCTCATGTTCAAACTCCCATTCCTCATCTATTTTAGCTTCGGACTTCTGCATTGAGAACACCGGAAGATGCATAGCCTTCACATATAAAAGATCATTCATCTTGTTCTTCCACAAATTGTAATTCACCCCATTAAGACCAATCATCCTGCTCGAACCAAACTCCATCTTGTAATCTGCCATTGAACCATGCTCTGATATAACTTGTTGGGAACAGATTCCCCGTATAAATTGAATTGCGAAAAAATAACCAAAGTTGATAGGTGGATCCTGTACGATATATCAACTACGAGAAAATATCTCAACAATAAAAAAATCAACCACATATGCACGAAGAATTTTTAACGTGGAAAATACTCAATGTGAGGGAAAAAACCACGGGGTTTATCGCAACCCAAAATCAAGTACTATAATCAAAGTAATCTCTCGTGAGGGGCTCGCAAAAGGTCGGCCCTCAATACGGTGCAATAAATCACCAATCAATGGAGAATAATAGAGAGGAGAAATATCACCCAATGATAAATCCATCGCCAGACTGTAGGGAAGAATACTAGAGAAGAACCGCTCCAAAGGTTGCTCCCTCCAAACTCCGCGCAACCACAAACTTTCTTTCTTCTTCCTCTCTCTTATTTCTTTCTTGTGCTAGGAGAGCTGTGTTGGAATGATCTTGGTATGCACCACATACCCCCTATTTATACTCCATGGAGATGAGCAAATAAGGAAACCTGGACTCCTACTTCTAATAAGATTAGGAAAAGATAACTCATAATCTTAAAAGGTAATTGATCTCCTTCTCCAATCAATAATTGATTTTTCCTTTTCCAAATAGGACTATCAATGTCCTATATATATGGAATAGGTTCCCACGAGGAGGAGAACCCATCCAACAGATCTCAACATCATTTTCAAGTATTTGTATATATGGCTTGGTGTCAAAATACAATTTCTTTAGTAATAATATTTCCATAATAGTAATATGATTTAATTATGTCGGCATCATTTATGCATATATTCAAATTTCTTTGGAAGTGGATCTGAATCACTTAGAGGAAGGGGACAATTCATCCCTTAATCGAACCTGATGGGCATAACTAGAAATATCTGCTACTCTTACTATTAGTGGGTTTCTACCCATTCCATAGCCGTCTGTGTACCATTTCCATCTTTTATATTCACGCTTTTTCTTGTTGTTTTTCCTATGCATTCAAATTTATCCCGATGCTTTCCCATTTTCTACACAATGTCACATGTTTTTCCCTTTCTTTCTCCTAATAGCTGTCGAATGTAGCGTTTCCTTTTTTAGGTTGGCTTACAGATGGCAAAATTCCCTATTTCCCTCACTTTTCCCCCTTGTCCTCATTGCCGACCCTACTGTTCCATATACCATCTGTCGATTTCTCTCCCCACACCCCGTTCTTCCCTCTGACATCTATCACATATTATTTTCTATGAGTCGCCCCTTGAAAACGCGTCTCACTACGCTTGTTAATTCAATCAAATTAATGGTCAAATTAATCGTTGTCGTTCGTTGCAGTCGGATAATGAGAGCAGATCAAAAACCACTTTGAATTAATGTCAAGTTAATCACACGTGGCAAATTTATTTTACTTGGGCAAGTCCAAGGTCGAACTCAGGGAGGCAGCTGTCTCCTTAGGTAGATTTTTAGCAATTTCCAATGTTTGATTTTCAGAGGATATTTTTTTCTTTTTCAATATTTTATGCAAGACACATGCACAGTCCAGCCAGTTTACAAGTTAATTCAGATAAGTGATCAAATCAAGTTCAAAAATTACGAAACTTGGCCAGATGATGAAATACAACGAAATTAAGGTCTTCTGATTTTTTTAGAATTTTCTAACACTAAATGAATTTACTGTGAATTAAAAAATGAATGTAGGGTGATTTTGACTAAATTAATTTTAATAAATATCAAATCGTAATATTTTTAGAAATAAAAATATCCTAGATAGTCTGAAGGTGAAGAATCCAGAAAAATTATTAAACCTAAATTTCTATGTGAGATGATCCTATTAAAAATTACTTAAGGAAATCACTAAATGATTTATTTAGGCCTCGAGATGCGTGTAAATGAGATGAAATTTTTACGTAATATGAACCTAATTATCTAGATCTAATGTGATTTTTTAGGGATTTTTGGAGTCACAAAGAAATTACTATCAATTAAGAGGCACAAATAGGCAAAATATAGCAAAATTTAACCAATTAATTAATAGAAAAATACACTGATATTAAAAAATATGCCAGTGTCACATATGGAAGAGGACAACATAAGCTACACAATACAATTTTCAAAATTGAAAAATAAATTAAAATGAGTGCCTAAATATGCGTGCAAAGACAGGGGTATAAATGCAATTACATGAATTAAAATTGATAAAAATAAAACGTGCTGACAGGGACCAATATGCAATTACCTATAATAATGAGGGGGTGGATACAATTTTTCCACAGAACACGTGCTCCACACGTAGGGTCTTCTGGTAGGGACTGAAATGCAAATCTGGAAACCTCCAAGGGGCTCGATGAAAATAACCCAGGACTCACGTGCATATCACGTGGGGGTCCAGGCTCGGGGGTCTTTGTAGGCTTGGATCGAGGCTCGGGTGGCTCTGGAGGTTCGGATCTGGCTCGGAGTAGCTTCAGGTGATCCAAGCCTAGTGGTCAGGGAAGAGGCTCGGATCAGGCGACGTGGCTTGATCTGGACCGTGGATCAAGTGATGATCCAACGATCAAGGGATGCTGAGGCGTGGCGCGTTTGGAACCGTTAGATCGTAAGTGATCCAACGACGATGGTTCTCTCCTGAGGCGAAGGCATGGTCGATCAGTGACCGTTCGATCTAGATTGATTCAACGACTCCTGGAGCGCGATAGAATGGTGATGTGGATGCGTCTGGAACGTCAGATCCTCCTTATCCTACGGCTATGGGATGTGGGTGACATGGCTAGATGGGGACCATTCGATCAAGGAGATCGAACGGCGGCTGTTCTTCTTCCTCGACCGGTTGCCGCCTCCTGTGGCAGAGAAGGCTGAGCTCCAGCGAAGGGGGCCTGACTCCACCTCGTCCTCTGGGCGTCGATGAAGCTCGTCGGAGGATCCCAAGTAGCTAGGAAGATTCGTAGAAGCTTCGGGGAGTCTCTGGTGGTCTCAGGAGTGGCGGAGAAGCTCTGGGGCGCGGTGGCGGAGGAGCTCGGAAGCAGCTCCGATGAGTCTCCGACCAATCGAAATGGATGTACCTGCATGGGGTTAGAAGATAGCCGAAGCGTGCTATGTGTCTGTGGGGTGATCTGGAGTGAAGTGTGAGGCTTGTGAAGAAGTAAGGTGGTCAGGTGATCGAGCTTCACCAAGATGGCGGAGCTGGCATCGGTGAGAGGTGAAGCTCGTCGGCGGAGGGAACAAAGGGTAGCACGAAGATCGGAGCTCCCTTGCGAAGCTCGGAGGATGGTTGATGGAGCAAGAAGTGATGGAATGATGGCGAATAAAATTGGAGAAGAAGAAAGAAAAATAAGAAGAAGATCGGAGAGATGGTAGAGGTGTCTACATGGGGTCAGAAGCTCGGAGGGAGCTTCCAGGTCGTCGCTCGAAGGCAGGTAGGGGACCTGAGCTCTTGCAGCTCAGGGATGAAGCTGCAGCACGACGGTGGAGGGTCTTGGATCTCGTCGGAGGTGGTTCTCGATTTTCGCTCGACCTCAGGTTAAATTGCCGTCACCAATCTGAAGGTGGGAGCTCGGAGATACTCTCCGTGGTGGCGGATGGGGGTGAAAGTGGCTGGAGGCGAAGTATTTAAAGGATGGAGGTGACGGCATGGATGGTGAAGAGGTGGAGTTCGTGGGTATCGTGGAGCAAAGTTGAGGGAGGTCATGGAGATCGAGGGGGTTGGCGAGGATGAGGGACGTGTGTGCTGCGTAGTGGTGGTGTCAGGTGGCGGAGAAGGTGATCGGCGTGGCGCCCAAAATAGAAAGGGGGCGGCCCCTTGCGCACGGTGAGAGACGTGGGTGCAGGGTGTGCGGTAGGAAGACGACGAAGCTTCGACCGTTGGATCGAGCGATCCAACGGCCCGAATGGAGGTGCGGTTTAATGCTTGGGATCAGATCAAGGGAGCGAAATCGAAGGGCTCAGGACACGCCACGTGGCGGATGCAGGGCTAGGCATTAACGGGCGATCCTGATGAGGTCTGGGGTTTGATCGGAGGGTGCAGACAACGTGCGAGATGGAGGGCCAAGATGCGATGCTTCTGGCGATGATCGGATGGCGCACAGAGTGCCACGTGGTGGACTGTGGGCGAGGCGCTAGCGGACGTGAGCTGGGTATGATCAGACGATGGGGAACCAAGGGCATGCGTAGAAGTCATTGGGCCTTTGATCTAGATCGAGATCCAACGGTCAGGGGTGCTGGCGGACCGGTCAAAAGGGGCGGGCCGCGTGGCGCAATCAAAGGGCGCCACATGACCAGCTCTGAGTGGCTGGGAAGAAAAATTAAGTTAGGGAGAGAAAGAAGCCGAATTTGGAAAAATTTAAAACATGAAAGTTGTAGATCTCGATGAGATCTAGAAGTTTTATGTTAACCAAAAATGGAGATGAGGTCAAATATGATACAAAAATACAAGAGTACAAATATACATATATGTAGTATACAAGGGGACCCAAAACCCAAGTTTTGCATACGAGCTCCGAATTAAATGAAATTAGTCTCATTTTAAAGATCTCTGCATGTGTATCAATCTGAAGGTGAGCAGACCTAATTCAGAGTTTGTAAGAGAGATATATTGGCAATTTAAGGTTAAGGGCGTTTGGGGCTTTATTGCGTATTTTACAAGATAGGAATTTTGGCCTTCTTCCTTATATTATTAACTAATAGTGTACATATTATAAGGAAGGTGTTATTTCATTTTGGAGGAGATATAAAATAAATAAATAGATGGATATTTTACAAGTGGATTTTACAAATGAATTGGCTTCTTATTTAAATGCAAATATGCTTAAATGCACATCTTGTGGATTGATGCATGAATGCTATTTTTGCAAGATAAAGGTAAATATGATGCTAAATACCCAGGGACAAAGCTCTATTTTCAACTTTAAGAGTGATGAATAGCAGATTCATCAACCCCCTATACTTAAACCTTGCTCGTCCCTGAGCAACTAAAATGTAATGCAAGAGTGAAATGATTTTGGGTTCCATACCAAGGTCATGAACAAAAGTTGAAAATGGAGCTTGACTCGACCTTTGGATTAATTGTATGGTGGAACCTTATTGGGATCTGAACTTAAGACCTAATAGACTTCAAGTTCCACAAGTCTTCTATTCAATACTCCTCAATAGTCAGGTCAGAACAAATCCTTAGATGCAAATTTCTGATGACTATAATTCTTACTTGTACTGTGTAAGTGAAATGTAACTCTCCACATCAGAAATGACTAAGAAGCAGCCTCCTCTAACAAGGTAACTCAAATAACCCGGTCCAGTAACTCTTTCCTCGAGGAGCGGGGTATTCCCTTCTAAGTTCAAGTGCGACCAGCTCAAGAGGAGGGGGTGGAGAAAGAATGGACGGTAGCCAGTGTAGCTACCTATCCCGGGATGCCTGACCAGTGTAGCCAAGTCATCCAGCTACAGACTTCTTGCTAATATACATACTCCGACAGGTATTTTATTTTCACTTGGACATGTCTGATTTTTTGGAGTACATACAAAGTGCAGCATGTACATCTGGAGTTTTTCCTCTTGAGCCAGTAGACTAACCCTCTTTTGAAGCATTACTGCAACCCACAGCATCCCATCCTTCGATGTCAATACCACTAGACTAGGTTGAGATGCACTACCCTCCCTAGGGAAGGACGGATGTTTCCACCCGTGTGCTACTCCAAGCTAAAGGATTCTACCTCCTCACCACCTCATCAATAAAGAGCTATGTGCATTGTGCTTGTCCAGGTTAGGTCATTATCTAAAAGAATCATGCGTGTGCATGAGATATTCTACTTAGACTAATCAAGATGACATGTGAACATAGACTTGTGGACTCAAAGAATTAAGTCACTTGACCTGAAAAATCTTAACTCCAACTCCTATAAGGTTCCTCTGAAATTAGGTGGATGAAGGTCAAATCAAGTCCATCCTCAATATCTACTCATAACTTGGTTCAGATCCCACTAGCTTTTCACCTTGCATATGAAAGATATGCGGATGAGATGCAGATGACATGCTATTTAGATGAATGAAATGCAAGACTCTCTTTTTTTCAAATGCAGAGATGATATGCAAGAGTAAAAATAAGAAGCCTATATTTTTTGTTTTTGTTTTTATTTTTCAAAACTTTGGTATACCTCCTATGTTACAACAATTTACAAGAGTTTTGTAAGTGTTATACAAATTATACAAGTGTTATACAATATACAAGTATACAAGTATTTTATTTTTTTTTCAATTTTTACAAAAGTTTTACAAGTATGATACAACAAGTTTTATTTTATTTTTTTAATTTTTACCCATGCGTAATTATTGCATAATATATACAAAGATACGTGAAAGTACGAGCTATGGGTAAAGTATATATGTAATATATACATGCCCCCCTATACTTAGCGTGTGCTATGTCCTCAGAGCACGAAAAGCGAGGAAAAAGACATAGCTCGTGCTAAGTGTAAGAGAGCCAAAGAGAACGAAAAATGTAAAGAAGTCGTCCTGCCCCCCTATACTTAGGCTCTGGCAGCCTAAGTGTAGAAGAAGAACAAGAATGGGACGGACGAGGTAAAGAGGAGAAATGAATGAATATACAATGCGGGCATCGGTCCCCCATATACTTAGGCTCAGGCCAGCCTAAGTATAGGATGGAAGTGAGTATGAGGACCAATGTGATCTGGAGGATATACAGAGAACAGACTCAGGTGGCTCATCCCCCCTATACTTAGGATCTGGTCATCCTAGGTATAGTCTAAAATAGTGATCAATGAAGCTGGGATGAATTACTAGAGTCGCGGGGGAGAAAGGACAGAATGTACAGGAATGATGGGTATATACAAGGTTGTCGGTCTGAATCTTTCAAGATGCTGCTGATGGCTAGAGCTCACTGCTGCAAGGTCTCATGCGCGGCTCGATGTGTATCTGTTGAATCTGTCTCACGCATGAATATAACCTCCTCAACCTGGACTAACTACTCATTGGATTCGATGAAGTGCTTCAACAGTTGTCCATTCACTAAGAATGTCGGTGCATCATCTGCGAGATCTGAGATCTCGACACATCCACTATCGTGCACCGCACTGACGACAAATGGGCCTGTCCACTTGGACTTCAACTTACCTTGGAAGATCTTCAGCCTAGCATTAAACAACCATAGCTTCTGTCCAGAAACAAAGGTCTTTTGTTCTGATATATCTATCATACCAACACTTAACCTTGTCCTTGTACACCAAACTTTTGTCGTATGCACGGTTTCTGACTTCCACAAGCTCATTCAGATCCATTTATCTCTTCTTTTGCCCAAGGTGTGTGTTCCAGTTGACCTTCTTGATCGCCCATTCTAATTTATGCACTAACTCTGCGGGCAAATGGTACGGCTTTCCGAATACCATCCGGAATAGGGAGGTTCCTAACGGTGTCTTGTAAGCTGTCCTATAAGCCCATATAACTTGATCCAAGATTTGAGACCAGTCCATCCTATCTGGGCGGAAAAGCTTTTGCAATATAGTTTTCACCTCCCTATTCGACACCTCAGCCATACCATTAGTCTGTGGGTGGTAAGGACTAGCGACGCGGTGTTCGATGCTGTAGTATTTCAAGAGTTTCTTCACCTCTCGATTTACAAAGTGGCTACCCCCATCTGATATCATCATTTTGGGGATCCGAAAATCTAGAGATAATATGCTCTCTGATGAATTTACAGATAGTCATGCTGTCTGCGGCTCGGGTCGGGATAGCCTCCACCCATCTGGATAGGTAGTCTACCGCAAGAAGGATGTACTCGAATCCGTGGCTAACAGGGAAGGGGCCCATGAAATCGATGCCCCAGGCGTCAAAGACATCACAAATGATGACAGGCTGCATAGGCATCTCATCCTTGGAACCAACGGTTTCTCCCATTCTCTGGCATACTGGACACGACTTCGCAAAGGTGATGGCATCGCGAAACAAAGTCGGCTAGTAAAAGCCACACTGAAGTACCTTCCATGCGGTCCTCTTTCCGGAGTGGTGTCCTCCTACCTCCAAGTTGTGGCATAAAAAAAGGACACTCTGGTATTCCTCCAAGCTGAGGAATACACCGTCTCCAGACACAATCTGGTCCTTCAAAGAAAAAGATCGGATCCTCCCAAGGGTAGTGTCTAGCATCCGACTTCAGTCGGTCGATGTGGCTCTTGGGCCAACCTTCGGGAACCTTCTTGGAGACAAGATAGTTCACTATGTTGGCATACCATGGAAGTGAGTCGAAAACAAAAATTGACTCGTCAGGGAAGGAGTCTTGAATTGGTGAATCCTTGGAAGCATTGACATCTTAGAGACGAGAGAGATGATCGGCTACTACATTCTTCTTTCTAGGTTTATCACGAATCTCCAAATCAAACTCCTGAATAAGCAAAATCCACCAAAGAAGACGCGCCTTCATGTCCTTCTTCTCCATCAAGTATCGTAGCGCCGTGTGGTCAGTGAACACAATTACCTTGGATCCGATTAAGTGAGATCTGAACTTGTCCAAGGAAAACACTACCGCAAGCATCTCCTTTTCCGTAACTGTATAGTTACGCTGAGCGGTATCAAGCACTTTGCTTGCATAGTGGATTGCAAATGGGACGCCATCCTGTCCTAACACAGCCCGAACAACAAAGTCTGAGGCATCCTTCATGATCTCAAAAGGTAGAGACCAATCTGGGGCTTGTAGGATCAGGGCGTCCTTGATCATTCCCTGTAATAGCTTAAAGGCCTCAAGATATTTGTGATCAACAATAAAATCCATGTCTTGCCTAAAAGCTCAGTTAGCGGTCGGGTAATCTTAGAAAAATCCTTGATGAATCTCCGATAGAATCCGACATGCCCGAGGAACGATCGCAACTGCTTGACATTGGTTGGTGGCTGGAGTCGTCTGATCACATCCACCTTGGCAGGGTCAACCTCCATTCCTCTCTTAGAGATGACGTACCCCAACACAATGCCCTTCATCACCATGAAGTGACTTTTCTCCCAGGAGAGCACCAGATTAACCTCACAACAGCATTTGAGGACTCGGTCCAGATTCCTAAGACAGGAATCGAAGGAATCGCCGTGGACTGAGAAGTCGTCCATGGAAACTTCCAGAAATTCGCCAACCATTTCGGCGAATACATCAATCATGCACCTTTGAAAAGTACCTGGAGCATTGCATAACCCAAAGGGCATGCGCCTGAAAGCATAGGTACCAAAGGGACATGTGAACGTGGTCTTTTCCTGGTCCTCCGGAGCTATGGCTACTTGATTGTAGCCCGAGAACCTATCCAAGAAACAGAAGAACTCTTTCCCCGCTAGTCTCTCTAGGATTTGATCAATGAATGGTAGGGGGAAATGATCCTTCTTCGTCACAGCATTCAGGTGTCTGTAATCCACACAGACGCGCCACGACGTGGGCACTCGCGTCATGATCTCCTCTCCATCCTCGTTGGTGGTTGTCTGAATCCCCGACTTTTTCGGGACTACATGGATCGGGGCCACCCATTTAGAGTCGGAGATGGGATAAATGAAACCCGCGGTGCACCATTTCTCTATCGCCTTCACTACCTCTCGTAAATTTGGATTCAAACAACGTTGGAATTCACGAGAGGGTTTGGCTTCATTCTCCTAGTAGATATGGTGCGAACACAGAGCGTGATTTATCCCGTGGAGATCGGAAATGCTCCAGCCTATTACCTTGCAGTTTTTCTCCAGGATCTCTAGCAAGCGAGATTCCTGCACCTCGGTCAATCGCGAACTGATGATGACCAGATATTTCTTCTCTTGACCCGCAAGCAAGGCGTATTTTAGCATTGTGGGTAAAAGCTTGAGCTCAGGTAAGGTGTGATTGTCTAGGAGATCTGGCTCAATCAAATCTAGTTCAGTGTTGAAAGTGGATAGATCTGTCTCTGTAATTGCTGCCACCAAATTATTCGGCTCTGGAGTCGGATCGTCAAAGGTCTCCATGCAATCGGCAAAAGCCACGTCCCAATCGTCATTCTCATCTTCCGATTGTCCTAAAGAGGGAAGGACTGATAGGCCCAACTGGGCCTCTAAGTCATCGAAGATGTAGGGGGATGCAGGTTCTGAGCTGTACTCGTTTCTGAGGACCTCGCAAACTTTCTCATGCACTGGATCATCTCCGGAGGGGAGGGACTCATCGGTACTGGCTGGGTTCTGTCTCCATGGCCCAACTGTGTCTACATGGTCGTAATTTGCTTCGATTGAAGAGTACTCGGTGCTGGATTCAGAATCCAGTCTCTGCCATCTGGTTTGCTTCATCTCAAGTTCCTCATCTCCGCCTGGAGTTTGGAACTGGATCTTCCCGATCTTGTAATCAAACAAGGCCCTTGATGTGCGCGAAATGACCACTCGGGTAAAGGTGCTAATCGGTCGTTGCGACCCAAGCAATCAAGTGCGAACAATCAAGAAAAATAGACCACCAATAGAAATAAAATCAATCAAAAATGCGATAGCGGTCTTGCTATTATATTAACCTGGTATAGCGACCAGGGTCGAACACAAGGAGCACGGATTGACCTTGCGGCCTACGAAGTAGTCAAAAAGGAAATAAAATAAAAGAAGAAAATATTTTTGGTAGTTTTTAATTATTTAATATTTTTTTGGATTTTTAATGTGTTAAGAAAATAATAAAAGCTAATAAACCACTCACTTCAACAGTTTATTAAATACACTAAAAATCAACCAAAAATTCTAACAAAAATGTTTTTATGTGTTTTATAATTTTTAGTGTTTTTGGTGAATTTTTGGGATTTTTCTGGGATTTATTTAATTTTCTAAAAATCAAAAAGTAACTAAAATAGTAGGTACTGTCCAGCCGAGCTAAAAGGGCCTAGATAAAATATCTAAAGGCCTCAAATTAGCTGGGAGGTAATTTTCCTGTAAAGAGAATAAGACAAGGAAAATTTAGGCACCAATTTAATTATTTTTGAATTTTTAATTGATTTACTAGATTTTTTATAAGATTTTGAGTGTTTTTCAATTTTTAGTGGTTTTCAGCAATGAAAAATAGCCAAAATTGGCTAGAAAATCAAACACAGCAAAATAGACAGTAAACCTTTTTTGTAATTTTTAGACACTATTTAATATTTTTTTGTGATTTTTATAGTTAGACAGTGAAGAAAATAGATGTTTTTGAATTTTTAAAAATAACAGATGGAAACAAAAATGTCCTAAAAAATCCTCGAAAAGTTTACACTATGGCAGGAGTCATGTGTCCAATTTTCGTTGGATTTGGAGGTATTCTGCTATTTTACTCAAAAATAAAGAGGGGGCACAGTGCATAGGGACCAAAGTGCGAATACCCGGAAGTCTGGGGGGTCTGGTGCAATTAACCCAGCAAAACACGTGCTACGCACGTGCCTGGGGCACTCAGGGACCCAAATGTAAGAAAAATAAGTTCCGAGGGCTATTTGGTAACAGGTACCAAAAGCCCAGGGGCTTATATGCAAATAACCCAAAAAATCACGCACATGTTCAAATGTATCACGCACAGGGGTATAAATGCAAATATTAAAAACTTTCATTCATTAAAGAACAACCAAAACTACATGGTAGATAATGTAAAAATCCCAGAAAGATCACGTGTCGATGCACGTGTCAGACCACACACAGGGGCATATCAGTAAATAAATGCAAGCACAAGGGTCTCTATGCAAATATCCTAAAAACTAAACAACTATACTGACTAATTACAGGATTAAACGCGAAATGAAATAAAAAGAAGGGCCTAAGGGTAGTTTACCCTTTATTAATGGAGCGGCTGGATGGATGCCACGTGTAGCATCTAACGGTGGCGAACGACAGGGGCTCCAAAGCTACGCTCCTCGGGGTGATCCAACGGCGGGGGCGTGGCCACGTGTCTGATCAAGCGGTCGAGGACGTCAGTGGCCAAACCCTTCACTGGACCAACGGCTGGGATCGCCTCTCCAAAGATCTGGCGGTGCAGGAGCCTCCTGAGATGGACGGTCTACATCAGAACTGGAGGGCTGAGGCGATCGGACGACGACGGGGGATGCTGGATGAACTGTTCGCCGGCGAGATTCGCCGGCCTCGGGCGTGCGCTAGGATCCTCCTGGAAGCACGCTGAAGGTC
This sequence comes from Ottelia alismoides, assembly GCA_037367405.1. Taxonomy (NCBI): domain Eukaryota; kingdom Viridiplantae; phylum Streptophyta; class Magnoliopsida; order Alismatales; family Hydrocharitaceae; genus Ottelia; species Ottelia alismoides. The sequence continues at coordinate 324,070 of JAZKJV010001124.1, read as the reverse complement.
GGAGAAGGAGCGTGGGGTGCTTCCGCGTCTGCCGGTGGCTCCGATGACCCAACCGGGCTCTGGAGAGCTCCGGCGAGGTCGGCGGAGGTACGCCTCCTGGCTCGATATCGAAGGACCTCAGATGGACCTTACTATACCTGCTAAACAGTCCAGAAGGCTCGCGGGTCGAGGGCAAACTGCCTCGACCCGGTTAGGCGGGGGGACGGTGGACGATGGGGCGATATGGACGAACTCCGGCAAAGGGAGGGACGGTGGAGCTCGAACCCCAGCTCCTTTGCGAGCTGGGTTGGATGGGGATATGGAGAAGGTGCGCGGGAAGGAGGCGAGGGTGATGGTGAAGCCCGATGATCGATTGGGGGTCGGTTGTGGACGGAATCGGCGAAAGACGGCGGAACGGCGATTTGGGCGTAATGGAAAATCAAAGGAAAAGAAGGGTCTAAGTGACTACCTGGGTGGACGAGGAGACTGGGGATGAGCTAAGGATGCTCTGGGTCTTCGCCTCGAGGAGCGTCTCCCTCCGAGGCTCGAGCTCCAGCTGGTGGCGGAGCAACGGCGGCGAAGCTCGCCGGATCAGTGGTCACGCTCCCTCTCCTCGCTTCAACAGCACCGGACGCGAGCTGTCACTCTCACGAGCACGCTGGAGCTCACAGGGGGTGGAATCGAATGGCCAAAGATGATCAATGAAGGTGGCGGAGCTCGACTTTATACGCAGGGATGATCCGGAAAGAAGCGCGCGGGTAGGGAAATCAGGAGCGTGGATCTCGATGCGGTAGCTCCGGCGAGGGTCTCGGGTATGTCGTGAAGGAGTCGGACCCGGGGTTTAGGCGAGTGGGAGTCGGGTCTGCCTGGGAAAAATCCGAGAAGGAGAGTCAGGCGTTGCAGACCCGCGAGAGGTGGTCCTGGGGGGGAGTTGACCGGGCGGTCAACATCCCCCAGAGCCAATGGGTGGCGGCCACGTGGCTGAATTTTGGAAGTGAAATTAAACATAGAAAATGGCCGATTTAAAGGAAAATCAAAACATGAAATATTTTTATTTTATTTTTTTTCTATTTTTTAGTGATTTTTAATTAATTTTTCAAAGTGAAAATAGGGTATATACATAGTAGTGTTATATAGGTATATATACACTACATAGAATTTTGATGTTTTTTTGATTTTTAATTGTTATTTTTATACAATTGTATTCCCCTTTTATTTTTTTATTTATTTTCATTATAAAATAAGGAATAAAAAGATATTTTATTTTATTTTAATTATTTATATACATAGGTGAAATAAATACATATATACATTTATATACATGGTATATTTACAATATATTTTTTGTGTTTTTAATTTTGTTATTTTTATTTTGTTTTTGTTTTAATTGTTTTTATTTTATTTATTTACACTATATAATATAGGATATTTACAAGAATTTTGGAAATTAATTTTTTTTATTTATAAGGCTAAATAAATATAAAGGTGGTTCTATGTATAATGTGATCATGTACATGAATGAGATTTTTTGGTTTCTTTTTAATTTTTTATATTTTTATATTGATTTTATATTTATAAATATATACAAATATTTACAAGACTATTTTTGTGAGGAAAATACTTTTATTTTATTTACATATATATTTACACACATGAGCCCCTATCTCCCTCTACTTTGGCTTTTATGCGGTCAGGCCCATGCTGAGCCCTCCCTTGGGTTAGGTTGCTCAATATTTATTCTAAATATTTCCCTCTTTTTCTTTTTATCTTTATTCTTTTATTTTTGTACAAAACATGCTAATTATAGGTTTTTACACAATGCATGCTTTTGGTAATTATTTGTATTTACACATATCTACATGCATTTGCAAAGGTTTTTGTAGCTAAAATATAAGAATAAAGAGTGATGAATGAGTATTCATCACCCCCCTATACTTAACTTTGCTAGTCCCTTAGCAAACACTTATTTTAAAAAGAAGTGAAAAAGAAATAAAGAAAAAGAAATAGAGAATGTACATGGATCAAGGCTGATTATTAAACTTGCCTTCATTAAATTAAGGTATGGAGCTCGATCAGATCTTTGGATTATTAATGTGTCGGAACCTTATTTGGACTTAAGTCTAAAACTCAACAGCCTCTAAGTTCCACTATTCTATAACCAAGACTCCTCAATGCTCCAGATCAGAACAAGTCATCAATCACAAACCCTGAAGACCATGAATCTTTTCTTGTCCTGTGAATGTGAGGTCTAAGCTCTCCACCTCAGAAATGGCAACTTGACAACCCTCCCCAACAAGGTAACTCTATGACCTCAATCTGGCCACTCTTTCCTCGAGGAGCGGGGTATTCCCTTCTAAGTTCAAGTTCAACCGGCTCAAGAAGAGGAGGAAGAAGAGAATGGGTCAAGGCCAGTGTAGCCAAGTACCCTTGGGAGCTTGACCAGTGTAGCCAAGTCTCCCTGCTGCAAGCTACATCAGGTGGATCATGAAACCAAGCTTTACTTATTGCACTCTATATACATACTCCGGTGGGATTATCATTTTCTCTCAGACCCACCACTTTTTGGAGTTATTTTCTTTTTGCACTTTTTTTTCAAGTGCATCTATACAACATATACATGTGCAGCATATATACAAGGAGTTTTTCCTCTTGAGCCAGTAGACTATCCCTCTTTTGAAGCTTTATTGCAACCCACAACTCCTGTCGTTAGACCTCATGGCAACCAGATCAAGTTGAGACACACTTCCTTCACTAAAAGAAGAAGAGAGGTTCCGCCTAGAAGTACTACCCTCATATGCTACCCCAAGTCAAGGAAGACTGCCTCCTCACCACCTCATCCATAGAGAGCTCGGTGCATAGTGTTGGTGTCCAAGTAAAGCCATTGTCTATATGAGTCATGTGTTATCGTTAAATGCTCTACTTAGGCTCATTGAGATGACATGTGATCATAGCCTAGTGGACTCAAAGAATTAAGTCACCATGGACCTGAAAAGCCTTAAACCTAAGCCATATAAGGTTCCTCTTAGAAATTAGGTGGATTAAGATCTTAATCAAGCTCCATTTCTCAATTTGATTCCAGGCTAGTTTAAATGTCAACTATCATCCAGGAAAACTATATACATATGTACAAAAGATGCTATTTACACAAATTTTACAATCATGCAAAATTTTTGAAAAATGTTTTGAAATCATGTATGGATGATGCATGAAGTGCAAGTTTTGCAAAAAGATATTTACACACGATTTTTGCAAACTTTTGATTTTCAAAACATTTTGGAAAAATTTTGCACTATATACATAATTTTGATAAGAAAATATTTACACAAGCTTTACACAAAAGATTTTTGAAATCATTTTTACAAAAATAATTTGTACACTAGCTATTTATGTGCAAATAAAAGAAGTTTATGAACATGAAAAATTTTTAATTTTTGTGATTTTTAGCCATTTTATTTATTAACACACTCACACAAAGTACGAGTTATGGCTAAAGTATATATGAAATATATACACACCCCCCTATACTTAGCTCGAACGATGTCCTCAGAGTCAAGAGCGATGAAGAAGACATAACTCGTGCTAGGTATAGGGAAGTGAAAAGAAAGGCTATATACAAAGATGAATGAATGAAATAGAAAAGTCAAGAGTGTCTCGGGTCTTCCCCCTATACTTAGGATCAAGTAACCCTAAGTATAGCAGGCTGTATACTAAGGGAAAAATCGAGTGGAGAATGTACATGGTCTACCCCCCCTATACTTAGGGTGAAATATCCCTAAGTATATGCAGCAAAAACAGGGGTAGAAGGAAACAAAAGAAATGCCCGAAGGTCTCACATCCCCCCTATACTTAGGGCAAAGTGCACCCTAAGTATAGCATAATCACAAGATGAAGAAAGGGATGTGGGACTAAAGAATGTATTGATATAGACATCTGGATCTATATAAGGCGGAGGATCAGTGAAAATCAGGCGTGAGATGCATTAGATGTGAGTCAAAGATCACATCTCATGCAAAATGAATAGGGGCAAGATCAACGACCCGCGGCTCATGATTTAGAAATGGCTTGAGCCGCTGGCCGTTTACTCGAAAGGTACTCTCAGAAGACAACTCGGATATATCAATGCTACCGTTGTCGTGTACCTTTCTGACCAAGTAGGGTCCCTTCCACTTGCTCTGTAGCTTCCCTGGAAACAAACGAAGCCTCGCATCAAACAGCCATACTCTCTGTCCAATCTCAAAATGCTTGTGGTTGATATGAGAATCATGCCACTCCTTCACTCTCTCCTTATACTGTAGGCTGTTTGAGAAAGATGTATCTCTCAACTCCTCCAAGGCTGCTAACTCTGCCCTCCTCTGGTCTCCTACACCATCTGGATCCATGAGTATATCAGTAACTGCCCAAAGTGACTTGTGCCTCAGCTCAACAGGTAATGGCACGGCTTGCCATATACGAGGCGAAAGGGAGATGTGCCCAATGGAGTCTTGAAAGACATCCTATATGACCATAAGACCGAGTCCAAAAGCGGTGACCAATCCTTTCGGTCAGGGTGGACGACTTTCTGCAATATAGTCTTGATCTCCCTATTCGACACCTCGGCTAGACCATTCGTCTGTGGATGGTAAGGTGTAGCAACACGATGGTCTATACCGAACTCGCTAGCAAGGGCCTTCACCTGATCGTTGATGAAATGAGACCCCCTATCAGAAATCAAAACTCGTGGAACCCCGAACCGCGTGATGATGTGCTTCCTAAAAAATCTGCAAACTGTCCTCGCATCAGCGGCTCGGGCGGGGATAGCCTCAACCCAACGACTAACATAATCCACGACCAAAAGAATGTACTCAAATCCCTGACTCTTAGGGAATGGACCCATGAAATCGATGCCCCATGCGTCAAAAACCTCACAGAAGTGAATGAACTGCATCGGCATCATATCACGTTGTCCACAAGTGCCCATCCTTTGACAGTCAGTACACCTCTTCACGAACTCATCAGAGTCCTTGAAGAGGGTAGGCCACCACAAGCCGGATTGGAGCACTTTCTGTGCCGTTCTCCTCCCAGAATGATGTCCTCCTGCCTCATGCTTGTGGCAGTAAGTGAGGACGCTATGGTGTTCCTCCTGAGGAATACACCGACGCCAGACGCTATCCCCTCGTTCGTGGTAAAGAATGGGATCCTCCCAGTGGTAGGACTTGGCCTTCGCAAGGAAGGTCTCAAGCCTCTGCTTGGGCCAATCTTGTGGGACTTTCCCAACAACGAGAAAGTTCACAATATCGGCATACCACGGGAGTGAGGCGATAGCAAGGATCGCCTCATCTGGAAAGGTATCTCGAATGGGATCAATCTGCTCAGACTCCTCAGGCTGCTCTAAACGGGAGAGATGTTCCGCCACCACATTCTTGACTCCAGGCTTGTCCTTGATCTCAATGTTGAATTCCTGGAGTAGAAGGATCCATCTAGTGAGTCTGGCCTTGGCATCCTTCTTTGCCATGAGGTACCTGATGGCGGTGTGATCTGTGTACAAAGTCACTCTAGATCCAATGATATAAGATCGAAACTTATCTAGGGCAAACACTACGGCTAGCATCTCCTTCTCTGTGACCGTGTAATTCCGCTGGGCGGAATCCAATGTGCGGCTAGCGTAGTGAATAGCAAATGGAACTCCATCCCTCCTCTGCCCCAGCACTGCCCCTACGGCAAAATCGGAGGCATCCGTCATGATCTCGAATGGGAGAGACCAATCAGGCGGCTGGAGGACAGGAGCCTCAATCACACACTGCTGGAGAGTCGCAAAGGACGAAAGACACTTGTCATCGACAAGGAACTCGGTGTCTTTCGTCAAGAGATCAGTCAACGGCCGGGCAATCCTGTTGAAGTCCTGAATAAATCTCCTATAAAATCCAACGTGCCCCAGGAATGACCGTAGCTGCCTCAAATTGGACGGGGGTACGAGTTTTCTAATGACATCAACCTTGGCCGGATCAACCTCCATGCCCCTATTGGAGATGATGTGGCCAAGCACCGTCCCTTGAGTCACCATGAAGTGACTCTTCTCCCAAGATATAACCAAATGGTACTCAATACATCGCTGGAGTACTCGGTCTAGGCAGTCAAGACAGGAGTCAAATCCGTCACCGTAGACCGAGAAATCGTCCATGAAGACCTCCAAACACTCCCCTACCATGTCTGAAAAGATCGACAGCATGCACCTCTGAAAAGTCGCAGGGGCATTGCATAGCCCAAATGGCATGCGTTGAAAGGCATATGTACCAAAGGGACATGTAAAGGTGGTCTTCTCCTGATCCTCAGGAGCGATGGCCACCTGGTTGTAGCCCGTGTACCCATCCAGGAAGTAATAATGGCTCTTCCCTGCCAGTCTCTCAATGATCTGGTCAATAAAAGGCAGGGGAAATGGTCCTTCTTGGTGGCCTGGTTGAGTCTCCTGTAATCAACACAGACCCTCCAAGAGGTGGGTACTCGTGTAGCAATCTCCTCTCCTGACTCACTGATCACAGTCGTGATGCCCGCCTTCTTGGGCACCACATGCAAGGGGCTGACCCACTTGGAGTCGGAAATGGGATAAATAAAATCTGCACTCCACCATTTTGATATTTCCTTCATCACGACCTCTCTTAGGTTGGGGTTCAGTCGCCGCTGGAACTCACGCGACGGCTTCGCCCTCTCCTCGAGATAAATATGGTGGGAGCACACTGATGGACTAATCCCATGAAGATCTGCTACGCTCCATCCGATTGCCTTGCGGTTCTTTTCAAGAACCCCCATCAAACGGGATTCTTGCTCTCCAGTCAGATCGGCGGAGATGATGACTGGGTACATCTCAGGTTCGCCTGCAAGGAACCGATACTTCAGCGAATTAGGGAGTGTCTTCAGCTCTGGACAGCTGGGTGCTGGCAAATCTGGCCTCGGAAGAAGGTGCGTGAATGCTGCTAAGTCTGCCAAATCTGCCTGGGAGAAAGAATACGAGCTCTCGCAAACTGGATCTGGAGGAGGCTGCTCAACTGTGCTGTCTCTGATCTGCTCTGCCTCTACCTCCTCCTCATCTGTAGGCTCAGGTGGACTCAGGTCTGGCATCTGGTCATCACAATCTGCCCAATCAGACTCTGAATCCGAAGGATCTACATCAAACAAGGTGGCATCAGTACCACCGTCACACAAGGTGGCCTCAGTACCACCATCACTAGAAACCGTGTCGCGGTCGAGAATCGGCTCTGCTGCCTCTGTAGTATCCTGGACCAGGGCTGTGCTCTCCAAGCTCTCCTCTGCTGTCATCTCTGCCTCAGTGGTGTCTGGAAATGAGAGGATGGCCTATGTTGAAGGGTATGCCCATGCTGCCTCATCATCTGTGATCACAAAATCACAGTCCTGGTGGATGTCTAGCCCGGCCTCTGTCAGCTGCTCTGTATCTGTGCTGGTCTCTGAGCATGCTCTCTCTCTGGCTCTGTAGTCCTCGACCGTCTCTATCTGTACACTCTCGCCCTCTACGCGAAAGTATACCTTCCTGCTATCATGATCAGTCACCGCCTTGGCAGTGGCCAAGAACGGACGACCGAGGATGATGGGGGTATCGGCCACTGAGTCATGGATCTCCATGTCCAATACTACGAAGTCCACGGGAAATTTCAGGCCCTGAATAGTGACGATAACATCTCGCAACAACCCCTTCGGCCTCTTGACAGACCGATCAGCAAACTGAAGGACTGTCCTGCTCTGTCGAAGAGTGCCCAACTCGAAGCGGTCGAGAAGGGCTGCCGGAAGGAGGTTGATAGACGATCCGCTATCCAATAGAGTCTGGTCGAACCTCTGCTCACTAATCTGACATATGACATACGGGGCTCCTGAATCTGGCCTCTTGGCCGGTAGACGGTTCTGGATCGCGAAGCACGTGGCTTTCGTCAGCACATGTATCTCTGAATGGTGGTTCCTCCACCTCCTCCTGACTGTGGTCCTATCTCTCAAAGATCGCTGAAGAAGGGGGATGTGCTGCAAAGCCTCCTGAAGGGTCAGCTGTATGTGAAATCTGTCGATCATGCGCTGGCTGAACTCCTCCTGCTCTCTCTTTTTTGGGTCTTTTTCTCTTTTCTTCCCCTTCCCCATCTGAAGGGCTCTAGGGAAGGGGATCACATAGTCCTTCGCAGATGAAGGACTAGGAAAAAGCCTAGACGGCTCGACGACCGGATCCGCACATACATCAATCACCACAGTGGGACCAGAAGAAACTAAACCTTTTCCTTTATTCAAAACAGTGTTCTGAGATACATCAGCATGAGGAAAAACAACATCTCTCTCTACAAAAATATCGGTGGTCTCAGTACCACCACGGGCTGGCTCTGCTGCTGGACGTCTCGCGGCCTCAGTACCGCGGGCTGGCTCGGCTACTCTGGTGGCATCAGCACCACCTCCTCGAACTGGTGAAGTGGCGGCCTCAGTACCGTCGGTGGAATCAGCATCCTTGGTGGCATCAGCACCACCATCATCATCGTGTGCGGCCTCAGTACCGCTCTCCTCCTCCTCATCTGGTGCCCTGGGTGGATCCTCGAGTCGTCGCTCAGATGAGGTGCCGCCTGCTGGTGCTCTACCGCTCCTAAGTGTAACAAAATCAGCATCAAATAGATCCGAAGACATATCATCAAATGGATCACTGGAAGTGGCATGCTCAGTGGAAACTACCTGCTTAGATTTCCTCTTCAGGCTATTTGGATTCGGCTCTATGTGTGCAGGGATGGCGGCCTTCCCTCTCATCAGGTACCGCATCTCCTGGCGGAACTCGTCCATCTCCCGTCGAAAAGTAGCCTGCTGATCCGTGAGGAGGCGGGTTATGTCATCCAAGGCGGGGCTCTCGTGGGAGCTCGACGGGTAGCCTCTCTGGTGATGAGGCTGCTGGGCATGGTGCTGCTGCTGCTGAGAGGGGTAGGAGGAAGGATGCTGCTGCTGTGACTGGTGAGCCTGCTGCTCACGTCTCCAAGACTGTCTCTGCTGCTGATAGGGGACGAGGAACGAAGGACGACTGCTGGTATGGCTGGTAGGCTGGGGGCTGCTGCTGCTGGTGATCCCTCTGCTGGCTATACTGCCCTCCCTGACCGGGTGACTGCTGTTGGGGCTGGGTACCTCCACTCCCCCACCTGAATCCGGGATGGTCTCGTCGGATCCCGGGCTGGGGACGGTCATACCAAATCCCGTTGACATCCATCAACGGCTCTGCATCGTACGGGGCTGGCGGGAGTACTGCCAGAGGCTGATCCGGCTGGTATACCACCATCTGCATGTCTGGAGATGGTGGGGACTGGTAAGAGGGCTGCTGCTGCTGGTACGACTCCGCCTGTACAAGGTGAACCTGTCTCGGCTGCTGAAAGGAGCTGGAGTGCTGGGACGAGTTGCTGCTGCCGCCGGTATCGCCTCGCGACTGAAGACGGGGTTGGGAAGCCGTCTGTGCCTCCTGGAGACACATGAGCTGGGTCTTCATGTCGCTCAGAGTCTGTGCCATCTGTTCCATCTACGTGATGCCCTGGAACCGCTTCTTCTCGATCAGCTTCATGCGGTTCAACTTCTCGCTGATGATACCCATATCCGCAGCGGACGACTCTGCGTGTGCTGCTGCAACTGCGGATGAACTGGATGGACCGGCATCGACCCGTGCTATTCTCTGGTACTGCACGGGTCCTGGCTGCTGTTGGGGTCTGCCCTGTGTATACAACCGGGTCTGGGACATCACCATATAGTTTTCGGCCATCTCCTCGAAGATGGCCCAGACCTAGTCGTGATCTTTGGCGAAATATGACCCGCCACAAGAAGCATTCACCAAGCCCTGGAGCTCTGGTGTCAGCCCGCTGAAGAAGCTCTGCACAAGGTTCGGCTTCGAGATATCATGGTGCGGGCATCGGTCTGTGAGCTCTCGAAACCTCTCCCATGCCTCATGGAATTGCTCGTTGGGGAGCATGGAGAAGTTGCTGATTAGGGCCCTCGGTGCATTGGTCCGCCCGAGTGGATAGTACTTGTTCAAGTACTCGGTGCGGAGCTGCTCCCAGGTGTAAACAAACTTCCCCTAATGCTTCAGCCAGGTGGCTGCTCTGTCTGCTAGGGAGAAGGGGAAGGCGATCATCCGAATCGTATCTTGGTCCACATGGTGGTCGTGGACAGTACTGCAGATCATCAAGAACTCCTGGAGGTGGAGATGGGGCTCCTCGGTGGCAAGTCCGTGAAAACGGGGAAGCATCTGCAGGGTGTTCGGGGGGAACTTAAAGTCCCCCACGATAGCAGGTACCACCACCCAATGATGCATCAGTGTAGATCCGGGATTGTGCAACTCCCGCATCGGTCTCGGTGGTCCTCCTGCCGCGGCGGCTGCTGCTGCGGTGGCGGCTGCCGCTGCGGCGGCGGCGGCTGCTGCGGCTCGTGCCTCTGCATCTGGTCCGTCCTCAGGCTCGCTCTGATCTCTCTCTACTTTGAGTCGCTCCAACTCTCTCCTCATCTCAATCATGAAAGCTCCCTGATCCCTCAGCTGCTGCTGCACTGTCTCTAACGAGGCGATCAGGGTGGAGTTGATCGCTCCCTGGTCCATCACGATGTGCTCTGTCCTGGAGCGGTCCTCTGAACTACCGGCCATGACGTCTACAAAATCAAATGAGCCATACTCAGGTGCTGTCAAATCTGCTATTCTCTCCTCTGGCTCATATCTCTCAGAACCGAAAGAAAGGGGGTCGAGGGGGAACAGGGCGGAATCATACTCGGGCTCGGAGAACTGGTCTCGGCTCTCGCAGGCCAACCTAGATGATTGGGTAGACGTGCCCGAAAGCGGTGCAGCCAGAGGCTGCCTAAGAGAGCGTCTACCCATCATCATGATCTGGTCGAGTAGGGCGGATGAGATCTGGAAAAACTATGATCAAAATGCAAACCCCCGATTCACCAACGCAACGCGAGCTGAAGACCGTAAAAGCTCGGTCAAATTATCTTGTCAATTTTTATTAGGTGAACACACAAGATATCAGAGCGCATACGTGACCTGTTAGGATACCCGATACTATCCCAACCGACTGGCCCGCACGGAAGAGTCGGTAGTCAGCTGGAAATAGCACCGGAGGGCTCTACCTAGGGTGCGGGTCACTCTCTCGCGCAATCAAACCAAACAAGGAGGGGGTTGCTCTCCCCAAGACAAATTTTTAAGGTGAGCGTCTTTTAGGGTCAATAGTTTTAGCTAGTCCCAATTTTATGGTTTTTCTTTTTAGTATTTTTCAAATAAAAACAAACTCCTAACGAATTTTTCGGTTCTCCTGATTATTAGATCAAAAACAGGGGGAGAAGATGAAAAAGCCGATGCACGATAAATCAATGATGCGTGCAAAGTCAGAAAGGCGTACCTGTCTCCAGCACTCTACATGCAATATGATCCGCGCATGAATGTAAAGGCAGAAAATAAAATACCTAAATGATGCAGCGATGAAAACCGAGTCCTAGATCAACAATTCTACTCGCAGAACCGTCTAACTGGTCACCGTCCTACAGGCCAAAGGTCCGGTCTTGGTCTACCCCTCCTCTGCCCGACAAATCGGGGGTAGGAGAAAGCACTTTGTGGGGTAGACTACGACACGTGAGCCATGAAGGAAAATGAGTCAGTTATTTTTATTAATTGATTATTAGTAGGTCCAATTAAGCGCACTATAGGAGCATGCAGATAATTAAGTGTGGGGACCCTACTAATTACGACACAAGCAAGCAGAAAATCCTAAGTCTAGGGGCTCGATGAAAAATCGTGTAAACACCGGAAAAGGCAGTAAAAAGGAAAGAAAACAAAACCGCGAAAAAGCCGCGAAAAACTCCTAAGGGTCCCCCGAGCACACCGGTGCTCGGCGAAACAGACCCGCTAGGCAAATAAAGTCCACAAGTCCAGTCTCTGAGTTCCTGTATTATTACAATAATAATCAGAATAAAAATAAAAAATCTAACTAAACCTCTCCCACTCAACTCTCTCTTGCGCTCTCTCCTGCGGCTCCGTAAAGAAGGGAGCCGCCTCCAAGTCCTGCGGTTGCGTCGGCTCCTCGAAAGTCGCCTCCGCGGTCCTCGGGCCCTCGCAAGAAACAGAAACAAGTGGTCAGACCAAAATAATCAAATAATAATAATAAGGAAAATAAATGCAAATGAAAATGAGGGTATATATGCAAAAATGCAAAATAAAATAAACACTCAAAATAAAACCAAAAACCAAAAACAAAAGAAAATAAAATAAAACAAAATAAAACAAAAATAAAATATAAACAAGAGCCGTGAAAAGCGGCGAAAATAACAATGAAAATAAAAATAAAAACTACTAAGCCGTGCTCCCCGGCAACGACGCCATTTCTGATGTGCGTAAAATGACCACTCGGGTAAAGGTGCTAATCGGTCGTTGCGACCCAATCAATCAAGTGCAAACAATCAAGAAAAATAGACCACCAATAGAAATAAAATCAATCAAAAATGCGATAGCGGTCTTGCTATTATATTAACCTGGTATAGCGACCAGGGTCGAACACAAGGAGCACGGGTTGGCCTTGCGGCCTACGAAGTAGTCAAAAAGGAAATAAAATAAAAGAAGAAAAATATTTTTGGTGGTTTTTAATTATTTAATATTTTTTTGGATTTTTAATGTGTTAAGAAAATAATAAAAGCTAATAAACTACTCACTTCAACAATTTATTTAATACACTAAAAATCAGCCAAAAATTCTAACAAAAATGTTTTTATGTGTTTTATAATTTTTAGTGTTTTTGGTGAATTTTTGGGATTTTTCTGGGATTTATTTAATTTTCTAAAAATCAAAAAGTAACTAAAACAGTAGGTACTGTCCAGCCGAGCTAAAAGGGCCTAGATAAAATATCTAAAGGCCCCAAATTAGCTGGGAGGTAATTTTCCTATAAAGAGAATAAGACAAGGAAAATTTAGGCATCAATTTTATTGTTTTTGGATTTTTAATTGATTTACTAGAATTTTTATAAGATTTTGAGTGTTTTCCAATTTTTAGTGGTTTTCAGCAATGAAAAATAGCCAAAATTGGCTAGAAAATCAAACACAACAAAATAGACAGTAGACAATGTTTTTGTAATTTTTAGACACTATTTAATAATTTTTGTGATTTTTAAAGTTAGACAATGAAGAAAATAGATGTTTTTGAATTTTTAAAAATATCAGATGGAAACAAAAATGTCCTAAAAAATCCTCGAAAATTTTACACTATGGCAGGAGCCATGTATCCAATTTTCGTTGGATTTGGAGGTATTTTGCTATTTTACTCAAAAATAAAGAGGGGGCACAGTGCACAGGGACCAAAGTGCGAATACCCGGAAGTCTGGGGGGTCTGGTGCAATTAACCCAGCAAATCACGTGCTACGCGCGTGCCTGGGGCACTCAAGGACCCAAATGTAAGAAAAATAAGTTCCGAGGGCTATTTGGTAACAGGTACCAAAAGCCCAGGGGCTTATATGCAAATAACCCAAAAAATCACGCACATGTTCAAATGTATCACGCACAGGGGTATAAATGCAAATAATTAAAAACTTTCATTCATTAAAGAACAACCAGAACTACATGGTAGATAATGTAAAAAGCCCAGAAGATCACGTGTCGATGCACGCGTCATACCACATACAGGGGCATATCAGTAAATAAATGCAAGCACAAGGGTCTCTATGCAAATATCCCAAAAATTAAACAACTATACTGACTAATTACAGGACTAAACGCGAAACGAAATAAACAGAAGGGCCTAAGGGTAGTTTACCCTTTATTAATGGAGCGGCTGGATGGATGCCACGTGTAGCATCTAACGGTGGCGAACGACAGGGGCTCCAAAGCTACGCTCCTCGGGGTGATCCAACGGCGGGGGCGTGGACACGTGTCTGATCAAGCGGTCGAGGACGTCAGTGGCCAAACCCTTCACTGGACCAACGGCTGGGATCGCCTCTCCAAAGATCTGGCGGTGCAGGAGCCTCCTGAGATGGACGGTCTAGATCAGAACTGGAGGGCTGAGGCGATTGGACGGCGACGGGGGATGCTGGATGAACTGTTCACCGACGAGATTCACCGGCCTCGGGCGTGCGCTAGGATCCTCCTGGAAGCACGCTGAAGGTCGGGGAAGGAGCGTGGGGTGCTTCCGCGTCTGCCGGTGGCTCCGATGACCCAACCGGGCTCTGGAGAGCTCCGGTGAGGTCGGCGGAGGTACGCCTCCTGGCTCGATATCGAAGGACCTCAGATGGCCCTTACTATACCTGCAAAACAGTCCAGAAGGCTCGAGGGTCGAGGGCAAACTGCCTTGACCCGGTTAGGCGGGGGGACGGTGGACGATGGGGCGATATGGACGAACTCCGGCGAAGGGGGGACGGTGGAGCTCGAACCCCAGCTCCTTTGCGAGCTGGGTTGGATGGGGATATGGAGAAGGTGCGCGGGAAGGAGGCGAGGGCGATGGTGAAGCCCGATGATCGATTGGGGGTCGGTCGTGGACGGAATCGGCGAAAGACAGCGGAACGGCGATTTGGGCGTAATGGAAAATCAAAGGAAAAGAAGGGTCTAAGGGACTACCTGGGTGGACGAGGAGACTGGGGATGAGCTAAGGATGCTCTGGGTCTTCGCCTCGAGGAGCGTCTCCCTCCGAGGCTCGAGCTCCAGCTGGTGGCGGAGCAACGGCGGCGAAGCTCGCCGGATCAGTGGTCACGCTCCCTCTCCTTGCTTCAACAGCACCGGACGCGAGCTGTCACTCTCACGAGCACGCTGGAGCTCACAGGGGGTGGAATCGAATGGCCAAAGATGATCAATGAAGGTGGCGTATCTCGGCTTTATACGCAGGGATGATCCGGAAAGAAGCGCGCAGGTAGGGAAATCAGGAGCGCGGATCTCGATGCGGTAGCTCCGGCGAGGGTCTCGGGTATGTCGTGAAGGAGTCGGACCCGGGGTTTAGGCAAGAGGGAGTCGGGTCTGCCTGGGAAAAATCCGAGAAGGAGAGTCGGGCGTTGCAGACCCGCGAGAGGTGGTCCTGGGGGGGAGTTGACCGGGCGGTCAACATCCCCCAGAGCCAATGGGTGGCGGCCACGTGGCTGAATTTTGGAAGTGAAATTAAACATAGAAAATGGCCGATTTAAAGGAAAATCAAAACATGAATTATTTTTATTTTATTTTTTTCTATTTTTTAGTGATTTTTAATTAATTTTTCAAAGTGAAAATAGGGTATATATATATAGTAGGTTTATATAGGTATATATACACTACATAGAATTTTGATGTTTTTTTTTATTTTTAATTGTTATTTTTATGCAATTTTATTCCCCTTTTATATTTTATTTATTTTCATTATAAAATAAGGAATAAAAAGATATTTTTATTTTATTTTAATTATTTATATAAATAGGTGAAATAAATACATATATACATTTATATACATGGTATATTTACAATATATTTTTGTGTTTTTAATTTTGTTATTTTTATTTTGTTTTTGTTTTAATTGTTTTTATTTTATTTATTTACATTATATAATATAGGATATTTACAAGAATTTTGGAAATTAATTTTATTTATTTATAAGGCTAAATAAATATAAAGGTGGTTCTATGTATAATGTGATCATGTACATGAATGAGATTTTTTGGTTTCTTTTTAATTTTTATATTTTTATATTGATTTTATATTTATAAATATATACAAATATTTACAAGCCTATTTTTGTGAGGAAAATACTTTTATTTTATTTACATATATATTTACACACATGAGCCCCTATCTCCCTCTACTTTGGCTTTTATGCGGTCAGGTCCATGCTGAGCCCTCCCTTAGGTTAGGTTGCTCAATATTTATTCTAAATATTTCCCTCCTTTTCTTTTTAATCTTTATTCTTTTATTTTTGCACAAAAAATGCTAATTATAGGTTTTTAAACAATGCATGCTTTTGGTAATTATTTGTATTTACACATATCTACATGCATTTGCAAAGGTTTTTGTAGCTAAAATATAAGAATAAAGAGTGATGAATGAGTATT
Organism: Ottelia alismoides; assembly: GCA_037367405.1. Taxonomy (NCBI): domain Eukaryota; kingdom Viridiplantae; phylum Streptophyta; class Magnoliopsida; order Alismatales; family Hydrocharitaceae; genus Ottelia; species Ottelia alismoides. The sequence continues at coordinate 308,075 of JAZKJV010001124.1, read as the reverse complement.
CATCAGCCCCCGCTGTCCTGAGGAAGGGCCTGCCTAGGATGATCTGGAAATCTCTCCAATTACGAGGGGTTTCCATATCTAGGACAGTAAAGTCCACCATGTATTCTTGACCCTCGACTTTGATGACAACATTCCTCAATTCTCCTTGGGACCTCTTGGTCGATTTATCAGCGAATTGCAGGAGGGCTCTAGATTTCCTAAGAGGTCCGAGATTAAGCCGCTCATAGAGGGTTGTAGGCATTAAGTTAATTGAGGATCCGTTGTTTAGGAGAGTGGGTGCAAACGTAATGTCACCGACATGACTCACCACATAATGTGCACCCATGTCTCTTCGTTTCTTTGGAAATGAGTTCTTTATTGCACAAGTCGTGGCTACTGACAGAACGTGTTTCTCAACACAGCTTTTGGTCTTCTTGCTAATCTTAGTAGGTGTGCATCTCACCTTAAGGTATTTCTGAATTGCAGGTGTCATTTCCACGTACTTGTCAAATGGGATTGCGACCTTGATATATTTGTTGCAAAACTCTGCCATCTCAGGGTCATCTTTTTGGATTTTTTAGTTTTCTTTTTCCACCCTTAAGAGCTCGGGGAAAGGGATTATTGACTCTAACTCATGTTCTAAAACTGAAATGTTTTCATTCAAAGAGGGAACTGAGTTCTGTACAAGACTCGGACTCTGAAACAGACTCGGACTCCGACTCTGACTAAAAGGAAAATGTTGCTGCAAAATCGGTGATGCGTCTTCCGCAACTTCTGGACGGTCCTCCTCAGATGGAGGTACGGGCTCTTCATCGGTTTCGGCAGACTCTTTGCTGGTGCGGGTTTGTTGCTGCTGCGAGGACCCAGAAGTCCTCTTCTTCTGCCAGTGGTGGTGATGGTGGTGTTGCTTGATAACGCGCCTGATCACTAGGGTATGAGGTACAAAAAAATCAGGTCGTTGTGACCCAAGCAATCAGACCACGGATATCAAGAAGAATCAACCACTCAAACAGATAAAATAGTCAAGCACGAAAGAAGAGCGGTCTAGCTATGTGATTAACCTGGTATAGCTCCCAGGGTCGAACACAAGGAGCACGGATTGGCCTAAGGCCTACGAAGTAGTAAAAACAATATAAAAATAAAAGGAAATGTTTTTTAGTGTTTTTTGATAATTTTTATATTTTTTTTTGGATTTTCAAATTATAAAGAAAATAAAAGAAAGTAAAATCTAGGCAACTTCAACAATTTATTAAACACACCAAAAATAATGCAAAAATTAAGGAAAAATTGTTTTTGTGTTTTTTAAGTTTTTAAGTGTTTTTGGTGAATTTTTGAGATTTTTCTAATGGGTAAATTATTTTCTAAAAATCAAACAGTGCTAAACATGAGAGGTACTGTCCAGCAAGGCTTGAAACTCAAAAATAAAATATCTAAGAGTCTCACTAAGCCCTGGAGGTAATTTTCCTGTAATCTAGAAAGAATAAGGAAAATTTAGGCACCTTAATTATTGTTTTTGGATTTTTAAATTAATTATTATAATTTTTATGAGTTTTTGAGGGTTTTGCAATTTTTAGGGTTTTTAAGTGATGACAAATAGCCAAAATTGGCTAGAAAATCAAACAACAAGCAAACAACAGTATCTAATTTTTTTATAATTTTTGGGGGTGTTTTTATATTTTTTTGGTATTTTTATATCTAGACAGTAGCTAAAAAATAGGTTTTTGAATTTTTAAAAATACTAAATGAAATCAGAAATGTCCTCAAAAATACCTAAAATTTCTACATCATGGCAGGAGCCATGTGTCAAAATCTCATTGGATTTGGAGGTGATTTGATATTTTATTCAAAAATAACAAGGGGGCATTGTGCACAGGGACGTAAGTGCAAATACCCGAGAATCTGGGGGCCCAGGTGCAAAATACCCAGCAAGTCACGCGCGTGGCGCGTGGCTGGGGCACTCAGGGGCCTATTTGTAATAAAAACCTACTTCTTGGACCTTTTGGTAACTGGTACCAGAAAGTCCAAGGGTATGGTTGCAAATATCCCACTAAAATCCGCACATGTGTGAATAACAGGCTCACAGGGGTATAAAAGCAATTACCAAAAAGTTTCTATTCATTACATAACAACCCAGAACTACAGGCAAAGAAATGCAAATAACCCTAAACTACACGTGACGACGCACGTGGTCTCACACAAACAGGGGCATACATGCAAATCTAAACAAACACGAGGTCCACAATGCAATTTACCCTACGAAAATAAAGTTCTAAAAATATTTACAGGGCTAAGACGAAAAAGACAAACTAAGAGGGGGCCCTAAGTAAATTACCCCTTTATTCGTCGACGGCCAGATGCGCGCCACGTGGAAGATCGGTCGGCTCTGGATGGGGGGCGCGTCTCTTCTTCAGCTCGGGGGCTCGATCGACGGTGGAGGCGAGGACACGTGGGAGATCGGGCGGTTCTGGGCTCAGGGACCTCTCTCCTCTGCTGCGAACGGTCCAGATGAGCTCCTCGGAGTGATCGACGGTCGCTGCTCCTCGGAAGATGGACGGCTGAGATCAAAACTGGAGCGGAGGCGTCATCGGACGGTTCTGGAGGATGGTGGAAGAACACGACGCCGGCGAACTTCGCCGGCCTCGTGCATGAGCTGTACTCCTCCTCAGCTGCTCCTGATGATCGGAACGGGTCCGCGGTGAAGCTCCGCAGCTGGTGGACTTCGATGGCCGGCCGAGCCCTGGAGGGGCTCCGGCGAGGCTGGCGGCGCGAAGCTCCTGGCTGGAATGTAAGAGAGGCTCAGATGCCTCCCGTTGGACCTGCAAAGCAAACCAAAAGCTTCGCGGGTCGAGGGCAAAGTGCCTCGACCCCAAGAAGCGTCGTGAGGGTGAACGGTGCGGCGGGGTGAATGAGCTCCAGCGAGCGACAGGTGGTGGAGCTCGACTCCCAGCTCCGGGGCGAGTTGGGTTGAACAGTGGGCGAAGAACGTGCGTGGGGGAACGGCGAAGATGGTTGTGTGCTCCGATGATCGAGATAGTGTGCGTGATGGTCGGAATCAGAGGAACACAGCAAGGAGTCGATTTGGGGGTAACTTAAAATTAGACTAAACGAGAAGGAACGAGGGTTACCTGGGTGAAGCTGGAGACTATGCTGGAGCTTAGCTAGCTCCTGGTCCTTGCCTCAAGGGTCGTCAACGCCCGAGGCTCGAGCTCCGGTTGAACGTCGGAGCACGGCGGCGCGAGGCAGCCGGATCGATGGTCCGAGCACCTCCTCCTCTCTGCGACACCGGCAAATGCAAGCTGTCACCTTGCTGGTTGCGATGGAGGTCACGGGAGAGAGAATGGGGAGCCAAAGAATGGAATGAGGAGGCGGCTGAGCTCGGGATATATAGTGCTAGGGGTCCGGCTAAATCGGAGTCGGGCGAGAAGCTCGGAGCGCGGATCCAAGAACCCACCCCGGGCGTGGATCAGGGAAGATCAGGCTCGGATTAGAGCCCGGGGTTAGCGGATTCGGAGGTCGGATCTGGTGGGGATAAAATCAAGAAATCGGGTCCAAAAGCAGATCCGCGGCTCTGGTGGTCCTGGGGGAGGTGTTGACCGGGGGTCAACAATCCCCCGTGGACCAATCAGAGCCCGCCAATTATTGAAATTTTATTTGATTTTTTTGGGGCCTTAAATGGCCGAATTTTCAAAAACTTAAAACATGAAAAATGTTTGTTTTAATTTTTTCTATTTTTTTGTGATTTTTAATTAATTTTTGGAAATTAAAATAAGGTATTTACATATTATAGCTATACATAGGTATATGTACAATGTAGGATTTTTGATTTTGATTTTAATTAGTTATTTTTATACATTTTTATTCCTATTTTAATATTTTATTTATTTATAGGATAAAATGAGGAATAAAAGGCTATTTTATTTTATTTTTATTATTTATATACATGGGTTAATTAGTTAGTTATATACATGATGCATACATGGTGTATATATACAAGATGTTTTTGTATTTTTAATTTTGTAATTTTTATTTGATTTTTGTTTTAATTCTTTTTATTTATTTTATTTACAAAACATAAAAAGGAATATTTACAAAAAGTTTTGGAAATAAAGAAATTTATTTACAAGGTGAAATAAATATAAGATAGGGGTTTATGTACATGGTGAAAGGTTGTTTTTAGGATTTTGATTTTTAACTTTTTATTTTGTTTTTAATAGGCTATAAATATGTACAAAATATATACAAATATTTACAACATATTTTTGGATGAGGAAAATATTATCTTATTTATTTACAAATATATACATATGTGAGCCCCTATCTCCCTCTACTTGGCTTTTATGCGGTCAGGCCCATGCTGAGCCCTCCCTTGGGTTAGGTTGCTCAATATTTATTCTAAATATTTCCCTCTTTTTCTTTTTCATCTTTATTCTTTTATTTTTGCACAAAAACATGCTAATTATCTATTTTTACAAACATGCATGCTTTTGCTAACTTTTCCTATTTACACATATCTACATGCATTTGCATAGGTTTTTGTAGCTAAAATATAAGAATAAAGAGTGATGAATGGGTATTCATCACCCCCCTATACTATACTTTGCTAGTCCCTTAGCAAACACTTATTTTGAAAAAGAAGTGCAAAAGAAAGAAAAAGAAAAAGAAAAAGAGAATGTACATGGATCAAGGTTGATTATTAAACTTGCCTTCATTAAATTGAGGTATGGAGCTTAATCAGATCTTTGGATTATTGATGTGTCGGAACCTTATTTAGACTTAAGCTTAAAACCTAACAGCCTCCAAGTTCCACTATTCTATAACCAAGACTCCTCAATGCTCCAGATCAGAACAAGTCATCAATCACAAACCCTGAAGACCATGAATCTTTTCTTGTCCTGTGAAAGTGAGGTCTAAGCTCTCCACCTCAGAAATGGCAACTTGACAACCCTCCCCAACAAGGTAACTCTATGACCTCAATCTGGCCACTCTTTCCTCGAGGAGCGGGGTATTCCCTTCTAAGTTCAAGTACAACCGGCTCAAGAAGAGGGGGAAGAAGAGAATGGGTCAAGGCCAGTGTAGCCAAGTACCCTTGGGAGCTTGACCAGTGTAGCCAAGTCTCCCTGCTGCAAGCTACAACAGGTGGATCATGAAACCAAGCTTTGCTTATTGCACTTATATACATACTCCGGTGGGATTATCATTTTCTCTCAGACCCACCACTTTTTTGGAGTTCTTTTCTTTTTCACATTTTTTTTTCGAGTGCATCTATACAACATGTACATGTGCAGCATATATACAAGGAGTTTTTCCTCTTGAGCCAGTAGACTATCCCTCTTTTGAAGCTTTATTGCAACCCACAACTCCCGTCGTTAGACTTCATGGCAACCAGACCAAGTTGAGATGCACTTCCTTCACTAAATGAAGAAGAGAGGTTCCGCCTAGAAGTACTACCCTCATATGCTACCCCAAGCCAAGGAAGACTGCCTCCTCACCACCTCATCCGTAGAGAGCTCGGTGCATAGTGCGGTTGTCCAAGTAAAGCCATAATCTATATGAGTCATGTGTTGTTGTTAAGTGCTCTACTTAGGCTCATTGAGATGACATGTGATCATAGCCTAGTGGACTCAAAGAATTAAGTCACCATGGACCTGAAAAAGCCTTAAACCTAAGTCCTATAAGGTTCCTCTTAGAAGTTAGGTGGATTAAGATCTTAATCAAGCTCCATTTCTCAATTTGATTCCCGGCTAGTTTAAGTGTCAACTATCATCCAAGGAAAACTATATACATATGTACAAAAAGATGCATATTTACACAAATTTTACAATCATGCAAAATTTTTGAAAAATGTTTTGAAATCATGAATGATGATGCATGAAGTGCAAGTTTTGCAAAAAGGTATTTACACACATTTACACAAGATTTTTGCAAACTTTTGATTTTCAAAACATTTTGGAAAAATTTTGTACTATATACATAATTTTGATACAAAAATATTTACACAAGCTTTACACAAAAGATTTTTGGAAATCATTTTTACAAAAATAATTTGTACACTAGCTATGTATGTGCAAAATAAAAGAAGATTATGTACATGAAAATTTTTAATTTTTTTGTGGTTTTTAGCCATTTTATTTATTAACACACTCACACAAAGTACGAGTTATGGCTAAAGTATATATGAAATATATACACACCCCCCTATACTTAGCTCGAACGATGTCCTCAGAGTCAAGAGCGATGAAGAAGACATAACTCGTGCTATGTATAGGGAAGTGAAAAGGAAGGCTATACAAAAGGAGAATGAGAGGTCAAAAGGTTCTCGGGTCTTCCCCCTATACTTAGGATTAAATAATCCTAAGTATAGCAGGCTGTACACGAAGGGAAAACCGAGTGGAGAATGTACAGGGTCTACCCCCCCTATACTTAGGGTGAAATGCCCCTAAGTATAGGCAGCAAAAATAAGGGTAGACAGAAACAAAAGGAAAACCCGAAAGGTCTCACATCCCCCCTATACTTAGGGTAAAGTGCACCCTAAGTATAGCATAATCATAAGATGAAGAAAGGGATGTGGGACTAAGGAATGCGATGATATGGACATCTGGATCTATGTACAGCGGAGGATTAGTAAAGCTCAGGCGTGAGATGCATTAGATGTGAGTCAAAGACCACATCTCACGCAAAATGAATAGGGGCAATATCAACGACCCGCGGCTCATGATCTAGAAATGGCTTGAGCCGCTGGCCGTTCACTCGGAAGGTACTCTCAGAAGACAACTCAGATATATCGATGCTACCGTTGTCGTGTACCTTCCGAACCAAATAAGGTCCTTTCCATTTGCTCTGTAGCTTCCCTGGAAATAATCTAAGCCTCGCATCAAACAGCCATACTCTCTGTCCAATCTCAAAATATTTGTGGCTGATATGTGAATCATGCCACTCCTTGACTTTCTCCTTGTAATGTAGGCTGCTTGTGAAAGCTGCATCTCTAAGCTCTTCCAGGGCAGCTAGCTCTGCCCTCCTCTGGTCTCCTATACCATCTGGATCCATAAGTATGTCTGTAACTGCCCAGAGTGACTTGTGCCTCAGCTCAACTGGTAGGTGACAGGGCTTGCCATACACGAGGCGAAAGGGAGATGTGCCCAAAGGTGTCTTGAAAGACGTCCTATATGCCCACAAGACCGAGTCCAATAGCTGTGACCAATCCTTTCGGTCAGGGCGGACGACTTTCTGCAGAATAGTCTTGATCTCCCTATTCGACACTTCGGCTAGACCATTCGTCTGGGGATGATACGGTGTAGCAACACGATGATCTATGCCGAACTCGCTAGCAAGTGCCTTCACCTGGTCGTTGATGAAGTGAGATCCCCCATCAGAAATAAGAACTCGTGGAACCCCGAACCGTGTGATGATATGCTTCCTCAAAAATCTGCAAACTGTCCTCGCATCAGCGGATCGGGCGGGGATAGCCTCCACCCAACGACTCACATAATCTACGGCCAACAGAATGTACTCAAATCCCTGACTCTTAGGGAATGGACCCATGAAATCGATGCCCCATGCGTCAAAAACCTCACAGAAGTGAATGGGCTGCATCGGCATCATATCACGCTGTCCACAAGTGCCCATCCTCTGACAGTCAGTACACCTCTTCACGAACTCATCTGAGTCCTTGAAGAGGGTAGGCCACCACAAACCGGATTGGAGCACTTTCTGTGCCGTTCTCCTCCCAGAATGATGTCCTCCTGCCTCAAGCTTGTGGCAGTAAGTGAGGACGCTATGGTGTTCCTCCTGAGGAATACACCGACGCCAGACGCTATCCCCTCCCTCGTGGTAAAGGATGGGATCCTCCCAATGGTAAGACTTGGCCTTCGCAAGGAAGGTCTCAAGCCTCTGCCTGGGCCAATCTTGTGGGACTTTCCCAGCAACGAGAAAGTTCACAATATCGGCATACCATGGGAGTGAGGCGATGGCAAGGATCGCCTCATCTGGGAAGGTATCTCTGATCGGATCAATCTGCTCTGACTCCTCAGGCTGCTCTAACCGGGAAAGGTGATCCGCCACCACATTCTTGACTCCAGGCTTATCCTTGATCTCAATGTCGAACTCCTGGAGTAGAAGGATCCATCTAGTCAGTCTGGCCTTGGCATCCTTCTTTGCCATGAGGTACCTGATGGCGGTGTGATCTGTGTACAAAGTCACTCGGGATCCAATGATATACGATCTGAACTTATCCAGGGCAAACACTACTGCTAGCATCTCCTTCTCTGTGACCGTATAATTCCGCTGGGCGGAATCCAATGTGCGGCTAGCATAGTGTATAGCAAATGGTACTCCATCCCTCCTCTGTCCCAGCACTGCCCCTACGGCAAAATCGGAGGCGTCCGTCATGATCTCGAATGGGAGAGACCAATCAGGTGGCTGGAGGACAGGAGCCTCAATCACACATCTCTGGAGAGTAGCAAACGACGAAAGACACTTGTCATCGACAAGGAACTCGGTGTCTTTCATCAGGAGGTCAGTCAACGGTCGGGCAATCCTGCTAAAATCCTGAATGAATCTCCTATAAAATCCAACGTGCCCCAGGAATGACCGTAGCTGCCTCAAATTGGACGGCGGTGTGAGTTTCCTAATGACATCGACCTTGGCCGGGTCAACCTCCATGCCCCTGTTGGAGATGATGTGGCCAAGCACCGTCCCTTGAGTCACCATGAAGTGACTCTTCTCCCAAGATAGCACCAAGTGATACTCAATACATCGCTGAAGTACTCGATCTAGGCAGTCAAGACAAGAATCAAATCCGTCGCCGTAGATCGAGAAATCATCCATGAAGACCTCAAGGCACTCCCCTACCATGTCCGAAAAGATCGACAGCATGCATCTCTGGAAAGTCGCAGGGGCGTTGCATAGCCCAAATGGCATGCGTCGAAAAGCGTATGTGCCGAAGGGACAGGTAAAGGTGGTCTTCTCCTGATCCTCAGGAGCGATGGCCACTTGGTTGTAGCCCGAGTACCCATCCAGGAAGCAATAATGGCTCTTCCCTGCCAGTCTCTCAATGATCTGGTCAATAAAAGGCAGGGGGAAATGGTCCTTCTTGGTGGCTTGGTTGAGTCTCCTGTAGTCAACACAAACCCTCCAAGAGGTGGGTACCCGTGTAGCAATCTCCTCCCCCGACTCACTGATCACAGTCGTGATGCCCGTCTTCTTGGGCACCACATGCAAGGGGCTGACCCACTTGGAGTCGGAAATGGGATAAATAAAACCTGCACCCCACCACTTTGAGATCTCCTTCATGACAACCTCTCTCAAGTTGGGGTTCAGACGCCGCTGGAACTCACGCGACGGCTTCGCCCCATCCTCGAGATAGATGTGGTGGGAGCACACTGATGGACTAATCCCATGGAGATCTGCTACGCTCCATCCGATCGCCTTGCGGTTCTTTTCAAGAACCCCCATCAAACGGGATTCCTGCTCTCCAGTCAACTCAGCGGAGATGATGACTGGGTACATCTCAGGATCGCCCGCAAGGAATCGATACTTCAGCGAAGTAGGGAGCGGCTTCAGCTCTGGAATGCTGGGTGCTGGCAAATCTGGCTGTGGAAGGAACTGTGTGAAAGCTGCAAGGTCTGCCAAATCTGCCTGGGAAAGTGAAAGTGTACTCTCGCAAACTGGGTCGGGAGAAGGCGGCTCAACTGCACTGTCTCTGCTCTGCTCTGCCTCTACCTCCTCCTCTGTAGGCTCGGGTGGACTCAGGTCTGGCATCTGATCATAGCAATCGGCCCAATCAGACTCTGAATCCGAGGGATCTGTATCAGAATCGGTGGCATCAGTACCACCGGAAAGCAAGGTGGCATCAGCACCACCATCACTAATCATCGTGCTGCGATCGAGAACCGGCTCTGCTGCCGCAATTGTATCCGAACCTAGGTCTGTGCTCTCCAGACTCTCCTCTGCTGTCATCTCTGCATCAGCTGTATCTGAAAGTGAGAGGGTAGTCTGTGACTCAAGGTCTGCCCAAGCTGCCTCGTCATCTGTGATCACAAAATCACAGTCCTGGTGGATGTCTGGCTCTGCGTCTGTCAGCTGCTCTGAGTCGGTGCTGGCATCTGAGCGGGATCTAGATCTGGCTCTGTAGTCCTCGACCGTCTCTATTTGTATACTCTCGCCCTGGACGCGAAAGTACACCTTCCCGCTATCATGATCAGTCACCGCCTTGGCTGTGGCCAAGAACGGACGACCAAGGATGATGGGGGTATCGGTCACTGACTCAGGGATCTCCATGTCCAACACTACGAAGTCCACGGGGAATTGCAGACCCTGAATAGTGACGATAACGTCGCGTAATAACCCCTTCGGCCTCTTGACAGATCTATCAGCGAACTGAAGGACTGTCCTGCTCTGTCGAAGAGTGCCCAACTCGAAGCGGTCGAGAAGGGCTGCCGGAAGTAGGTTGATCGACGATCCGCTATCTAAAAGAGTACGGTCGAACCACTGCTCACTAATCTGGCATCTGACATATGGGGCCCCTGAATCTGGCTTCTTGGCTGGCAGTCGGTTCTGGATCGCGAAGCACGTGGCTTTGGTCAGCACATGTATCTCTGAAGTGTGGTTCCTCCTCCTCCTCCTGACTGTAGTCCTCTCTCTCAAAGATCTCTGGAGAAGGGGGATGTGCTGCAAAGCCTCCTGGAGGGTCAGCTGGATGTGGAAGCGATCGATCATGCTCTGGCTGAACTCCTCAAGCTCTCTCTTTTTTGGGTCATTTTTCTTCCCCTTCCCCATCTGAAGGGCTCTAGGGAAAGGGATCACTGGGTCCTTCTCAGATGAAGGACTAGGAAAAGGTCTAAGCGGTTCAAGGACCGGATCCACACATACATCACGCACCACAGTGGGACCAGAAGAAAATAAACCTTTTCCTTTATTCGTAGCAGAGTTCCGAGATACATGACCATGAGGAAAAACAACATCAGATCTCTCTCTACAAACACCGGTGGCCTCAGTACCACCACGAGTGGGCTGCTCTGCTGCTGGAAGACGTCTCGCGGCATCAGTACCGCTAACTGGCTCAGCTGCTGCTGGGGTGGCATCAGTACCACCTCCTGAATCTGGTGAAGTGGCGGCCTCAGTACCGCCGGTGGGATCAGCATCCTCGGTGGCCTCAGTACCACCGTCATCGACTGGAGCGGCCTCAGTACCGCTCTCCTCCTCCTCCTGGGGCGCCTCGGGGTGAAGCTCAGCTGAGACGCCGCCGCCTGCTGGGGTCCTACCGCTCCTAAGCGTGGCAAAATCAACATCAAATAGATCTGAAGAAGTATCATCAAATGGATCGCTAGGAGTGGCTAACTCAGTATGTACTACCTGCTCAGACTTCCGCTTGAGGTTGTTCGGATTCGGCTCTATCTGTGCAGGTATGGCGGCCTTCCCTCTCACCAAGTCCCGCATCTCCTGGCGGAACTCGTCCATCTCCCGTCGAAAGGTCGCCTGCTGATCCATGAGGAGGCGGGTGATATCATCCAAGGCAGGGCTCTCGTGGGAGCCCGACGGGTAGCCTCGCTGTGGGTGAGGCTGCTGGTACTGCTGCGGGTGAGAGGGGTAGGAAGGAGGCTGCTGCTGGTGCTGGTATCCCGGGTGAGCCTGCTGCTCACGCCTCCAAGACTGTCCCTGCTGATAGGGACGAGGACCGTAAGACGACTGCTGCTGGTAGACTGGGTGCTGCTGCTGCGGCTGCTGGTGATGGTCTCTCGGCTGGGAGTACTGCCCTCCCTGTGCTGACGGCTGCTGCTGGGGCTGGGCACCACCGCTCCCCCACCTGAATCCGGGATGATCACGTCGGATCCCAGGCTGGGGACGGTCGTACCAGATCCCGTTGACATCCATCAACGGCTCTGCATCAAAGGGGGCTGGGGGTAGTACTGCCAACGGCTGATCCGGCTGGTAGACCACCATCTGCATCTCGGGAGATGATGGTGACTGCAAGGTAGGCTGCGGCTGCTGGTACGGCTCCGCCTGTACAAGGTGAACCTGTCTAGGCTGCACTGGGGTGCTGGAGCGCTGGGACGAGCTGCTGCTGCTGCCGGCGTCGCCTCGCGACTGAAGACGGGGCTGAGAAGCCGTCTGTGTCTCCTGGAGACACATGAGCTGTGTCTTCAAGTCGCTCAAGACCTGTGCCATCTGATCCATCTGTGCTATGCTCTGGCACTGCTTCTTCTCTATCAGCTCCATGCGGTCCAGCTTCTCGCTGATGATGCCCATGTCCGCAGCTGACGACTCTAACTGTGCTGCTGCTGTGGCTGCTGCGGACGAACTGGAAGGACCTGCATCTACCCGTGCTATCCTCTGGTACTGCACGGGTCCTGGCTGATGTGGCTGGGTCTTCTGCGTGTAGAGGCGGGTCTGGGACATAACCATGTAGTTCTCCGCCATCTCCTCAAAAATAGCCCAGACCTGGTCATGGTCCTTGGCGAAGTAGGACCCGCCACAAGAAGCGTTCACCAGGCCCTGTAGCTCTGGTGACAGCCCACTGAAGAAGCTCTGAACTAGGTTCGGCTTCGTGATATCGTGGTGTGGGCATCTGTCCAAAAGCTCTCTGAACCTCTCCCAAGCCTCATGGAACTGCTCGTTGGGGAACATGGAGAAGTTGCTGATCAGGGCCCTCGCTGCATTCGTCCGCCCAAGTGGATAGTACTTGTTCAAGTACTCGGTGCGGAGCTGCTCCCATGTGTACACGAATCTCCCCAAATGTTTCAGCCAGGTGGCTGCTCTATCTGCCAGTGAGAAGGGGAAGGCAATCATCCGTATGGTATCCTGGTCCACATGTCTGTCGTGGACAGTACTGCAAATCATGAGAAACTCCTGTAGGTGGAGATGGGGCTCCTCTGTAGCCAGTCCATGGAACCGCGGGAGCATCTGCAAGGTGTTCGGGGGGAACTTGAAGTCCCCCACGATGGCTGGAACCACAACCCAATGGTGCATCAAGGTAGATCCGGGGTTGTGCAACTCCCGCATCGGTCTAGGTGGTCCTGCTCCTCCTGCGGCTGCTGCCGCTGCGGCGGCGGCCGCGGCTGCTGCTGCTGCTGCTGCTGCGGCTCGTGCCTGTGCCTCATCGGGGTCCTCGGGCTCGCTCTGTGCATCTCTCTCTGCTCTGAGCCTCCCCATCTCACGCCTCATCTCTATCATAAAAGCTCCCTGATCGCGGAGCTGCTGCTGGACTGTCTCTAACTGTGCGATCAGGGTGGAGTTGATCGCTCCCTGGTCCAGTACAAAGTGCTCGGGACGGGAGTGATCGTCAGAACTGCCTGCGCCGGCCATCTCAACGTCTGCAAAACCAAATGAGCCCAACTCAGGTATCGTCAAATGAATCAGTCTCTCCTCGGGCTCAGGTCTCTCGGGTAGATCAGAAAGGGGGTCGAGGGGGAACAGGGTGGAGTCGTACTCGGCTCGGAGAGCGGGTCTGAGCTCTCGCGAGCCAACCTAGATGATGAGGTAGACGCGCCCGAAAGCGGTGCAGCCAAAGGCTGCCTAAGAGATCGTCTACCCATCATCTCGATCTGGCGAGTAGGGCGGATGAGATCTGGAAAAACTATGATCGAAAAACAAACCCCCGGTTCACCAACGCAACGCGAGCTGAAGACCGTGAAAGTTCGGTCAAATTATCTTGTCGATTTTATTTTGGTGAACACTCAAGATATCAGAGCGATTACGTGACCTGTTGGGAACCCGATGCTCCCAAGAGACTGGCCCAATCCTAAAGCTAGATCTTTCCCAGCCAGTACAAGTTACGGACCGTTTACCGGCTACCCGATCAACCTGCTCTGTTAAGGATGTCACGGCCCGCTTTACCGGGTACCGGAGAGATCCTCACTGGAGAACGACTAACTCTAAGACTAGTAGTCTAACGGAAGTTCAGGCGTGGCTCTATCCTAGTGTGCGGGTCACTCTCTCGCTCAAGCAAACCAAACAATGAGGGGGTTGCTCTCCCCAAGACAGAATTTTTAGGGTGAGCGTGTTTTAAGGTCAATAGTCTTAGCAGTCCCAATTTTATGGTTACACTTTTTTAGGTATTTTTCAATGCAAACAAAAACGCCTAACGAATTTTTCGGTTTCTCCTGGTTATTAAGTCCAAAATCGGGGGGAGAAGACGAAAAAGCCGATGCACGGAAAATCAATGATGCATGCAGAGTCAGAAATGCGTACCTGCCTCCAGCTCTCTACATGCAAAGTGATCCGCGCATAAAATAAAGACAGAAAAGTAAACTAAGCTATATGATGCAACGGTAAAAAGCCGAGTCCTAAGACAAGCAACTTCTATTGATCGTGAAGAACAATAGTTAGTTAACCGAATCGAGTCCGGAGTCCGATCTTGGGAGTCACTCGGTGCCCGCCACAACGGGTCCTGCCAGCGCTGTATGTGACTCCTAACGGCACGTGGTCTCAAATCCAATTAAACTAACCTTTTTTTAGTGAATTTTAGTAAGGTCCAATTACGTTCTATAGGAACAGATATTCTATTAAGTGTTGGGCCTTAAAAATCTTACGTCACAACCAACAAAAATCCTATGTCTAGGGGCTCGAGCAAAAACCGCGAAAAATCCGGAAAATGACAGTAAGAAATAAAAAGAAAACCGCGTAAAAAGCCGCGAAAAACCGAGGGGTCCTAATGGGTCCCCCGAGCACGCCGGTGCTCGGCGAAACAGACCCGCTACGGTCTAAGTCTATCAGTCCAAACAGTCTCAGAGTCCTGTATTATTACAATTAATAATAAATAAAAACTATCCTACTACCTCACCCACTCAACTCTCTCCTCTCGCTCTCTCCTGCGGCTTCGTAGAGAAGGAAGCCGCCTCCGAGTCTCGCGGCTGCACCGGCTCCTCGGAAGTTGCCTCCGTGGTCCTCGGGCCCTCGCAAGAAAGACAGAAGAGTGGTCAGACCAATAAACAATAATCAAATAATAAATGAAAGTAAAAACAAGGGTATATGTGCAAAAATGGAAACAAAATACTCACACAAAATAAAACAGAAATAAAAAGAAAAGAAAATCAAAATAAAACAAAATAAATCAAAAAGGAACTATGAACAAAAGCCGCGAAAAGCCGCGAGCTCCGAAGAACCGCGAAAAACCGCGAAAACAAAAATGAAAAGAAAGTCAAAAGTAACTACTAAGCCGTGCTCCCCGGCAACGGCGCCATTCTGATAACGCGCCTGATCACTAGGGTATGAGGTACAAAAAAATCAGGTCGTTGTGACCCAAGCAATCAGACCACGGATATCAAGAAGAATCAACCACTCAAACAGATAAAATAGTCAAGCACGAAAGAAGAGCGGTCTAGCTATGTGATTAACCTGGTATAGCTCCCAGGGTCGAACACAAGGAGCACGGATTGGCCTAAGGCCTACGAAGTAGTAAAAACAATATAAAAATAAAAGGAAATGTTTTTTAGTGTTTTTTTGATAATTTTTATATTTTTTTTGGATTTTCAAATTATAAAGAAAATAAAAGAAAGTAAAATCTAGGCAACTTCAACAATTTATTAAACACACCAAAAATAATGCAAAAATTAAGGAAAAATTGTTTTTGTGTTTTTTAAGTTTTTAAGTGTTTTTGGTGAATTTTTGAGATTTTTCTAATGGGTAAATTATTTTCTAAAAATCAAACAGTGCTAAACAGGAGAGGTACTGTCCAGCAAGGCTTGAAACTCAAAAATAAAATATCTAAGAGTCTCACTAAGCCCTGGAGGTAATTTTCCTGTAATCTAGAAAGAATAAGGAAAATTTAGGCACCTTAATTATTGTTTTTGGATTTTTAAATTAATTATTATAATTTTTATGAGTTTTTGAGGGTTTTGCAATTTTTAGGGTTTTTAAGTGATGACAAATAGCCAAAATTGGCTAGAAAATCAAACAACAAGCAAACAACAGTATCTAATTTTTTTATAATTTTTGGGGGTGTTTTTATATTTTTTTTGGTATTTTTATATCTAGACAGTAGCTAAAAAATAGGTTTTTGAATTTTTAAAAATACTAAATGAAATCAGAAATGTCCTCAAAAATCCCTAAAATTTCTACATCATGGCAGGAGCCATGTGTCAAAATCTCATTGGATTTGGAGGTGATTTGATATTTTATTCAAAAATAACAAGGGGGCACTGTGCACAGGGACGTAAGTGCAAATACCAGAGAATCTGGGGGCCCAGGTGCAAAATACCCAGCAAGTCACGCGCGTGGCGCGTGGCTGGGGCACTCAGGGGCCTATTTGTAATAAAAACCTACTTCTTGGACCTTTTGGTAACTGGTACCAGAAAGTCCAAGGGTATGGTTGCAAATATCCCACTAAAATCCGTACATGCGTGAATAACAGGCTCACAGGGGTATAAAAGCAATTACCAAAAAGTTTCTATTCATTACATAACAGCCCAGAACTACAGGGAAAGAAATGCAAATAACCCTAAACTACACGTGACGACGCACGTGGTCTCATACAAACAGGGGCATACATGCAAATCTAAACAAACACGAGGTCCACAATGCAATTTACCCTACGGAAATAAAGTTCTAAAAATATTTACAGGGCTAAGACGAAAAAGACAAACTAAGAGGGGCCCTAAGTAAATTACCCCTTTATTCGTCGACGGCCAGATGCGCGCCACGTGGAAGATCGGTCGGCTCTGGATGGGGGGCGCGTCTCTTCTTCAGCTCGGGGGCTCGATCAACGGTGGAGGCGAGGACACGTGGGAGATCGGGCGGTTCTGGGCTCAGGGACCTCTCTCCTCTGCTGCGAACGGTCCAGATGAGCTCCTCGGAGTGATCGACGGTCGCTGCTCCTCGGAAGATGGACGGCTGAGATCAAAACTGGAGCGGAGGCGTCATCGGACGGTTCTGGAGGATGGTGGAAGAACACGACGCCGGCGAACTTCGCCGGCCTCGTGCGTGAGCTGTACTCCTCCTCAGCTGCTCCTGATGATCGGAACGGGTCCGCGGTGAAGCTCCGCAGCTGGTGGTGGACTTCGATGGCCCGGCCGAGCCCTGGAGGGGCTCCGGCGAGGCTGGCGGCGCGAAGCTCCTGGCTGGAATGTAAGAGAGGCTCAGATGCCTCCCGTTGGACCTGCAAAGCAAACCAAAAGCTTCGCGGGTCGAGGGCAAAGTGCCTCGACCCCAAGAAGCGTCGTGAGGGTGAACGGTGCGGCGGGGTGAATGAGCTCCGGCGAGCGACAGGTGGTGGAGCTCGACTCCCAGCTCCGGGGCGAGTTGGGTTGAACGAGTGGGCGAAGAACGTGCGTGGGGGAACGGCGAAGATGGTCGTGTGCTCCGATGATCGAGATAGTGTGCGTGATGGTCGGAATCAGAGGAACACAGCAAGGAGTCGATTTGGGGGTAACTTAAAATTAGACTAAACGAGAAGGAACGAGGGTTACCTGGGTGAAGCTGGAGACTATGCTGGAGCTTAGCTAGCTCCTGGTCCTTGCCTCAAGGGTCGTCAACGCCCGAGGCTCGAGCTCCGGTTGAACGTCGGAGCACGGCGGCGCGAGGCAGCCGGATCGATGGTCCGAGCACCTCCTCCTCTCTGCGACACCGGCAAATGCAAGCTGTCACCTTGCTGGTTGCGATGGAGGTCACGGGAGAGAGAATGGGGAGCCAAAGATGGAATGAGGAGGCGGCTGAGCTCGGGATATATAGTGCTAGGGGTCCGGCTAAATCGGAGTCGGGCGAGAAGCTCGGAGCGCGGATCCCAAGAACCCACCCCGGGCGTGGATCAGGGAAGATCAGGCTCGGATTAGAGCCCGGGGTTAGCGGATTCGGAGGTCGGATCTGGTGGGGATAAAATCAAGAAATCGGGTCCAAAAGCAGATCCGCGGCTCTGGTGGTCCTGGGGGAGGTGTTGACCGGGGGTCAACAATCCCCCGTGGACCAATCAGAGCCCGCCAATTATTGAAATTTTATTTGATTTTTTTGGGGCCTTAAATGGCCGAATTTTCAAAAACTTAAAACATGAAAAATGTTTGTTTTAATTTTTTCTATTTTTTTGTGATTTTTAATTAATTTTTGGAAATTAAAATAAGGTATTTACATATTATAGCTATACATAGGTATATGTACAATGTAGGATTTTTGATTTTGATTTTAATTAGTTATTTTTATACATTTTTATTCCTATTTTATATTTTATTTATTTATAGGATAAAATGAGGAATAAAAGGCTATTTTTATTTTATTTTTATTATTTATATACATGGGTTAATTAGTTAGTTATATACATGATGCATACATGGTGTATATATACAAGATGTTTTTGTATTTTTAATTTTGTAATTTTTATTTGATTTTTGTTTTAATTCTTTTTATTTATTTTATTTACAAAACATAAAAAGGAATATTTACAAAAAGTTTTGGAAATAAAGAAATTTATTTACAAGGTGAAATAAATATAAGATAGGGGTTTATGTACATGGTGAAAGGTTGTTTTTAGGATTTTGATTTTTAACTTTTTATTTTGTTTTTAATAGGCTATAAATATGTACAAAATATATACAAATATTTACAACATATTTTTGGATGAGGAAAATATTATCTTATTTATTTACAAATATATACATATGTGAGCCCCTATCTCCCTCTACTTGGCTTTTATGCGGTCAGGCCCATGCTGAGCCCTCCCTTGGGTTAGGTTGCTCAATATTTATTCTAAATATTTCCCTCTTTTTCTTTTTCATCTTTATTCTTTTATTTTTGCACAAAAACATGCTAATTATCTATTTTTACAAACATGCATGCTTTTGCTAACTTTTCCTATTTACACATATCTACATGCATTTGCATAGGTTTTTGTAGCTAAAATATAAGAATAAAGAGTGATGAATGGGTATTCATCATTGCTCCTCTTCTGCCTCCAAGTTCTCCTCAAGTAGAGACTTGGTGGTTCCTTCCTCCGGTGCCCGTGTCCGATCAGGTATGATCACGGTCCTTCCGCTCCTGAGGGACATATGGTTTACATTATCATACGAAAGGATCTCATGTTCAGATAAAGAATTATCTGAATAGTATACCTGATCACGAGGTCTGTTCTAGACTTGAGTTAAGCTGTTCGGGTTGGCCTGACCCTGGGCAGAAATTGGGGTCTTTGATGCCATTTGTTAATCCTGAGTATGAGAAACACAATTTAGATCGATTCTCATATCCAGATAGTCATTCTGGATCTGTTGGACCCTATCAGACAGGGTCTGGATCGCCAAGGTGAGGGACTCCAATTCGGTGGGCTGGGTTGACTGATGCTGACTTACGGATGAGGTTCTGTACTGGCCCTGCTGGTGATGAATACTCATTCATCACTCTTTATTCTTATATTTTAGCTACAAAAACCCTTGCAAATGCATGTAGATAGTTGTAAATAGAAATAATTACCAAAAGCATGCATTGTGTAAAAACCTATAATTAGCATGTTTTTGTGCAAAAATAAAAGAATAAAGATGAAAAAGAAAAAGAGGGAAATATTTAGAATAAATATTGAGCAACCTAACCCAAGGGAGGGCTCAACATGGGCCTGACCGCATAAAAGCCAAAGTAGAGCGAGATAGGGGCTAATGTGTGTAAATATTTATGTAAATAAATAAAAGTATTTTCCTCACAAAAATAGATGCAAATTGGTTTGTAAATACTTGTACATATTTATAAATGTAAAAACAAGATAAAAATAGAAAAATTAAAAAGGAAACAAAAACACCACTTGTATATAGGCATCATGTACATAGAACTCACTTCCATATTTATTTAGCCTTAAAAATAAATAAAATTAATTTCCAACATTTTTGTAAATATTCTACATTATATAGTGTAAATAAATAAAATAAAAACAACTAAAACAAAAACAAAATAAAAATAACAAAATTAAAAACACAAAAACATATTGTAAATATACCATGTATATATATGTACATATGTATTTATTTCACCTATGTATATAAATAATAAAAATGAAATAAAAATGTCTTTTTATTCCTCATTTTATAATATAAATAAATAAAATATAAAATGGGAATAAAATTGTATAAAAATAATAACTAAAAATCAAAAATTAAAATCCCTTATAGTATATATATACCTATATATAACCCTACTATGTATATACCCTATTTTCATTTTGAAAAATTAATTAAAAATCACTAAAAAATAGAAAAAAATAAAATAAAAATATTTCATGTTTTAACCTTTTGCTAAATCAGCCCCTAGCTACCTTGAATTTCACTTCCAAACTTTATCCACGTGGCCGATCCCTATTGGCCCTGGGGATGTTGACCGCCCAGTCAACTACCCCCCCCCCCCCCAGGACCACTTCCCACGAGTCCTTAGCGGGTAACCCAACTTCTCGGATTTTTAGCGCTTAAACCCGATTCATCCCCACTCAAACCCCGGGTCCGATTTGATCTTGACCGACACCCTCGCCGGAGCTACCACCTCGGGATCCGCGCGCTCCAACGCCCTACCCGACCTCTTCTAGCCAGACCCGCACCCATATTTAGCTCGAGCTCCGCCTCCTAATTTCTCATCTTTGGCCATTCGATTCCACCCCCAGTGAGCTCCAGCGTGCTCGTGAGAGTGACAGCTCGCGTCATGTGCTGTTGAAGCGAGGAGAGGGAGCGTGACCACTGATCCGGCGAAGCTTCGCCGCCTTGCTCTGCCACCAGCAGGAGCTCGAGCCTCGGAGGGAGACGCTCCTCGAGGCGAGGACCCAGAGCATCCTTAGCTCATCCCCAGTCTCGTCAGCCACCCAGGTAGTCCCTTAGGCCTTTCTTTTTCTTTAATTTGTAGTTTCCCCCAAATCGCTGTTCCGCCGTCCCCCGCCGATTCCGATCGATTCCGACCACCATCCGACCATCGGGCATCACCATAGACATCGCCTCCTTCCCGCGCACCTTCTCCATATCCCCATCCAACCCAGCTCGCACAGGAGCTGGGATTCGAGCTCCTCCGTCTACCCCCCTCGCCGGAGCTCGCCCATATCGCCCCACAGACCACCGTCACCCGTCTAACTGGATCGAGGCAGTTTGCCCTCGACCCGTGAGTCTTTTGGTCTACTTTGCAGGTGCTTCCCAGCCCGTCTGAGGGGTTGGGCCATTTCGACCAGAAGTGCTTCCTACGCCGATCTCGCCGGAGCTCTCCAGGGCTTGGCTGGATCATCGGAGTTCACCAGCAGCCGCGGGACGTCATCGCGGAGCTTCTCCGACCTTCACGAGTAGCAGGGGAGGTCCACAGCGTACGCACGAGGCCGGCGAACTTCGCCGGCCACTTGTTCTTCCGATACCTTCCCCGACCGTCCGATCATCCTCACCCTCCAGTTCGCATCTCGACCGTTCATTTGAGGAGGACCTGTCATCGTCAGATCCATCCACGAGGCGATCTGGACCGTCCGAGCCGAGAGGGATAGCCACCGATACCCTCAACCGCTAGATCAGGCACGTGGCTATACCTTCGCCGTTGGATGCACCCGAGGAGTTGAGCTGTGCAACGCCAGTCCCCAGTCATCGTTAGATGCTCCACGTGGCGCGCATCCATCGGCTGCATTAATAAAGGGTAAACTACCCTTAGGCCCTTCTGTTTATTTCATTTCGCATTTAGTCCTGTAATTACCTAGTGTAGTTGTTTAGTTTTTGGTATTTTTGCATTAAGGACCTCGCATTTTATTTTCCTTGCACTTATGCCCCTGTGCGTTTTATGACACGTGCATCGACACGTGATTGTCTGGTTTATTTGCAATATAGGCCCTGTAGTTCTGGATGTTATCAGTTGAATGAAAGTTTTTGTTTATTTGCATTTATACATGTGTGCATGAAAAATTTGAGCATGTGCGTTTATTTTTGGGTATTTTGCAGATAAGCCCCTGGGCTTTTGGTACCTGTTACCAAATAGCCCTCGGGACTTATTTTCATTAAATTTTGGTCCCTGAGTGCCCCAGGCACGCGTATCGCACGTGTTTTGCTGGGTTAATTGCACCAGACCCCCCAGACTTCCGGGTATTTGCACATAGGTCCTTGTGCACAGTGCCCCCTTTTTATTTTTGAATAAAAATAGCAAATTACCTCCAAATCCTACGAAAATTGGATACATGGCTCTTGCCATAGTGTAAAATTTTCAAGGAGTTTTGGAGACATTTCTGAGTTGATTTGTTATTTTTAAAAAATCAAAAACCTCCATTTTCGTTACTGTCTAAGTTTAAAAATCACAAAAAAATATTAAATCATATCTAAAAATTCCAAAAAAAGTTGTCTACTGCTTGTTTTGTTGTGTTTGATTTTCTAGCTCATTTTGGCTATTTTTCATTACTGAAAACCACTAAAAATTGAAAAACACTTAAAAACTTATAAAAATTCTAATAATTAAACCAAAAACCCAAAAATAATAATATAGTGCCTAAATTTTCCTTGTTTAATTCTCTTTACAGGAAAATTACCTCCGAGCTAATTTAGGGCCTTTAGATATTTTATCTAGGCCCTTTTAGCTCGGCTGGACAGTACCTCTCATTTCAGTCCTTGTTTGATTTTTAGCAAATTAAATAAACATCAGAAAATCCCAAAAATTCACCAAAAACACTAAAAATCATAAAACACATAAAAATATTTTTGTTAGAATTTTTGGTTGATTTTAGTGCTTTTAATAAATTTTTTGAAGTGTGTAGTTTCCTTGTTTTTCTTATTTTCTTAATATCTTGAAAATCCAAAAAAAATATAAAATAATTAAAAAACCACCAAAAATATTTTCTCCTTTTATTTTATTTCCTTTTTGACTACTTCGTAGGCCGCAAGGCCAATCCGTGCTCCTTGTGTTCGACCCTGGTCGCTATACCAGGTTAAATTAATAGCAAGACCGCTATTTTGTGTTTGATTGATTTTATCTCTCTTGGTGGTCTATTTTTCTTGATCGAGCCTAGCTGAGTGATTGAGGTCGCAACGACCGATTAGCTCATTTACCTTAGTCGCTCATTTTGGCCAATCAGCTGGCCATGCCGATATTGCTACTGCTGATGAGACGGTGACGGGCCCTGCTGGCTCGAGTGGAATGTGCGCTGCTACTGCTGGTGCTGCTGAGGCTGGTACCCTCATTCGGGTCTGGACTGAACAAAGTGCGGTGCGGGGACGGAGCTGGTTTCCTGGTAAGCTGGGGAAGGTCGGTGGGGCTGATCGTTCCCCATCCCCGACTGTCTGCCGACGGGGTCATGGCTGTACCACAGGACGTTGATCTCGAACACCTGCGGAGGCTCCTCGTATCCGATTTCCACTTGTGGGGGTGCATGCTGGTCCTGCTGGGTGTAAGTCTGCTCCTCTACCCAGCCACTCTGAGGCCTCGGTGCATGTTCCTGTACAAGATGGACTCGGTGTACAGGTACAGGTAGTGCAGAAGGGGCAGGTAGCTTTATCTTGGCTACCTTCTCAGTAAGTTCCTCCACTTGCTTCGGAAAATGCGAGAGAGACTCAAGGTCAGTGACCCTCTTATGGATCTGCTCGACCATGGTTAACTTATCAGCTATCATCCCCATGCTGGGAATGAGGTCCTCTATTAGATCCGCTACAGTCCTCCTAGTTGTCTCGTTGGATAGGATTGATGGAGACAACTGATAGGCCCTGGTGGCCTGCGACCTGCCTATCGCCATCTGCTCTAGTATCTTCCATACATCATTCTCATTCTTGTTCAGATAGCTTCCTCCACAGGCGGCACTGACTAACCCCTGCATCTCCGGGGTCATGCCACAAAACAAGGTCTGACTAAGATCGCTTTAGAAATGCCATGGCAGGGACATTTCTAAATTAGGTCATTAAACCTATCCCAGGCTTCATGGAATGGTTCACTGGGTCCCTGGAGAAACTAGCGATCTTTGTTATCATTTGATTAGTCCTACTGAGGGGTAGAACTTCTTCAGGAATAGGTCTTTGAACTGCATCCAGGTTGTACATATCATCCCTAGGTTCTTCAACCAATGTGTTGCCTTATCTCCTAAGGCAAATGGGGTGGCCTTTAGTCGAATGTAATCCTGCCCAACCCTAGGATGACTAAGGTTGTTGCAAGCCAGCTCGAAATCTCTGAGGAAGGCATACAGTTCTTCATTGGTATTTCCGTTGAACTTCGGTAGTAGGCTAAGGAAGTGGGCTTGAGCTCGAATGCTTCGGGGGGAACCGCTGGTGCCAACCAACTGTGCATCTCGTTCTCTGCTGGGTTGTAGGCATCAACCATTTCGATTCCTCTTGCCACAATGATCTGTCCCATTCAAGCTGTAAGATCCGCATTCTGTTGTTCAGCTGTGGCGAGGCGATTAAGAATTTATCACAGCGGGTCCTCATCCGGTGGCTACTTAGGTGACATCTTGTCTTCTAGTTCTGGGTATGAAACATGGTCTGTGTTAGAGGACAAATCAAGGAAGGGATTCTTACTGAGATGATGGTCTTCCTCGGAAAGCTTAGAGGAGAGGAAAGGGTTGGTTTGAGAGTAACCACCCTGAGTGTGAGGGAACCAGAACTCAAGAGGGTCATGAGTCCTGGGTGGTCCAAGTTACGCTTGGGTCGATGAAGAGGAGTTTCGTGGGGGCTTAAAGAGAGATTGATGAATAAGGAGTCGATATCCCCCCAGTTACTCATCTTGGTTTGGTGAGAAGAATCGGGGAGTTCTAAGTGAAGATAGGATTTGACTCCTACCTGATGCAAACAATTCAATCTAAGACCCTGGGTTTATACTCAACACGGTGAAGGACCTGAAACTGAGTCCAATTAATCTTGTTAATTTTAAGTGTGATTTTTCAAGCAAGATAGCAAGGAGTTACGCGCCTATAGGGAAGTCGGCTTAGAGCCGGATGTGTCTTCCCTGTTTAACCTGTCGCCTAAGATACCGTCGGTCCTTCCTTTCTTCGCTCCTATCTCAAGTTGATGGATTCAAAGACCTGCCCCTATCTACCTGCAAGCAGGAGGAGACTGACAAGGTCGGAACTTCACGCCGGGGGGTTACTGGCAACTTCTCGTGAAGTACCGCAATTTCGCCCCTATCTACCGGAGACAGACGGAGGATACTTGGTACTAGTCAGTGAACCTTAATAAATTCAACTTGTGATATTTGCTAGGATTAGTCGGAACGTGATATGGAAGGCGGGATTTGGGCTCTGCCTTAAGGTGTTCACACACACTCAAGTACCCTCACTCAGCATGAAAACAAGGTCGGGGATTAGTCTCCCGCAAACAGATTTTCCAATTTTATTTTTTGGTAAATAATGTTAGCAGTCTTGGTTTTAAGTTTAGTTATCACTTGTTAGTCCAACCACACAGCACGTTTATCGTCCAGTCTCAATTTCCGTTTAACTTAGGTTTGAAAAATAGAGGGGGGAAATCGAGAAAAGCCGATGCACGAAAAACAATGATGTGTATGTTGAGTGAAGAATACTTACAGTGGTCCCTTCACTTTTATGTAGGATGCAAAATAAAATTGAAATCTTTTTATACTATATGCAAATGCAAACTACAAAATCTACTCCTAGACAAGCAGTTCTATTAGCGAGTGAAGCACATGTTATTTTGACTAGATCCGTGGTCTAAGTGTGTCTTTTAAGTGTATCGTGTGGTCCTAAAGATTTACGAGCACAAGCAATTCCTAGAGTGGCTCGAGGAGCCGCTAGTGCAAGCCTAATCTACAATTCAATCCACACAGAACACGGGGGACACGGTTCCACTATCTTTACACACGTGAGAACCCAAACAGGAACCGCTGGAAATAATGCGAAAATAAAGGAAAAATAGAAATAAAGTACAAGTCCTATCAAATCACTCAAAGAATTAAAATACAGATTCCTCGAAGCGTCTTCGACTCCTCGCATTCCTCGCACAGAAATAATTTGAGGTCAGATAGAGAACGACTCAAAAATACAAAAATTAAAAGACAGAAAATTATTCACAAGAAAACCGGGTGTCAGACTACCCGGGGATAGAAAGTAAAACACTCAGAAATTACTCCACGCAGGGATAATGAGAGCAGATCAAAAACCATTTTGAATTAATGTCAAGTTAATCATACGTGGCAAATTTATTTTACTTCGGCAAGCCCAAGGCCTCGAACTCAGGGAGGCAGTTGTCTCCTTAGGTAGATTTTTAGCAATTTCCAGTGTTTGATTTTCATAGGATTTTTTTTCTTTTCAATATTTTATGCAAGGCACATGCATAGTCCACCAAGTTTACAAGTTAATTCAGATAAGTGATCAAATCAAGTCCAAAAATTATGCAACTTGGCCAGATGATGAAATGCAATGAAATTAAGGTCCTCTAATTTTTTTAGAATTTTCTGACACTAAACGAATTTACCGTGAATTAAAAAATGAATGCAGGGTGATTTTAACTAAATTAATTTTAATAAATATCAAATCACAATGTGAGGAATCCTGGAAAATTATTAAACCTAAAATTCTATGTGAAATGATCCTATTAAAAATTAATTAAGAAAATCACGATTTATTTAGATCGTGGGATGAGTACAAATGAGATGAAATTTTTACACAATGTGAACCTAATTATCCTAGATCTAATGTGATTTTTTGGGGATTTTTGGAGTCGCAGAGAAATTACTATCAATTAAGAGGCATAAATGGGCAAAATATAGCAAAATTTAACCAATTAATTAATAGAAAAATCCACTGATATTACAAAAATGTACCAAGTGTCACATATGGAAGAGGACAACATAAGCTACACAATGCAATTTTCCAAATTGAAAAATAAATTAAAATGGGTGCCTAAATATACGTGCAAAGACATGGGTATAAATGCAATTACAAGAATTAAAATTGATAAAAATAAAACATGCAGACAGGGACCAATATGCAATTACCTATAATGCTGAGGGGGTGGATGCTATTTTTCCACAGAACACATGCTCCACATGTGGGGTCTCCTGGTAGGGACTGAAATGCAAATCTGAAAACCTCCGGGGGGCTCGATGCAAATAACCCAGGACTCACATGCAGATCACGTGGGGGTCCAGGCTCGGGGGTCTTCGTAGGCTCAGATCGAGGCTCGGGTGGCTCTGGAGGTTCGGATCTGGCTCGGAGTAGCTTTGGGTGATCCGAGCCTAGTGGTCAGGGAAGAGGCTCGGATCAGGCGACGTGGCTTGATCTGGATCGTGGATCAAGTGACGATCCAACGGTCAATGGATGCTGAGGCGTGGCGCATCTGGAACCGTTAGATCGCAAGTGATCCAACGGCGATGGTTTGCTCCTGAGGCGAAGGCGTGGTCGATCAGTGACCATTGGATCTAGATTGATCTAACGGCACCTGGAGAGCGATGGAATGGTGACGTGGATGCGTCTAGAACGTCAGATCCTCCTGATCCTACGGCTGCAGGATGTGGGCAATGTGGCTAGATGGGGACCGTTCGATCAAGGAGATCGAACGGCAGTTGTTCTTCTTCCTCGGTCGGTTGCCGCCTCCTGTGGGGGAGAAGGCTGAGCTCCGGGCAAGGGGCCTGACTCCGCCTCATCCTCTGGGCGTTGATGAAGCTCGCCAGAGGCTCCCAAGTAGCTGGGAAGATTTGTAGAAGCTCGGGGAGTCTCTGGTGGTCTCAAGAGTGGCGGAGAAGCTCTGGGGCGCGGTGGCAGAGGAGCTCGGAAGCAGCTCCAATGAGTCTCCGACCAATCAAAATGGATGTACCTGCAGGGGGTTAGAAGATAGCCGAAGCGTGCTATGTGTCTGTGGGGTGATCTGGAGTGAAGTACGAGGCCTGTGAAGAAGTAAGGTGGTCCGGTGATCGAGCTCCGCTAAGATGGTGGAGCTGGCGTCAGTGAGAGGTGAAGCTCATCGGCGGAGGGAACGAAAGGGAACCGCGAAGATCAGAGCTCCCTTGCGGAGCTCGGAGGTTGGTTGATGGAGCGAGAAGTGATGGAATGACGGCGAATAAAATCGGAGAAGAAGAAAGAAAAATAAGAAGAAGATCGGAGAGATGGTGGTGGTGTCTACCTGGGGTCAGAAGCTCGGAGGGAGCTTCCAGGTCATCGCTCGAAGGCCGGTAGGGGACCTGAGCTCTTGTAGCTCAGGGATGAAGTTGCAGCACGGCGGTGGAGGGCCACGAATCTCGTCGGAGGTGGTTCTCGGCCTTCGCTCGACCTCAGGTCAAATTGCTATCACCAATCTGAAGGTGGGAGCTCGGGGATACTCTCCGTGGTGGCGTATGGGGGTGAAAGTGGCCGGAGGCGAAGTATTTAACGGATGGAGGTGACGGCATGGATGGTGAAGAGGTGGAGTTCGTGGGTATCGTGGAGCGAGGTTGAGGGTAGTCATGGAGATCGAGGGGGTTGGCGAGGATGAGGGATGTGTGGGCTGCGTAGTGGTGGTGTCAGGTGGCGGAGAAGCTGATCGGCGTGGCGCCCAAAATAGAAAGGGGGCGGCCCCTTGCGCACGGTGAGAGACGTGGGCGCGGGTGAGGTGCAGTTTAACGCTTGGGATCAGATCAAGGGAGCGAAATCGAAGGGCTCAGGACGCGCCACGTGGCGGACGCAGGGCTAGGCGCTAACGGGCGATCCTGATGAGGTCTAGGATTTGATCGGAGGGTGCAGACAACGTGCGAGATGGAGGGCCAAGATGTAATGCTTCTGGCGATGATCGGATGGTGCACAGAGTGCCACGTAGTGGAATGTGGGCGAGGCGCTAGCGGACAATGTGGATGTGAGCTAGGTATGATCAGACGGTGGGGAACCAAGGGCGTGCGTGGAAGTAATCAGGATGTTGGATCTAGATTGAGATCCAACGGTCAGAAGTGATGGCGGACCGGTCAAAGGGGGCGGGCCACGTGGCGCAATCAGAGGGCGCCACATGGCCAGCTCTGAGTGGCTGAGAAGAAAAATAAAGTTAGAGGTTGAAGGAGGCCGAATTTGGAAAAACCCAAAACATGAAAGTTGTAGATCTTGATGAGATCTACAAGTTCTATTTAGAATCTTGATGAGATCTACAAGTTCTATGTTGACCAAAAACGGAGATGAGGGTCAAATATGATATAAAAATACAAGGGGAGTACAAATATACATATATGAAGTATACAAGGGGACCCAAAACCCAAGTTTTGCATACGAGCTCCGAATTAAATGAAATTAGTCTCATTTTAAAGATCTCTGGATGTATATTAATCTGAAGGTGAGTAGACCTAATTCGGAGTTATGTAAGAGAGATATATTGCAATTTAAGGTCCAGGGGTTTGGGGGCTTTATAGGTATTTTACAAGATAGGAATTTTGGTCTTCTTCCTTATATTATTAACTAATAATGTACACATTATAAGGAAGGTGTTATTTCATTTTGGAGGGGATAAAAAATAAATAAATAGGTGGATATTTTACAAGTGGATTTTACAAAATGAATTGGCTTCTTATTTAAATGCAAATATGAATGCTAAAATGCACATCTTGTGGATTGATGCATGAATGCTATTTATGCAAGATAAAGGGAAATATGATGCTAAATACCCAGGGACACAGCTTTATTTTCAACTTTAAGAGTGATGAATCACAGATTCATCAACCCCCTATACTTAAAACCTTGCTCGTCCCTGAGCAACTAAAATGAAATGCAAGAGTGAATGATTTTGGGTTCTATACCAAGGTCATGAACAAAAGTTAAAAATGGAGCTTGACTCGACCTTTGGATTAATTGTTTGGTGGAACCTCATTGGGATCTGAACTTAAGACCTAACAGACTTCAAGTTCCACAAGTCTTCTATTCAAAACTCCTCAATAGTCCGGTCAGAACAAATCCTCAGACGTAAATTTCTGATGACTATGATTCTTACTTGTACTGTGTAAGTGAAATGTAACTCTCCCACATCAGAAATGACTAAGAAGCAACCTTCTCTAACAAGGTAACTCAAAATAACCTGGTCCAGTAACACTTTCCTCGAGGAGCGGGGTATTCCCTTCCAAGTTCAAGTGCGACCAGCTCAAGAGGAGGGATGGAGAAGAATGGATGGTAGCTAGTGTAGCTACCTATCCCGGAATGCCTGACCAGTGTAGACAAGTCATCCAGCTGCAGACTTCTTGCTAATATACATACTCCGATATGTATTTTATTTTCATTTGGACCTGACTGATTTTTTGGAGTTCTTGCAAAAAAAAATTTCTGCAAAATGAGAGCATCCAGATTAAAAACCACTTTGAATTAATGTCAAGCTAATCACACGTGACAAATTTATTTTTACTTGGATAAGTCCAAGGTCGAACTTAGGGAGGCAGCTATCTCCTTAGGTAGATTTTTAGCAATTTCTAATGTTTGTTTTTCAGAGGATTTTTTCCCTTTTCATATTTATGCAAGACACATGCACTGTCCAGCCAGTTTACAAGTTAATTTAGATAAGTGATCAAATCAGTCCAAAAATTATGAAACTTGGTGATGATTACAATATCTACAGTTATAACATGCTTAAAATTATGTGAAGTACACTGTAATGATTGATTCATATACTTCAAATTCACATAATTTACATCTTGTTTATTCTATGCACGCATCAAAAGAAAACCACGTAATTACACAGAATAAAATCAACACATTCATGATTCTGCATCCAGATAAATTATTCCCAATGAATTCTACTATATAGCTATAAGATGGGAAGTATTATTTTTCAAAGTCAAATGATCATCCTGGATATCTCAAAGGAATTATGAATATCATGGAATTTAATCAACAAACTAGCACATTAATGGCCTTACATTTCATTGAACATTTTTTGGAAAGAAATGGAAAGGAGAATAGTGCAAAATCTCCTCTCTTGAATATCATGTCTAGAGCCACTCATGAACATGCATGTACATCCCCTTTATTTACTCCCTCTCTCCCATTACTCATGAAAGTAGACATCCATATTCTATCTTACCCATGTATCTCCCCCATGCATGAATGAATTTATTGTTTTTGTCTTTATATGCATGGGGTGCTTCCCTTGAAGGTAAATAACATTCTTCTCCCCTTCCCCATGCATGAATGACTTTATTGTTTTTGTCTTCATGTGTATGGGATGTGTCCCTTCATTCCAAGCAACATTCATCTATAAAAAGGAGGCATGACACATGAAGGATGGTCCCTCATACTCCCCCTCTTCTCTCTTTATTCTATCTCTTCTCTCGTTTTCTCATGCAGGTATAGAAGTAGCGCAAGGTCAACGACCCTCTCCCCTCGTGCACTCCTCCTCCTTGTGGTTCTCCTCCAGCCCGTAGCAGCCCGTGCGTCCACGCGTATAGCCATCTCCTCCAGTTCGTAGTAGCCTGCACGGCTATCTCCTTTCGCGCTGCTGTGACGCATCTCCTCCTCGACGACCTTCTCTCTCTGGCTCCATCCTTGTGTGTGCGATCAGCCCACGCATCTCCCCGCACACTCCCATCTCCGCCATCATCATCGTCTTCACTCCGAAATTAAATAGAGAAGCATTTCTTTCCATCTTATTTGTCGCTGTATTTTTTTCTACCTTAGTTAATTTGTTTAAGTTGTACTTGCAAGAACAACTTTTATTGTGTAAGCTATTGTCAACTCCATTTTCCTTGAAAATATATGCAATGCAAGTTTTATATTTCATCATTATCTCTTGAAAGCTTCCAAGTAAATCTCATCTTCCCATATTAAATTGCGAATCACCTCCACTTCTTTACTTAGTTGCACTCATACCATTATTTGCTTATTCTAAGTTCTAGGAAGTATTCTCACCATAGATTGCATTCTGTTATAAGTTTTCTTTCATTACAATAGATTTAAAATTTGAATTAAGTTTTAAAGAAGAACAAAAAGAGCGAGTTTGCTTAGTCCCTGCGGATACGAACCTCTACTTGCACTATATAACTCATATTTTTCCAATATGCTTGTAGTTGTAATCTTATTTGTTTGATTGCGGTTTTGCGTGGAACAACAACGACGTGGTAAAACCAACTTTTTAAACCACATAAAATCGCATCAACATTTTGGCGCCGTTGCCGGGGACTAGGCAACATTTGCAATTTTTTTCTCTACTTTCTAACCTAATTTCAAATTTCCTAATCCGTGCATTTTTTTTGTTTTGCAGGTACTTAGTCTTCAAAAGAAAAAAATTTTTTACTTGTCTCTTCATGCCATTTGTTTTAGCAAACTTGTAATTTGAAAAAAAATATATATATATTTTCTCCCTCCCCCTCTCGGAAAAGCTCGCCATCAACAGGACAAAATATTACGGATTTAGCGTCAGAAGTGCAAGCACTGTGAGTCCCTCTTTCTCTTAGGCATCTTAGGATTTTAAAATTTCCTGCATTTGTTTGCGCTCCGAACTTAAACCGAAAAAAAATTTAAAAAAACACTTCTTCTTTGCATCATCTCTGTGGTCTTCTCCCTCTGATAATCTAATTCAAAGACCACCAAATCGTGTGTTGCATCATTTAAAAAGATAAGCTGAAAGGCCACCGCAGTGGCCCGAGCAGAAGCGAACAAATTCTGAATGCTTGTTTGATGCACGTGTATGACACAAAAATCACGAGCACATAGAACCCTTGGATAGAGACAAAAACTCCTGTGCTACGTGGGATTGCAGAGAGAAATCGTAACTCCTCGACGCGTTGGGGCACAGGTTCTTGTGGGAAAAAAGCAGATCCTCGATCTGAGTACCGCACCCTGGATCCCCCAGCCGGATTAGGACATCGATTTCTCACAATCTTCCATCCCACCTCATCTTTAAGGACTCTAATTTCTCTGAAAACTTCTGTGAATCACTAAATTAAAATCGAAAGATAACCGCTTCCGCGGCAATTTGTGTGTGAGCTGGTGAAACAACAAATTGTCTGTGTATTGTGATGTGTATGCTAGGTCGTAGGTCTTTGAAAAATCCATTGCAACAATCTTTAGATTACGACCCTATCTGTCTCCTTCGACTGAGAAATCTGAAAATTCACCTAACCTAGGAGACATGGGAGCAGAGAAACCGAACACCATGGACCTCATCTTCCAACAACTACAACTTTTGAGAGAAGAGAATGCGACAATCCGACATACCATAGCTCCTCTCATCCGACCACCACCCATCAACACACGTTATTTCTCTACAGCAGAGGACACGGTCCATTGGGTCCAAAATCACACCCAACCCAAACAGTTGATTAAGCCCTTACTAACACAACCAACCTCAGCTATGGATTTTGATGCTTTGACCCAAGCCATTCAACAATTGGCTGCAACAAAACAAAAGTCCAATCAAGCCAATACACCAAGTGAGAGACCCAACATACTTGAACGACCGTTCTTGACCACTGCCAAGGCATATTTTGACTGTGAAGATGAGAAAGTGGAATTGAAAATCAATGATGAAAATATTCATGTGGATCATGCCACCCTACTTCTGGTGACTCTGAAATTGAGGAATGTGGATGGATAGAGAACTGTGTTATTCTTGATGATTTTGCCCCCATCCATCTCAGGAAAGATCCTCTGGAGGTTAGTTTGAACACCTCACAACTCACTCATAAGGACATATCTCACCTAGACTCTGCAATTGAAGCCCCACCATGTCCTCTCCAGTGATCGGGAAATTTTTTGAATTAGATGAAGCCTGGGAAACACTAAATACTGATCTCAAATTAACTTCAGCCCTGGGTATGCCAAAGATGAAGACATGTTTTGATGATAGCATTGATCCTTCCTCAGACGATTTGAAAATTATGAACCTCGGTGTATTAATGATATCGATGATCTGAAACAAAAGTTGAAATTGAGGATGGCACTTATGTTGAATGGGAAGAAGAAACATAAGGAGATATATAATTCGATGTTGATTCCCGATGTGATTTTTCAATTATGGAAATTACAGATTTAGAGTTTAAATCTGAGGACATATCAGACAATGAGTTGACGTCTTCATGCACCAAAACTCCCTCCATCACACCCATGATGATATGCTGAAGATTTTTTGCGATGACTCGTTCAAAGATGAAATTTCCAATTCCATTACCCCCACCACAAGGAAAGAAGATCAAATAAATTCAGCCGATGATTATATGAATACATCTTCTACTATCGAGTCTGATCAGAGTGATTTTCTATTATCTGATCCTTTTTGGGATGATACCGAGAACTACTCAAAATAATCGAAGAAAATCATCCATTAGCCAATATTCCCCAGCTCCTGGCCTCTGAATCTCCTAATCATATGTCTTGTAAAGAATCATCTTTGTGGCTCAAGAAGAGAAATAAAATGAAATCACAATAGATGCCACCGAGGATAGCCATGATGATTATTTGAGGGAAAATGATGATTTATCACATGATACAGAGACCTCATGGAGGATCAATTCTTGATCATGTAGAGCTCGCTTCAATACATCATATCTGGTCCATGAGCCCTTCACCAGTCCACTCATTTCCCTCCCATCACATCTAATCCAAGATCAAACTGATTCATCTCTCATTCCGATTCATCAACCAATTAATGTCTTTAGCGTATTATTGAGCGCACACATTTATCAAATTCATCAACCACACTCTCACATCTGCAAGATATCCGTATCATATCAAGAATTTCATTTCGGTTTTCTGAATACAGCTTTTGCACTCACAGCAACACTGGATACTCTTGATAAACTGAATCGTCGAGTTGGGACGTTAAACCAACAACATTTTGTGGGTCCACGCCCATAGGTATCTTTTCTTTTCTTTGTATCCTTCCCTTTAACTGCATTGCATTAGATAAGTATGGGGGTCAACCTCCACACTTCACAAAAAAACCAAAATACTTTTCACAATTCCTCACCCCTTCATTCCTCCATTACACTTTGTCTTCACCATGGACATGGTTTCTGTTAAGTATGGGGGGGTGTCTGCATAGTTTTTTTCAAAATTACATACTCTTTCAAAAAAAAAGAGAAAAGAAAAAAGAAAAAGAAAAAAAACTCTCTTTTGGAAAATCCCTAAAAATTTTCAAAGCAAAAAAACCACCAAAAATACATCCTTCCTAGTTTTATCCTATTTTGAGAAATCAGATCTTCATTGCATAAATCATAGACCGAGGTTGAGTTGACCCTAATCCACTTAACTTCATCAGAATTTACTAGGCATGAGTTTTTAACTTTCTTCAGGTCATTTGGACTTTATTCTCTCAGTTCCACTAACTCTACTGGTGAATGAACTTCTGTATCTAACTAGATCACCTGATGAAACTAGTAGCACTCTTAAACTCTTCAGTGGATATTTAAATAACTACACATTGCACTTAGCTTGAGTGAGTTGAGTTTACGAGATACAATTACAATCTAGTTGAGGTGAGGAGTTGTCCTCTTGGTTGTGCCAATGCCTGAACCTTATCTATAGTTAGGTGAAGGAACCTGACTCAGGAGCAACATGATCTCTCTAGTCTAAGTGTGTCAGCAATTAAGCCAGTATCGTGCCTCCAAAGACAATATTAAGCCGATACTACCTCTTGATGCCAAAACCCAAGACAAAAATACCACAAAAAGGCATATCACAATACAAATGCCAAAAACCACCAATCATGCAATGATGTGCAAAGCAAAAGCAAGGAAAGAAGACCACCAAATAACCCTTCTCCACCAAAAAGCCGCGGTAGCAGCCCAATGATGCTACCTAAATTTTTAAAAGAGGCCCAAGAGGCCCAGGGTTATGCTCTGCAAAAGGAAAAGAATGAGAGCAACGGACCAAAGCGGTCTACGGAAAACCCGAAATTAAGTCCATTCTCCAATAACAATAACCTATTTTTTTCTATGCTGACATACTGGGTGAAAGGAGATTATGCCTGAATCTAGGTGAGGACTGAGGCTAATTTGTATAGGGATCATTCGGTACCTTGATAGATTTTGTTGTTAGCTCGTTCTCTTGACTCACGAAAGCTAAACTATCACTAACATTGTTTATATCCACTCAAGGTTAAAGAGAATACATGTTTCTTAGGGATGAGCTGACCTGATCGACCTTCTGAAACCATGTCTGATTTTGTTGGAACTGAGAGGCTGTTAAAACTACAAAACTCGAGTCAAGTCGACAATTCGAACAAATCATTAATCCATGGGTCAACTCTACTTAA
This sequence comes from Ottelia alismoides, assembly GCA_037367405.1. NCBI lineage: Eukaryota > Viridiplantae > Streptophyta > Magnoliopsida > Alismatales > Hydrocharitaceae > Ottelia > Ottelia alismoides. The sequence continues at coordinate 272,073 of JAZKJV010001124.1, read as the reverse complement.
GTTTGTGTATTTGTGTGGTTAGGGACTGAAAACTCAAAGACTTTGTGGGAGTGTCTGCTGCAAACCCTCACCAGATCTATCTTGGCTAATCACCTTGTCCTTCATTATTTCTTATCTTATTCTTGCTCGGGACTAGCAAAACTTAAGTATGGGGGTGTGATGATTACAATATATACAGTTATAACATGCTTAAAATTATGTGAAGTACACTGTAATGATTGATTCATATACTTCAAATTCACATAATTTACATCTTGTTTATTCCATGCACGCATCAAAAGAAAACCACGTAATTACACAGAATAAAATCAACACATTCATGATTCTGCATCCAGATAAATTATTCCCAATGAATTCTACTATATAGCTATAAGATGGGAAGTATTATTTTTCCAAAGTCAAATGATCATCCTGGATATCTCAAAGGAATTATGAATATCATGGAATTTAATCAACAAACTAGCACATTAATGGCCTTACATTTCATTGAACATTTTTTTGGAAAGAAATGGAAAGGGAGGATAGTGCAAAATCTCCTCTCTTTAATATCATGTCTAGAGCCACTCATGAACATGCATGTACATCCCCTTTATTTACTCTCTCTCTCCCATTACTCATGAAAGTAGACATCCATATTCTATCTTGCCCATGTATCTCCCACATGCATGAATGAATTTATTGTTTTTGTCTTTATATGCATGGGGTGCTTCCCTTGAATGTAAATAACATTCTTCTCCCTTCCCCATGCATGAATGAATTTATTGTTTTGTCTTCATGTGTATGGGATGTGTCCCTTCATTCCAAGCAACATTCATCTATAAAAGGAGGCATGACACATGAAGGATGGTCCCCTCATACTCCCCCTCTTCTCTCTTTATTCTATCTCTCTCTCTGTCTCGTTTTCTCATGCAGGTATAGAAGTAGCGCAAGGTCAACGGCCCTCTCCCCTCGTGCACTCCCTCCTCCTTGTGGTTCTCCTCCAGCCCGTAGCAGCCCGTGCGTCCACACGCATAGCCATCTCCTCCAGTTCGTAGTAGCCTGCACGGCTATCTCCTTCCGCGCTGCTGTGACGCATCTCCTCCTCGACGACCTTCTCTCTCTGGCTCCATCCTTGTGTGTGCGATCAGCCCACGCATCTCCCCGCACACTCCCATCTCCGCCATCATCATCGTCTTCACTCCGGAATTAAATAGAGAAGCATTTCTTTCCCATCTTATTTGTCGCTTGTATTTTTTTCTACCTTAGTTAATTTGTTTAAGTTGTATTTGCAAGAACAACTTTTATTGTGTAAGCTATTGTCAACTCCATTTTCCTTGAAAATTTATGCAATGCAAGTTTTATATTTCATCATTCTCTCTTGAAAGCTTCCAAGTAAATTTCATCTTCCCATATTAAATTGTGAATCAACCTCCACTTCTTTACTTAGTTGCACTCATACCATTATTTGCTTATTCTAAGTTCTAGGAAGCATTCTCACCATAGATTGCATTCTGTTATAAGTTTTCTTTCATTACAATAGATTTAAAATTTGAATTAAGTTTTAAAGAAGAACAAAAAGAGCGAGTTTGCTTAGTCCCTGCGGATACAAACCTCTACTTGCACTAAATAACTCATATTTTTCCAACATGCTTGTAGTTGTAATCTTATTTGTTTGATTGCGGTTTTGCGTGGAACAACAACGACGTGGTAAAACCAACTTTTTAAACAACATAAAATCACATCAACACTTGGCCAGATGATGAAATGCAATGTAATTAAGGTCCTCTGATTTTTTTAGAATTTTCTGACACTAAATGAATTTACCGTGAATTAAAAAATGAATGCAGGGTGATTTTAACTAAATTAATGTTAATAAATATCAAATCACAATATTTTTAGAAATAAAAATTATCCTAGATAGATCTGAAGGTAAGGAATCCAGGGAAATTGTTAAACCTAAATTTCTATGTGAAATGATCCTATTAAAAATTAATTAAGGAAACCACTAAATGATTTATTTATGCCTCGGGATGCATGCAAATGAGATGAAATTTTTACGCAATGTGAACCTAATTATCCTAGATCTAATGTGATTTTTGGGGATTTTTGGAGTCACATAGAAATTACTATCAATTAAGAGGCACAATTGAGCAAAATATAGTAAAACTTAACCAATTAATTAATAGAAAAATCCACTGATATTACAAAAATCTGTCAAGTGTCACATATGGAAGAGGATAACATAAACTACACAAAAATATAGATCTAAACTACACATATAGATCTGAAGGTGAGGAATCCAGGAAAATTATTAAACCTAAATTTCTATGTGAAATGATCCTATTAAAAATTAATTAAGGAAACCACTAAATGATTTATTTATGCCTCAGGATGCGTGCAAATGAGATGAAATTTTTACACAATGTGAACCTAATTATCCTAGATCTAGTGTGATTTTTGGGGATTTTTGGAGTCACATAGAAATTACTATCAATTAAGAGGCACAAATGAGCAAAATATAGTAAAATTTAACCAATTAATTAATAGAAAATCCACTGATATTACAAAAATGTGCCAAGTGTCACATATGGAAGAGGATAACATAAACTACACAATGCAATTTTCCTAATAAAAAATAAATTAAAATGAGTGCCTAAATATGCATGCAAAGACTATAATGCTGAGGGGGTGGATGCAATTTTTCCACAGAATATGTTCTCCACACGTGGGGTCTTCTGGCAGGGACTGAAATGCAAATATGGAAACCTCTAGGGGGCTCGATGCAAATAACCCAGGACTCACGTGCAGATCACATGGGGGTCTAGGCTCGGGGATCTTCGTAGGCTCGGATCGAGGCTCGGGTGGCTCTGGAGGTTCGGATCTGGCTCGGAGTTGCTTCGGGTGATCCGAGCCTAGTGGTCGGGGAAGAGGCTCGGATCAGACGACGTGGCTTGATCTGGACTGTGGATCAACTGATGATCCAACGGTTAATGGATGTTGAGGCGTGGCACGTTTGGAACCATTAGATCGCAAGTGATCCAACGACGATGGTTCGCTCCTAAGGAGAAGGCGTGGTCGATCAGTGATTGTTGGATCTAGATTGATCCAACGACACTTGGAGTGCGATGGAATGGTGACGTGGATGCATCTGGAACGTCAGATCCTCCTGATCCTACGGCTGCGGGATGTGGGCGACGTGGCTATATGGGGACCGTTCGATCAAGGAGATCGAACGACAGCTGTTCTTCTTCCTCGGCCGGTTGCCGCCTCCTGCGACGGAGAAGGCTGAGCTCCGGCGAAGGGGGCCTGACTCCGCCTCATCCTCTGGGCATCGATGAAGCTCGCCGAAGGCTCCCAAGTAGCTGGGAAGATTCATAGAAGCTTCGGGGAGTCTCCGGTGGTCTCAGGAGTGGCGGAGAAGCTCTGGGGCGCGGTGGCAGAGGAACTCGGAAGCAGCTCCGATGAGTCTCCGACCAATCGAAATGGATGTACCTACAGGGGGTTAGAAGATAGCCGAAACGTGCTATGTGTCCGTGGGGTAATCTGGAGTGAAGTGCGAGGCCTGTGAATAAGCAAGGTGGTCCGGTGATCGAGCTCCACCAAGATGGCGGAGGTGGCGTCGGTGAGAGGTGAAGCTCGTCGGCGGAGGGAACGGAGGGTGGCACGAAGATCGGAGCTCCCTTGCGGAGCTCGGAGGATGGTTGATGGAGCGAGAAGTGATGGAATGACGACGAATAAAATCGGAGAAGAAGAAAGAAAAATAAGAAGAAGATCGGGGAGATGGTGGAGGTGTCTACCTGGGGTCAGAAGCTCGGAGGGAGCTTCCAGGTCATCGCTCGAAGGCCGGTAGGGGACCTGAGCTCTTGCAGCTCAGGGATGAAGCTGCAGCATGGCAGTGGAGGGCCGTGGATCTCGCCGGAGGTGGTTCTCGGTCTTCGCTCGACCTCGGGTCAAATTGCTATCACCAATCTGAAGGTGGCAGCTCGGAGATACTCTCCGTGGTGGTGGATGTGAGCTGAGTATGATCAGACAGTGGGGAACCAAGGGCGTGCGTGGAAGTCATTGGGCCATTGGATCAAGATTGAGATCCAACAGTCAGGGGCGTTGGCGGACCGGTCAAAGGGGGCGGGCTGCGTGGACCAATCAGAGGGCGCCACGTGGCCAGCTCTGCGTGGCTGAGAAGAAAAATAAAGTTAGAGGGAGAAGGAGGCCGAATTTGGAAAAACTCAAAACATGAAAGTTGTAGATCTCAATGAGATATACAAGTTTCATGTTGACTAAAAATAGAGATGAGGTCAAATATGTTACAAAAATACAAGAGTACAAATATACATACATGTAGTATACAAGGGGACCCAAAAACCCAAGTTTTGCATCAAGTTCCGAATTAAATGAAATTAGTCTCATTTTAAAGATCTCTGGATGTGTATTAATCTGAAGGTGAGTAGACCTAATTCGGAGTTTATAAGAGAGATATATTGGCAATTTAAGGTCCAGGGGGCTTGGGGCTTTATTGGGTATTTTACAAGATAGGACTTTTGGCCTTCTTCCTTATATTATTAACTAATAGTGTACACATTATAAGGAAGGTGTTATTTTATTCTGAAGGGGATATAAAATAAATAAATAGTGGATATTTTACAAGTGGATTTTACAAATGAATTGACTTCTTATTTAAATGCAAATATGAATGCTAAAATGCACATCTTGTGGATTGATGCATGAATGCTATTTATGCAAGATAAAGGGAAATATGATGCTAAATACCCTGGGACAAAGCTCTATTTTCAACTTTAAGAGTGATGAATCACATATTCATCACCCTCCCTTCTTCGATAAACCCTAATAACAGTATCCTCTCGGGTTCTACCGTCCTCCACCTACTTTTATGATATGATCAGAGATTTCTTCTTCTACTCGTCATCATTCTTTCGTCGCGATCCACCGTCCTAAGAAGCACATTTGTTCCACCACCCGGTATGTGACTACCGACTTCTTCTCTTTGCTTTCTTCTTCCAATAATAGGTGTTCCATCTTTCTATGCAACCTCTCGTCAACTTGCTCACCATATTCTATCATTCCGACGGCCACTATGTGACTATCGATCTCTTCTCTTGATTTTTCTTTTTGTTGGTGTTGTGGTCTACTACAAAGATTTAAATATATAGTTGTAACTAATCCTTTTTTGGCCTATGGTAAGCTCACCAGTTGGATTAAAAGTAGTTTCCCTTAAAATCATATAACTTACTTTAATTTGCTTAAGGATTTAGTCGAGCTCTTGATCTTTATGTTCTTTCATCCACCAATACGTTTGTGTGGTTTTTGGATCATGAACTGATTGTCTTGACTGAGTTTGCATTCCTTTCGTACTTCTCCTGGTTTAATTGCTTGGGATTGATCGTAGTATTACATTTTTATTTGTGCGATTTGAACTTGGATCTGCAAAGGGCATCATTTAAGCAAAGATAATTTTATTCGAAGCTGAACTTAGCATTTACCCTAGTAAATGGGTGCATCGAATGGGCCTTTACAACATATATGTTTCTGCTCCTGTTTGGACCAGTAAAGCGAGTAGGTTGGGTGGTTTTAAGGGGATTTTTCTCTACTATTTTCCATTTCCTTCTGCCCGTGCACTGTTCATGATTAAATGTAATGTGTTATGTAGTTTTTTTCCACCTCAGTTGCTTGAGAGTAACCCTCGAATTTTAATAAATATGTTTGCAATACTTTCTAATTATATTGGTATTTTATTATTTATGCTTGCATGGAAGAAAGTATAAATATTGATGCTCTATTCAATTTTATTTTTCGATGATTTGATATTCAATGATTTATTGTTTGTTTCTTGAACAATTCTTTGTTTGTGAGTTTTGAGCAGCATTAATATTATATACCTATAGTTTACTAACAAACAATAAAAGCAACATGCAAAAAAAGTTTACCACCTATGTTAGCTACAAATATTGTACAATAACAAATGTGGATACTTTATGGAGAAACACGTTAATAATAATTGCTAATAAATACAATCAAAACTGTGTTTTATAAATAATTTTGTATGTGGTATCTTAGACAGAATATACAATGCATCACGAAAAAATTATTTGATATACTTTATTCTAATTGTATTGCAAATTATTAATTATTAACATGATATATTGATATTTTTGTCTAAAATAAAATTGTTAATTTGTGCCAGAAGATATCACAAATTAGTAATTGTAGATGTTATTTATGAATACTTTTTTCTGCGAGGAAACTGAATTGCAGGATTTATGTGGGATTTAATGAAAATGCAAGTATGAGTTATTTGCAATACAACTATGATTATAAGCTTTTCTTTATACATTAGGCAATTTTTACTTAGAGATAAAGAATTTTCATTACATATGTGAGTATACATTAAATTACCATTTAATGATTAGGTAATTTGTGTTCCTGTCAAGCTTTTCATTTACCAATTAATCTTCCAACCCACAATAGTGTTAATTTAGCTCAACATTTAAAATAGTGATTCTAATTAATGATTACTTGCGGAGAATCAACACTCCTGTGATAAAACTATTCGAGTAAAATTAATATCATAAGCCATTTCAAACTATATTTGCCAAATGTTTGCTTCTTTACTAATTTGTCTATGTCTTCCCCCATCTCAATGATTATCTTAGATATACTTGGCAGCAAAAGTTATTTTATTCTTGGTTGGTATTAAAGCTGAATAAAATTAAGCAGTTAGATCTTTAACAAATATTTTTATGATTTCAACACGTCAATACTTGATAAAATTCAACATGGTCTGCAATGCCTATTATTCTAAACCCTATTCCCTCACCGTCTTCTTCTTCCACCGCTCTCTATTCTCTCAGTTGCCGCTTTTCTTTTCTATCTGCCTCTTCTGTTCCACTTTTGCTTAGACTATCTCGACGTCTTCCACCATCGATCTTCCCTTTGACTTCTTATAGCATCCTATCGATGGTAGGCGTTTTCGACCTCCAGTTTTGTTTATCACAGGTGTTGGTTTTTCGTCTGTAAGTTTTTTTTTCATTCGATGAATGTTATGATAGGGATCTTCTTCCGATTTTTAGCTGATTTCGAAGATTTGTGCCATTAGTCTCCATTTTTATTTGGTGGTTTCTTGTCGGTAAGCCAACCTTCCTTCTTCATGGATGGATGACATGATAGGTTTCATCTCGATTTGTTGACGATCTCTATCATGTATGCCATAAATCTAATACTATATTTTTCGCGGTTATCACTTGCTTCCCAGAAGTTCTTGATAGTTATTGTGATATTGTTTTCGTTTTTGATGGATCTTACGATATGATTCCTCACGTCTATTATTCTAAACTATACTCTCTCATCGTTTTTTTCTTCCACCACTTTCTATTTTTCCCACCTCTTCTGTATCAGTTCTCCTTAGACTATACCGATGTCTTCTACCATCGATCTCCCCTTTAACTTCTTATAGCAGTCTATGGATGGCCGACACTTTCGATCTCCAGTTTTGTTGGTCACAGTTGTTGGTTTCTCGCCCGTAAATTAATTTCTTTCATTCGACGGATGTTATGATATGGACCTCCTTTAGGTTTTTAGACGATGTCAATCATCTTTGTCATTACTCTCTATTTTCATTTGTTATTTTTTTGTCGGTAAGCCAATCTTTCTTCTTCTTCGAAGGATGTTATGATAGGTTTCTTGTTGGTTTGTAGATGACATCCATGATCTATGTCATAAATCTCAACCTTTTTTTCCCGCAATTATCACTTGCTTTCCAGAAGCTCTTGATGGCTATTGTGATATGTTTTTCGTTTTCGATGGATGTTATCATATGATTCTTTCTTTCATTTCTGTATGATGTTGATGACTGGTGCCATTAAACTCCACTTTTTTTTTGCCGAATTCTATGATAATTGATAAATTGGTTGCAGAGGTTTTTCCATATGTAATGTTCTGTTGGTTGGAAGTAGACATATTCGGCATTGCATGCTTGTTTTCACTGGAGTTATATTACACCATTATAAATTTCACACAATTTCGAATTTACACAACAATCCCTCTTCTTTGTAAATTGTATATAACGTATTGTATCTGATGTCATGTGGATATCCAGTAATATTATTCTGATTTTTCTATATTTAACGTTCTGTCGTGTTTATATTTGTTAAAGTTTTCTCATTCAGTTGTATGTTTTCACACTATCATGAAATCATAAGTCTAGATAAAGAGCACTCTGTAATTAGCAATTATGGTAGGTTGTAATAGTAATTTGGAATCCTTCACGAAATCCATCTTGCATCCTTTTACTATCTTGTAAAAAACATATACTAAAAGATAAAAATTTTAGTCTCTTCTATAATTTTCATAATATTAATATATATTGATAGGTATCTATTATTATACTTAATAGAAAATGTTATCTATTACACAACATATCTTAAAATCATAAAAAAATCAATATACAGAAACATAATTTTAAAATTTAAAAATGAACTATCAAATATAAATATATATTTGCAAAGTGCTTAATATTTCTCCAGATCTATAGTACATATCCTCTTAACCAATTAATATAATTGATAAATTTTATTCTTAATATTTTTGTATCACTTCTGTTAAATGTAAATACCTGAAATGATATTATCTGCTATCTTTCAACATATTTATAATCTCTTTCTAGAGCTTATTTAAATTATTATGTAATTGCAAGTAGTTTTTACCTATGACCATATTATTCATAATTGAAAGAAATAATTTGCTTCGTATAGTATGCTATTAAAATTTCGTGCGAAACAGAGACTCATACGACCTCCATCCAGACGTGGTCATTTTGAGCAATTCTGTTACCGTTAAAAATGACTGTCTGGATAGAGGCCGCAGGAGTCTCTGTTTCACACGAGATTTTAATAGCATAATATAGGGACATAGTGATGAATATTCATGGAAGAAATTTTCAAAATAAATAAATAATGGACGAAATAGCACGGGAGGAGCCAAGTTAGCCCTCCCTTAGGGGCAGCCACATTAAACCTATATATATATATATATACATATATATATATATATATATATATATATATATATATATATATGGGTAAAATGGGGCTGCCCCTGAGGGCAGCCAACATGGCTGCCCCGCCCCCTTATTTTGGTGTTTTTTTTCCGAAAAATATCACCATGTATATTCATCCCTACATCCCTCCTATATGTCATTCGAATTTCGCCAGAAACAGAGACTCCTACGGCCTCCATTGAGATGGTGCCGATTTAAAAAATCCTGTTACCATTAAAAAATGATTGTCTGGATGGAGGCCGTAGGAGTCTCTATTTCTGATGAAATTCGAATGGCATATAGGAGGGATATAGGGATGAATATACATGACGATATTTTTCAAAAAAAATAATAATAACACCGAAACAAGGGGCGGGGCAGCCATGTTGGCTGCCCTCAGAGGGCAGCCCCATTAACCTCATATATATATATATATATATATATATATATATATATATATATATATATATATATATATATATATATATATGGGAAAAGGGAGCCTACACCCATGTGTAGGTAACTTACCTACACCCAACTCTTTTTCCCTCAAATTTTTTTATTTTTTTGAATTAATTCCTTGGGGAATTTAGATCACAATATATCACCATATCGTCATTCAAATTTCAACTTATTTTGAGACTTCTAACTTATCCATCATGACAGTCAAATTTTAACGGTCTGAGATTTGCTGAAATCGGCCCCTTCCGATGGAGCTGTTAGGAATGTCTGTTTTACATGAAATTTGAAACACATGTTCCATTTAATATTCTAAGTAAATCCCCTAAAGATCCATTTCAAAAAAAAAATCAAAAAAATTAAGAAACAAGAGGTGGGTGTAGGTAAGTTACCTACACATGGGTGTAGGCTCCCCAATCCCTATATATATATATATATAAAAGGAAAAAGGAGCTTACCTCGGGCGGGTGCAGGTAACTCCCTACACCCGACCTAATTCTTTATTATTTTTTGATTTTATTGAAATGAAACCTTAAGGGATTTAGATCACCATGTATCACCATGTTGTCATTCCAAATTCAACTTAATTCGAGACTTCTATCATCTCCATCAAGACTATCAAATTTTAGCGGTCTCAAAATTACTGAAATTGACCCTGTCTAGATGAACATGTTAGGAATATTTGTTTTGCATGAAACTTGAAACACATATTCCCCTTAACATATTAAGTAAATCCCCCAACTTTTATTTCAAAAAAAATAATCGAAAAATGGGTGGGTGCAAGGGAGTTTCCTACACCCCAGGGTACAGGCTCCCTGCCCCCATATATATATATATATATATATATATATATATATATATATATATATATATATAGGGGGCCTTTCATATGAGATTTGGTCCTTCCATTCAAATAGAAGGCCAAGCATTCTAACCATCGGATCTAAAATCAACGTATATGATTAAAACCACCCTATTCTACAAAAACCAGATTAGCAATAACTGTCGTTTCCTAAATTTAAGGGACTCCTAATAAAGAAATTACACATTTTATAACTGACAAAAATGGCTGAATAACGAGTGTTTTGAATACAAAACAATGTAAGTATCCTAAAAGAAACAATATAAAATACTAATAAAACCATGATTCTGAGAAATGAAATATATAATATACAAAACATAATAGTACGGTTATCATCATACGCTATTTTTAAGGAAAGGCTTTTGGTGTTTGTTTATATAATTATGGGAGTTTTAATAACGAAATTTCAGCTTAAGTGGTTTACCGAAAATTAAAAATTAAAATTCGATATGAGAGGTTATGAAAAAATGCTTCAAATACAGCGTATCTAGAATACAATTATTCATGCGTATTATACAAAACAATCATTATATATACAAAAAAAGAATGTATGTGGGATACAACAATATTGTGAAATACAAAAAAATTGGCCCCGTACTATGGAAGACGAGTTTTTTAAACTAATGCTAACAAACAATCACTATATTTAATGGATGATGGTAGATGGATTAACACACTGGAAATTCACGATTTAATATTAAATTCTAGAAATATGAACTCGAAAACAGGAACTGGGAAAATGACGTGCAATGTTAGAATTACGGACTTTAATGGAGCGTGAATTGCGGAAACAGTTGCCATGGAGAAAATTATTCCATTTTTGGATGGCACGTCCCTCATAAGATTAGTGGTTTGCTTATGGAAGGTGGTTTTGTTAAAAGCCGTTGATACAAATATGGATCAGATCCAACGAATGGGATGGTTGGCCTTCCATATGAATGGAAGAACCAAGTCTCATATGAAAGATATCCTATATATATATATATATATGAAAGATATCCATTTTCACTATTTTCTTAAAATTTCTTCTATGAATATTCATCACTATATCCATATATTACGCTATTCAAATTTCGTGCGAAACAGAAACTCCTACGGCCTCCATCTAGATAGTCATTTTTTTAACGGTAACAGGATTTTTTAAATCGTCCTCGTTTGTATGGAGGTCGTAGGAGTCTCTGTTTCGCATTAAATTTGAATGACATGATATAGGGATTTAATAATGAATTTACACGGTTTTAGATTTAAAAAAATAAAAAAATTTTGTGAAAAAGGGGCGGGGGGAGCTAGTTAGCTCCTCCTAGGGGGCATACACATTTTTCCCTATATATATATTTTAAAATAAGCAGGGTGTAGGTAGTTACCTACACCCCTTGATGTAGGCTCCCTTTTCCCATATATATATAGGGGACGTTTCAAATGAGGTGGGGGTTTTTCTGAAATTGTAAAGGCCGCTATGAATTTAGTAAAAACCTTGTAACAGTTTTGTAAAGTATAAACTGCACATTGTAAAAAAATGAATTTTGTAAAATATAGCATCCAAATTTGACTCAGCCATGGCCGGTCCCAAGCCCGGGTAAATGAAGAGGGTTGCGCGTTAGGTAGCCGACAGCCAGCGCAGGAGAGATAAATTCGTAAATAGTGTTCTTAAAGTTCTTCTAAGAATACTATTTATGAATTTATCTCGAAACCGTTCGGATCTTTTAAACATGGATTTAAGCAAACATACAGATTTCGTTGGGGCGTTCCCTACTTGCGACGCGTTGCATCGCCTGAATGCAATGAAAAATTGGCAAGGGCCGCTACATCGTAGCCTGGATGTAGTTCAAAATTTACAAAGGTTCTCGCATGAGGAACGCATGCGGGTAAATAAGCTAGTTCCGCTGCATCACCGCCCGGATGCAGTCCAAAATTCACAAGGGTTCTCGCATAATGGACGCATGCGAGTAAAGAAGTTAGTCCAAAAGATATTGCAAAGGAAGTTACGGATTGGTAGTTGGAATATCGGTACTTTAACGGGAAAATTGATGGAGATAGTGGATACAATGGAAAGAAGGAAGATCCATATATTATGTCTTCAAGAGACTAAATGTGTTGGAGAGAAAGCAAGGGAGATCGAGAAGACAGGCTTTAAACTTTGGTATTCAGGTAAAGATAAGGGCAGAAACGGTGTTAGAGTGGTTGTTCATAAAGATTCGAAGGATTGTGTGGTTGAGGTGCAAAGATTTGGGGATCGGATTATTTTGCTAAAGTTGATGCTTGAAGAAGAAATTCTGAATATCATCTCAGTTTATGCACCGCAAATTGGTTTAGATGAAAGGACTAAACAAGCTTTTTGGGAGGATCTGGATAAGATTTTACAAGGAATCCCACAGAGAGAGATGGTTTGCATAGGTGGAGATCTTAATGGACATGTGGGAAAAGATGTTTCAGGGTATGCAAGTGTGCATGGAGGACATGGTTTTGGGGATAGAAACGAAGAGAGAAAAGTCATTCTGAATTTTGTAACTGCATATGATCTTTTCATAGCAAACACTTTTTTCAAGAAGAGGGAGGAGCATTTAATTACTTATAAGAGTGGCTCAATTAGAACACAGATAGATTACTTTGCGTTGAGAAGAAGAGATCGGTTGTGTTGCAAAGATTGCAAAGTAATCCATGGAGAGAGTTTGACAACCCAGCATCGCTTGTTAGTCTTGGATTTACAAATAAAAGGGCTGGTAAAGAAAAGGAAGGTTCCTAAGATCACTAGAACTAGGTGGTGGAATCTTCCGCTGAAGCAATCAAGCTTCAGGGAGAAGGTTTTAGAAGACTTATCTTGGGATTGTAGTGTTAGTGCAAACGAGATGTGGGAGGCAGTAGCATCTTGTATCCGAAAGGTAGCCAAAGAGATGCTAGGCGAGTCAAAAGGAGAAGCTACGGGTCAAAAGGAGGCTTGGTGGTGGAGTGAAGGGGTGCAAGAGAAGCTAAAAATTAAAAGAGCTTGCTTTAAAGCTATGTCTAAGGATAGAACAGAGGAAACTGTCACAGACTATAAAATAACAAAGAAGGAAGCAAAGAAGGCTGTAAGCGAAACTAAGTCAAAAGCTTATGAGGTTTTGTATAAAAATCTCAACTCTAAGGAGGGCCAGAAGGATATATTCAGGTTGGCCAAAGCAAGAGAAAGAAAGACCAAAGACCTTTCTCAAGTGAGATGCATTAAGGACGAGGAAGGTCACGTGCTTGTTACTCAGAAGGATATAGAGACTAGATGGGAGCAGTATTTTCATAAACTTTTCATTGGAGAAAGAAATAGAGAGATCACTTTGGGTGATCTAGCTAGCAGTGAAAGTTACTTGAATCGTGCATGCTATAGACGAATACAAAGAAAAGAAGTAGAGGAGGCTTTGAAGGTTATGAGACCTGGGAAAGGTGTTGGACCGGATGACATCCCTGTAGAAGTATAGAAAGTTTTAGGTGAGCGTGGTTTGACTTGGCTTACGAATCTATTCAATGTTATTTGGCGAAGCAAAAAAATGCCTGAAGATTGGAGGAGGAGTATCGTGGTGCCTCTTTATAAGAACAAAGGAGACATTCAAAATTGTTCAAATTACAGAGGTATCAAGCTGATGAGTCACACTATGAAAATTTGGGAACGTGTGATCGAAAGAAGGTTGAGGCAAGTTTCCCAAGTAAAAGAAAATCAATTCGGATTCATGCCAGGTCGCTCAACTATTGAAGCCATCCATTTGCTGAGGAGAACAATGGAGATTTATAGAGCTAAAAGGAAGAATCTTCATATGATCTTTATTGATTTGGAGAAGGCTTATGATTCCGTCCCACGAGAGATACTGTGGAGAGTTTTGGAGAAGTGACAAGTACATGTCCTATACATTAATCTCATAAAGGATATGTATGATAGGGCTTTATCTTGTGTAAGGACCCCGACGGGGAAGACTGACTATTTTGATATCAACATTGGTTTACATCAAGGTTCAGCTTTAAGTCCATTTCTTTTTACTTTGATTCTGGACGAGTTGACAAGTCACATTCAGGATGAGTTACCTTGGTGTATGTTATTTGCTGATGATATTGTGCTTATTGACGAGACTAGATATGGAGTAAATGAGAAGCTTGAGATTTGGAGACATGCATTAGAGACTAAAGGTTTTCGTATAAGTAGGGCTAAGACGGGATATATGGAATGCACCTTTGATGGAAGCAATGGTGAAGGAATCGAGGTTAAGATTGGTGACGATAACATTCAGAAGAGAGATTCTTTTAGATATCTGGGATCTATTTTGCAACATGATGGGGAAATTGATGGAGATATTAAATAGAATAAATGCAGGCTGGCTAAAGTGGAGAGGAGCCTCCGTTGTTCTCTGTGATAAGAAAATTCCTTTAAAAATTAAAGGAAAGTTTTACAAAGCAGTCGTGAGACCTGCTATGCTTTGTGGTTTTGAATGTTGGCCTGTGAACCATAGACATGTGCAGAGAATGGTTGTAGCAGAAATGAAGATGCTAAGATGGATGTGTGGACATACACGTAAAGATCGGATTCAGAATGATGCAATCAGAAAGAAAGTTGGTGTAGCTCCAATCGAGGATAAGATGCGAGAAAACCGCTTAAGATGGTTTGGTCATTTGCAAAGAAGGTCAACTGATGCACCAGTTAGGAGATGCGAGTGTTGGGATGTTGAGCCGACTAAGAGAGGGCGAGGACGGCCCAATAAGTGTTGGAAAGAGACTATACGAAGGGATCTTAGTTTTTTGGATATAAGTCCGAGATTGACCCAAGATAGATATGAATGGAGGCGAAAAATCCATGTAGCCGACCCTACTTAATTGTGGGAAAAGGCTTTGTTGTTGTTGTTGTTGTTGTGATAGCATCCAAATTTAAATTAGCATTTCCATCCAATATAGTAATATTTTCATAATTTTATTTCACTATACATGTTGTGTTAATATTTATTGTTATATGTATGAAACACGAAATTATAAAATATATTGGAAAGATGCTTAAATTGAGGGTGGCTCACCATATATATGGTGAGACTCCGCCTCATTTGAAGTTTCTCCTATATATATATAGGGCTTATCCACTGCGCACACGGCTCATTAGCGTTTCAATGAGCACTCATTTTAGGCCATACACGTGTATTAACAATAATTATATTTCTAATTATAGGCTACAACGTGTTTAAAAAAATCATATATTTCCTATTATACAACGTCCTTAAAAATTGGAAGACGGTTTTGGAAAGAAACAATTCAAATAAATAATTCCACGCGGATGATTAATGATCCAAACGCTATGATAGTAATAAATATAATTCGGTCAAGTAAATGCGTATTGTGAGATCAGTAATATCAAAAAAATGATCAGTAATTTACATCCAAATAGTTACATTGTACAGAATCTAGTAATATGTATAAAATGGTCAGATAAATGTGTGTTGTGCGATCAGTAATAACATAACAAATGGTTAGTAATACCAGTGTCTATGTAATGTGCATTGCATTGACAAATAGTTACTTTCTTACTTGAGCAATGCCCATGACTTACTGACCATTACTTTGTTATTACTGATCTCATAGTAGCTATTACTTGAGAATCGTACACATATTACTGAACATGTGATATAAGACAAGCACTTACTGACCGTTGTTTGGATATTACTGACTTCACAACAAGCACTTACTTGTCCATTGTGTATATATTACTGAATTATGCACCATGTAATAAAATGAATGTAAATTACTGACCGTTGTTTGGATATTACTGATCTCACAACAACCATTTACGTGCGTATTGTGTTGAAATTACTGAGTTCTATTCAAAGTAGTAATACATATAGAAATTACTGACCATTTGTTATGGTTTTACTGACATCACAACAAGCAGTTACTTGTCCATTGTGTATATGTTACTGAATTCTGCAACATGTAATACAATGAATGTAAATTACTGACCGTTGTTTTGGATATTACTGATCTCGCAACAACCATTTACTTGACTATTATATATATTACTGACATGAGCATTTGGATCTCGAATTTCTGTAAGAAATCATCTATTCGATTGTTTTCTTTCCAAAACGATCTTCCTATTTTATAGGACGAGATATAATTGGAATAACACTTATTGTTAAATCGCTTTGCATATTAATCTCCTTCCAAAAACAACATCCTTCGAAATAGATAACCACTCAATTGGTAATACACGTGTATGGCCAATAAATGGTGCGCACCGAAACGCTAATGCGCCCTGTGCGCATTGGATAAAAATCATATATATATATATATATATATATATATATATATATATATATATATATATATATATATATATATATATATTAGGATGGGGAGCTTGCACCAAGGTGCATGTAACTTTACATGCACCGACGTGTATATCTTCCACATATTTTTACTTTTTCGGAAAATATCATATATATCCCTCCAATATGTCATTCGAATTTCGTTAGAAACAGAGACTCCTATGACCTCCATCCAGATCAGGTAATTTTAACGGTCTTAGAATTGTTGTAATTGACCTGTTCTAGATGAAGGTCATAGGAGTCTCTGTTTCTGACGAAATTCAAATGACATATTGGAAGGATATATGGATAAATATACATGGTGGTATTTTTCAAAACAGTAAAAAAATGTGGAAGATATAAGCACCGGTGCATGAAAAGTTATATGCACCTTGGTGCAAGCTCCCCATCATATATATATATATATAGGGTTTAATGGGGCTGCCCCCTTGGGGCAGCCAATTAGCAGCCCCAAATGTCTCATGGCCGTTGGATTTGATCAATGGCTGATATAATTAGTTCTTTTTTATTTTTTCTAATTCTGTCACATCAGTCCTGGGCCAATCATCTTCCTTCCCTGTTCGCCCGTCTCCTCCCCGTTCTTCTTCGTTAAGAAACCCATACGATACTCGTCTCCATTTCGATCTCACTGCCAAATCATGCGCGGAACCTGTCGAGATGGGGCTTCTTTCCACCGTCAATCTATCCTCTATCGAGCAACTATCATCTCCTGGCTTCCTTCAGCCTTCGGGGTTGACGCAGTCGCATTCGACATGCATTACTCCATCGGGATGCCACTGTCGCGGGGCTACCTTCCAGCACAGTGGTGCGTGCCGCAATTCCGTGCCCTTCGTTCATCGGAAAACCGCCATTGTAGGGGTTCTCTCCACCATCGTGTTGCTTCTGTCGCATGTCGGTCCCTTCATTAGAAAGCGGATTTCTATTAGTGACTGTGCCAGGGCAACGAGGTGTGCAATGACCCATGGGGAGTTCTCTGGATAAGGCCTTCAAGTGGTACCTGGAAAACAAGGTAATGTGTCCAAGGTGAGAAGAGTATTCGGGAATCTCACGCTTTTACCCGTAATCAAGGAATCAAAGTTGCCGCTTTTGACATCTGACCAACATAAGTAATGAATCTACATGAGTCCTCTATACATGAATTAGCCTTCTGTTGGAGTGCTAGCCAATTAACTGTGTTTCTCTTTTATTCTTTTTTACTTTTGTTTCTCTCAACAATGTTGCATAAGCATTTTACATGCAGCACCTGATGCGTGTCAACGGTGTAATCATCGACCTCGTAAAGGAGATAACAGAGGTTGTGACCGATTACATACCGCAAGCGATCAACTGGGAGGAGATCTCATATGAGATAAAAGTGGTGAAGGCATCAGGGAAGGCTTCAGATGTCTTTCTACGTCCATAATTCTCGCAGCGTGAACTGAGTTTCTTGCTCTAGCTAACACAGGAGTTGGTACAACACTGAGTGTAGCAGAGTGGCATAAAGCATTCCGGTGTTTCTTCTTAAAAATCATCCCGAATTTTATAGGTCTGTTGATGATTTGAGCCAAATATTGAATAGATTTTACCATAATAGATGGGTTGAATTTGGATCAACTCGTTCGTCATGGATTGCATACAAATTTGAGTTACTAGTGAGAAAGAAATTTCATCACGGATTGTATGCAAACTTGATACGATTCCCATACGAAAAAATATAGAAGAGTTTGCATCTCGAAAATTTACATCAAAATTTCCTGTTAGAAAAGATTTAACAATATAAATATCCAAACCATGTTCCCACATACGAAGAATCCAGATCTACACATATGAGTGGATAGATAGATGAGTCCACAGTAAGAGCATACAAATATACAGAATACTTGATAATTTGTTGTAACTTCATCAGGGATTGCAACTGTGTTCTTCCTTTATATGTGTAATCCCTACTGCCTCCTCATCCTTCCAGTAGAAGACACGGTCAGTAGGAACCAAGGAAATGCTCGACAACGACGCCTATGGAGGAAGGAAGCCAGGAGATGATAGTTGCTCGATAGAGGATAGACTGACGGTGGAAAGAAGCCCCATCTCGACAGGTTCCGCGCATGATTTGGCAGTGAGATCGAAATGGAGACGAGTATCGTATGGGTTTCTTAACGAAGAAGAACGGGAGGAGACGGCGAACAGGGAAGGAAGATGATTGGCCCAGGACTGATGTGACAGAATTAGAAAAAATAAAAAAAGAACTAATTATATCAGCCACTGATCAAATCCAACGGCCATGAGACATTGGGGGCTGCTAATTGGTTGCCCCAAGGGGGCAGCCCCATTCAACCCATATATATATATTAAACCCGTATATATATATATGGGAAAGGGGAAGCTGAGCCGGGTGGTGCAGCCAATTGGATGCACCCGGCCTTCTACCGTCAGATCGGACTCATCCCGACTCATACTGCACTGTTGGATTGATCGCCTGAAACCGAGCCCAAACCCATGCGATTCCTCTCCCAGATGCCTGATAACGGGTACGAAGGCTAGGGTATGAGGTACAGAAATAGGGTCGTTGTGACCCGAGCAATCAGACCACGTATATCAAGAAAAATGAACCACTTAGATGTAAATAAAATCAATCAGAACAAAGCAAGCGGTCCTGCTATATGTTTAACCTGGTATAGCACCCAGGGTCGAACTCAAGGAGCACGGGTTGGCCGAAGGCCTACGAAGTAGTAAAAACAAATCAAAATAAAAGACAAAATATTTTTAGTGGTTTTTAATTGTTTTTATATTTTTTTGGATTTCTAATATGTGAAGAAAATAAAAGAAACACAAATAAGCACACTTCAACAATTTATTTAATGCAACAAAAACCAAGCAAAAATTCAAACAAAAATATTTTTATGTGTTTTATATTTTTTTATGTTTTTTGTGAATTTTTGATAATTTTCTAATGTGTATTTTATTTTCTAAAAATCAAACAGTAGCAAAAATACAAGGTACTGTCCAGCCAGGCCCAAAAGCCCTAGATAAAATATCTAAGAGCCTCAAAAGGGCCTGGAGGTATTTTTCCTGTAAACTAGATAAAACAAGGAAAATTTGAGTACCAAAGTTATTATTTTTGGGTTTTTAGATGATTTATTGGAATTTTTATGAGTTTTTAGGTGTTTTTAAATTTTTAAGGTTTTTAAGTGGTGAAAAATAGCCAAAATTGGCTCGAAAATAAAGCAAACTAAACTAAACAGTACCTCATTTTTATAGAATTTTTGGAGGGGTTTTTATATTTTTTGGGGCTTTTAAACCTAGACAGTGGCAAAAATGATAGTTTTTGAATTTTTAAAAATAATAAACAAGCTAAAAAATGTCCTCTAAAATTCTCAAAAATCCTACACCATGGCAGGAGCCATGTGTCAAATTTTCATCGAATTTGGAGGTGATTTGATATTTTATTCAAAAATCACAAGAGGGTACTGTGCACAAGGACTGAAATGCAAATACCCGGAGTTCTGGGGGTCCCGGTGCAAAATTCCCAGCAAAACACGCGCGAGGCGCGTGCTTGGGGCACTCAGGGACCTATATGTAATAAAAATAAGGTCCGGGGACCTATTGGTAGGACCTCAGTTGCAATTTACCCACAAATAAACGCACATGCGGAATAAAATCATTCACAGGGGCATAAATGCAAATACTAAAAAGTTTCTTTCATTTCAGAACAGCCAGAACAACAAGGGCATACACTGCAAATATCCCAAAATACACGTGACGAAGCACGTGGCTCACACAGACAGGGGTATAAGTGCAAATAAAATAAGCTCGAGGTCCTCTACGCAATTTGCCCTAAAACTACATAACGTATTTAAACATTTACAGGACTAATACGAAATAAACTAAAGATAAGGGCCTAAGGGTAATTTACCCTTTATTAAGCGGAGCTGATGGATGGCCGCCACGTGGCGATCGGACGGTCCAGAATGGGGCGGCTTGCGACGCTGCTCTGCTCTGCTCGATCCAACGGTCCAGGCCAGGACACGTGTGGATCCAACGGTCTGGATCTGGCGCCTCAGATCTGACGACAAAAAGAAGCTCCAGCCACCAACGGTCAGGATGGGACCTGGAGCGGGAGGCTAATCCGACGGCTCTCGAGGGTGCTGGATGAACTGACGGCCGGCAAACTTCGCCGGCCTCGTGAAGGCGCCTCCGGCCTCCTCTGCTGCGCCTGAAGATCGGAGGAGCTCCGGCGTGAAGGTGCGCAGCTGATGACGTCCTCCGATGCCCCAGCCGAGCTCGGATGAGCTCCGACGAGGGTGGCTGATAAGCGCGAAATCCCGAGCGACAGAGGTAAAGGTACTAAATAGGTCGTTGCGACCTCGATCACTCAGATGCACTTAATCAAGAAAAATCGAACCACTAATAGAAATAAAATCGATCACAACAAAAGATAGCGGTCAAGCTATGAGTTTAACCTGGTATAGCACCCAGGGTCGAACTCGAGGAGCACGGGTTGGCCAAAGGCCTACGAAGTAGTAAAAATGAAATAAAATAAAAGACAAATATTTTTAGTGATTTTTAATGATTTTTATATTTTTTTTTTGGATTTTTAATAGGTGAAGAAAATAAAAGAAACAAAAACAATCACACTTAAGCAATTTATTTAATGCATCAAAAACCAAGCAAAAATTCAAACAAAAATATTTTTATGTTTTTTTATGTTTTTTAGTGTTTTTGGTTAATTTTTGATAATTTTCTGATGTATATTTTATTTTCTAAAAATCAAACAGTAACAAAAATGCAAGGTACTGTCCAGCCAGACCCAAAATCCATAAATAAAATATCTAAGGACCTCTAAAGGGCCTGGAGGTATTTTTCCTGTAAACTAGGTAAATCAAGGAAAATTTGAGTACCAAAAGTATTATTTTTGGATTTTTAAGTGATTTAATAGAATTTTTATGGGTTTTTAGGTGTTTTTAAGTTTTTATAGTTTTTAATCAGTGAAAAATAGCCAAAATTGGCTAGAAAATAAAAGAACACAAAACAAACAGTACCTAATTTTTATAGAATTTTTGAGGGGGTTTTTATATTTTTTTGGGATTTTTAAAACTAGATAGTGGCTAAAATGATGGTTTTTGAATTTTTAAAAATAACAAATAAACTCAGAAATGTCCTCAAAAATTCTCAAAAATCCTACAACATGGCAGGAGCCATGTTTCAAATTTTCATCGAATTTGGAGGTGATTTGATATTTTATTCAAAAATCAAAAGAGGGCATTGTGCACAGGGACTAAAGTGCAAATACCCTAAGTTCTGGGGGTCCAGGTGCAAAATACCCAGCAACGCACGTGCGCGGCGCGTGCCTGGGGCACTCAGGGACCTCTTTGTAATAAAAGTAAGGTCCGGGGACTATTTGGTAACACGTGCCAAAAGTCCGGGGACCTCAGATGCAAATTACCCTAAAATAAGCGCACATGCGCAATTAAAACATTCGCAGGGGCATAGATGCAAATACTCAAAAGTTTTCATTCATTTCTAAACATCCAGAACTACAGGGAATATATTGCAAATAACCCAAACATACACGTGACGAAGCACGTGGCTCCACACAGACAGGGGTATAAGTGCAAATATCTAAAGTATGAGGTCCAATATGCAAAATACCCTAAAACTAAACATCTTGCTAAAATATTTACAGGACTAAAGCTAAATAAAAACAAGAGCTGGGCCTAAGGGTAATTTACCCTTTATTAAGCGGGTCGTCGGACGCGCTCCACGTGGCTGATCTGACGGGTACGGCTGGTGGGCTCTCCAGATGGCGTCTCCTCAGATCGGACGCTCAAGACAACTCCGGAGATGGACGGCTCAGATCGCACCTGGAGCGAGGAGGCACGATCAACGGTTCGAGAGGATCCAGGAAGAACTGGTCGCCGGCGACTTTCGCCGGCCCTCTGTGCATGCGGTGGTCCTCTTCTGCCGCTCCTGGAGATCGGAGAAGCTCCGCAATGAAGCTCCGCGGCGGATGGTAGACTCCGATGACCCAGCCGAGCCCTGGAGGGCTCCGGCGAGGTCGGCGGAGGAGAAGCTCCTGTCTGGATGTCGGGAGGCCTCGGATAGCCTCCTCTGGTCCTGCAAAAAGGCTCAGAAGCTTCGCGGGTCGAGGGCAAAATGCCTCGACCCGGTTAGGCGTCGTGGAGGTGGTCTGTGCGTCGGTGCGAACGAACCCCGACGAAGCGACGGCGAGGGGGTTCGAATCCCAGCTCCTGTGCGAGCTGGGTTGAACGGAGGGGCGGAGAAGGTGCGCGGAGGGAAGGCGGAGATGGATGGGGATTCCGATGATCGAATGGGTGCGCGAGGTGGTTGGAATCGACGAAGAACGGCGGCGGTGCGATTTGGGTCAAAATGAAAATTGGATGAAAGGGGAAAGCTAAGGGATTACCTGGGCGGCGAAGTAGACTGGGCTGGAGCTGGGGAAGCTCCCGGTCGTAGCCTCGAGGGTCGTCTGGGCCCGAGGCTCAGAGCTCACACCAATGGCGGAGCTACGGCGGAGCTATTCGCCAGATCAGTGGTCCGGCCACTCTCTCCTCGCTGCGACACGGCCAACCTGGAGCTGTCACCTCGAGGGTAGCTGTGGAGGTCACGGGATGAAGAATGGAGAGCCAACGATAGGAGAATCAGGTGGCGGAGCTCGGTATTTAAGTGGTTGCGGGTCCGGCTAGGGTTGGTCGGGTAGGGCTGTGAGAAGCGCGGATCCCAATGTGGATACCCCGGCGAGGGTCTCGGATGTATGAAGAAGCGATAGGACCCGGGGTTTGCGAAGATGGCGAGCGGATCGAGCGCGGAAAAAGAGGAGAAAATGGGTCGGGCGCGAGATCCGCTGGAGAAGACGGTCCGCGGAGGGAGTTGACCGGAGGTCAACATCTCCGTGGGCCAATGAGGTGCTGCCACGTATTTTATTTTTGTTTATTTATTTTAGGCTAGATAACGGCGGAATTATCAAAAACTTAAAACACAAAATATTTTTATTTTATTTTTTTCTATTTTTTTGGTGATTTTTAATTAATTTTTGGAAATAAAAATGAGGTATTTACATTATGTAGCTATATATAGGTATATGTACATTATGTAGGTTTTTGATTTTTGATTTTTAATTATTATTTTTGTACGATTCTATTCCTATTTTATATTTTATTTATTTATAGAATAAAATGAGGAATAAAAGGGTATTTTTATTTTGTTTTTATTATTTATATACATAGGTGAAATAAATAGTTATGTACAACTATATACATGATATATATACAATGTATTTTTATATTTTGAATTTTGTAATTTTTATTTGATTTTTGTTTTGAGTCTTTTCATTTTATTTATTTACAATATATAACATAGGATATTTATAAAAAGTTTAGAAAATGATTTTATTTATTTACAAGGTTGAATAAATATAGGAGTATGGTCTATGTACATGGTGAAAGGGTATTTTTGATCTTTTTAATTTTCAAATTTTTATTTTGTTTTTAATATTTTCTAAATATATACAAATATGTACAAGCATATTTTTGAGTGAGGAAAATATAGTTTTATTTATTTACAAATATTTTACTCATGAGCCCCTATCTCCCTCTACTTTGGTTTTTATGCGGTCAGGCCCATGCTGAGCCCTCCCTTGGGTTAGGTTGCTCAATATTTATTCTAAATATTTCCCTCTTTTTCTTTTTAATCTTTATTCTTTTATTTTTGCACAAAAACATGCTAATTATAAGTTTTTACACAATGCATGCTTTTGCTAATTATTCCTATTTACAAGTATCTACATGCATTTGCATAGGTTTTTGTAGCTAAAATATAAGAATAAAGAGTGATGAATGGGTATTCATCAGTGGCGGAGCTGAAGCTCCTGTCTGAATGTCGAGAGGCCTCAGATGGCCTCCACTGGTCCTGCAAAACGATTCAGAAGCTTCGCGGGTCGAGGGCAAAGTGCCTCGACCCAGTTAGGCGACGTGGGGGTGGTCGGTGCGGCGGTGCGGGCGAACCCCGGCGATGCGACGGCGAAGGGATTCGAACCCCAGCTCCTGTGCAAGCTGGGTTGAACGGAAGGGCGGAGAAGGTGCGTGGAAGGAAGGCGGAGGTGTTGGTGGATTCCGATGATCGAACGGGAAGGGGAGGCGATTGGAATCAGCGGAAATCGATGGTGGCGCGATTTGGGGCTAATCGGAAATTAGACTAAATAGGGGAGCTACGGGACTACCTGGGTGGATGAACAGACTGGGCTGGAGCTGGGGAAGCTCCCGGTCGTAGCCTCGAGGGACGTCTGGGCCCGAGGCTCGGAGCTCGCACCAGTGGCGGAGCTACGGCGGAGCTAATCGCCGGATCAGTGGTATCCAGCCCCTCTCCTCGTTGCGACAGCACCTGGAGCGAGCTGTCACTCACGCTCGAGCACTGGAGGTCACGGGGTATGGGGCGAATGAGCCAAAGATGGGAATGAAAGTGGCGGAGCTCGAGCTATATATGTGTGCAGGTTCGGCTAGAAGAGGTCGGGTAGGGTATCCTGGAGCGCGGATCTCGAGGTGGAGGCTCCGGCGAGTGTCTCGGATGTATCAAGAAGGAATCAGACCCTGGGTTTAGGCGAGGGTGAATCGGGTTTAGGCGCTAAAATAGGGGGAAGTCGGGTCGGGTGCCTAACCCGTGGGAAGTGGTCCTGGGGGGGGCAGTTGACCTGGCGGTCAACAATCCCCAGGGCCAATGGGTGAAGGCCACGTGTAAAAGATTTAGAAATTCAATAAAAAATAACAAATGGCCGAATTAGGGAAAAGTCAAAACATGAAATATTTTTCTTTTAATTTTTTCTATTTTTTAGTGATTTTTAATGAATTTTTGGAAATAAAAATAAGGTATTTACAATATATAGCTATGTATAGGTATATATACAATATGTAGGTTTTTAATTTTTGATTTTTAATTATTATTTTTGTACAATTTTATCCTTATTTTATATTTTATTTATTTATAGAATAAAATAAGGAATAAAAGGGTGTTTTTATTTTATTTTTATTATTTATCTACATAGGTAAAATAAATAGATATATACAACTATATACAAGGTATATGTGCAATGTATTTTTGTATTTTTAATTTTGTTATTTTTATTTGATTTTTGTTTTGATTCTTTATTTATTTACAATATATAACATAGAGTATTTGGAAAATAACCTTATTTATTTACAAGGTCAAATAAATATATAAAGGCATGGTCTATGTACATGATGAAGGGGTCTTTTTAATCTTTTTGATTTTTAACTTTTTATTTTGTTTTTATCTCTTATAAATATATACAAGTATTTATAAGCATATTTTTGGGTGAGGAAAATATTTTTATTTTATTTACATAAATATATACACATGAGCCCCTATCTCCCTCTACTTTGATTTTTATGCGGTCAGGCCCATGCTGAGCCCTCCCTTGGGTTAGGTTGCTCAATATTTATTCTAAATATTTCCCTCTTTTTCTTTTTAATCTTTATTCTTTTATTTTTGCACAAAAACATGCTAATTATAGAATTTTACACAATGCATGCTTTTGCTAATTATTCCTATTTACACATATCTACATGCATTTGCAAAGGTTTTTGTAGCTAAAATATAAGAATAAAGAGTGATGAATGGGTATTCATCACCCCCCCTATACTTAACTTTGCTAGTCCCTTAGCAAACACTTATTTGAAAAAGAAGTGAAAAAGAAAGAAAAGAAAAGAAAAAGAGAATGTACATGGATCAAGGTTGATTATTAAACTTGCCTTCATTAAATTGGGGTATGGAGCTCGATCAGATCTTTGGATTATTAATGTGTCGGAACCTTAATTAGACTTAAGCTTAAAACCTAACAGCCTCTAAGTTCCACCAATCTATAATCAAGACTCCTCAATGCTCCAGATCAGAACAAGTCATCAATCACAAACCCTGAAGACCATGAATCTTTTCTTGTCCTGTGAATGTGAACTCTAAGCTCTCCACCTCAGAAATGGCAACTCGACAACCCTCCCCAACAAGGTAACTCTATGACCTCAATCTGGCCACTCTTTCCTCGAGGAGCGGGGTATTCCCTTCTAAGTTCAAGTACAACCGGCTCAAGGAGAGGGGGAAGAAGAGAATGGGTCAAGGCCAGTGTAGCCAAGTACCCTTGGGAGCTTGACCAGTGTAGCCAAGTCTCCCTGCTGCAAGCTACAACAGGAGGATCATGAAACCAAGCTTTGCTTATTGCACTCTATACATACTCCGGTGGGATTATCATTTTCTCTCAGACCCACCACTTTTTTGGAGTTCTTTTCTTTTTGCACTTTTTTTTTCAAGTGCATATGTACAACATATACATGTGCAGCATATATACAAGGAGTTTTTCCTCTTGAGCCAGTAGACTATCCCTCTTTTGAAGCTTTATTGCAACCCACAACTCCCGTCGTTAGACCTCATGGCAACCAAACCAAGTTGAGACGCACTTCCTTCACTATAAGAAGAAGAGAGGTTCCGCCTAGAAGTACTACCCTCATATGCTACCCCAAGTCAAGGAAGACTGCCTCCTCACCACCTCATCCGTAGAGAGCTCGGTGCATAGTGCTGGTGTCCAAGTAAAGCCATAATCTATATGAGTCATGTGTTGTTGTTAAGTGCTCTACTTAGGCTCATTGAGACGACATGTGATCATAGCCTAGTGGACTCAAAGAATTAAGTCACCATGGACCTGAAAAGCCTTAAACCTAAGTCCTATAAGGTTCCTCTTAGAAATTAGGTGGATTAAGATCTTAATCAAGCTCCATTTCTCAATTTGATTCCAGGCTAGTTTAAATGTCAACTATCATCCAGAAAAACTATATACATATGTACAAAAAGATGCTTATTTACACAAAGTTTACAATCATGCAAAATTTTTGAAAAATGTTTTGAAATCATGAATGGATGATGCATGAAGTGCAAGTTTTGCAAAAAGATATTTACACACATTTACACAATCTTTTTGCAAACTTTTTGATTTTCAAAACATTTTGGAAAAATTTTGTACTATATACATAATTTTGATACAAAAATATTTACACAAGCTTTACACAAAAGATTTTTGAAATCATTTTTGCAAAAAATAATTTGTACACTAGCTATGTATGTGCAAATTAAAGAAGATTATGTACATGAAAAATTTTTAATTTTTGTGATTTTTAGCCATTTTATTTATTAACACACTCACACAAAGTACGAGTTATGGCTAAAGTATATATGAAATATATACACACCCCCCTATACTTAGCTCGAACGATGTCCTCAGAGTCAATAGCGATGAAGAAGACATAACTCGTGCTAGGTATAGGAAAGTGAAAAGAAAGGCTATACAAAAGAAGAATGAAAAGTCAAGAGGGACTCAGGTCTCCCCCCTATACTTAGGATCAAGTAATCCTAAGTATAGCAGGCTGTATACTAAGGGAAAACCTGAGTGCAGAATGTACAGGGTCTACCCCCCCTATACTTAGGGTGAAATATCCCTAAGTATAGGCAGCAAAAACAGGGGTAGACAGAAACAAAAGAAATACCCGAAAGGCCTCACATCCCCCCTATACTTAGGGCAAAGTGCACCCTAAGTATAGCATAATCACAAGATGAAGAAGGGATGTGGGACTAAAGAATGTGGTGATATGGACATCTGGATCTATATACAACGGAAAATCAGTGAAACTCAGGCGTGAGATGCATTAGATGTGAGTCAAAGACCACATCTCACGCAAAATGAATAGGGGCAAGATCAACGACCCGCGGCTCATGATCTAGAAATGGCTTGAGCCGCTGGCCGTTCACTCGAAAGGTGCTCTCAGAAGACAACTCAGATATGTCGATGCTACCGTTGTCGTGTACCTTTCTAACCAGATAAGGTCCCTTCCATTTGCTCTGTAGCTTCCCTGGAAATAATCTAAGCCTCGCATCAAACAGCCATACTCTCTGTCCAATCTCAAAATGCTTGTGGCTGATATGAGAATCATGCCACTCCTTGACTTTCTCCTTATAATGTAGGCTGCTTGAGAAAGCTGCATCTCTAATCTCCTCCAGGGCAGCTAGCTCTGCCCTTCTCTGGTCTCCCATACCATCTGGATCCATGATAATATCTGTGACTGCCCAAAGTGACTTGTGCCTCAGCTCAACAGGTAAATGGCATGGCTTGCCATACACGAGGCGAAAGGGAGATGTGCCCAAAGGTGTCTTGAAAGACGTCCTATATGCCCACAAGACAGAGCCCAAAAGCTGTGACCAATCCTTTCGGTCAGGGCGGACGACTTTCTGCAATATAGTCTTGATCTCCCTATTCGACACTTCGGCTAGACCATTCGTCTGTGGATGGTAAGGTGTAGCAACACGATGGTCTATGCCAAACTCGCTAGCAAGTGCCTTCACCTGGTCGTTGATGAAGTGAGATCCCCCATCAGAAATCAGAACTCGTGGAACCCCGAACCGCGTGATGATGTGCTTCCTCAAAAATCTGCAAACGGTCCTCGCATCAGCGGCTCGGGCGGGGATAGCCTCCACCCAACGACTCACATAATCAACGGCCAACAGAATGTACTCAAATCCCTGACTCTTAGGGAATGGACCCATGAAATCGATGCCCCATGCGTCAAAAACCTCACAGAAGTGAATGGGCTGCATCGGCATCATATCACGCTGTCCACAAGTGCCCATCCTCTGACAGTCAGTACACCTCTTCACGAACTCATCTGAGTCCTTGAAGAGGGTAGGCCACCACAAGCCGGATTGGATCACTTTCTGTGCCGTTCTCCTCCCAGAATGATGTCCTCCTGCCTCAAGCTTGTGGCAGTAAGTGAGGACGCTATGGTGTTCCTCCTGAGGAATACACCGACGCCAGACGCTATCCCCTCCTTCGTGGTAAAGGATGGGATCCTCCCAGTGGTAGGACTTGGCCTTCGCAAGGAAGGTCTCAAGTCTCTTCCTGGGCCAATCTTGTGGGACTTTCCCAACAACGAGAAAGTTCACAATATCGGTGTACCATGGGAGTGAGACGATAGCAAGGATCGCCTCATCTGGGAAGGTATCTCTAATAGGGTCAATCTGCTCAGAATCCTCAGGTTGCTCTAGTCGGGAGAGATGATCCGCCACCACATTCTTGACTCCAGGCTTATCCTTGATCTCAATGTCGAACTCCTGGAGTAGAAGGATCCATCTAGTCAGTCTGGCCTTGGCATCCTTCTTTGCCATGAGGTACCTGATGGCGGTATGATCTGTAAACAAAGTCACTCTAGATCCAATGATATACGATCTGAACTTATCTAGGGCGAACACTACGGCCAGCATCTCCTTCTCTGTGACCATGTAATTCCGCTGGGCGGAATCCAATGTGCGGCTAGCGTAGTGTATGGCAAATGGAACTCCATCCCTCCTCTGTCCCAGCACTGCCCCTACGGCAAAATCGGAGGCATCCGTCATGATCTCGAATGGGAGAGACCAATCAGGCGGCTGGAGGACAGGAGCCTCAATGACACACTACTGGAGAGTCGCGAAGGACGAAAGACACTTGTCATCGACAAGGAACTCAGTGTCTTTCGTCAAGAGGTCAGTCAACGGTCAGGCAATCTTGCTGAAATCCTGAATAAATCTCCTATAAAATCCAACGTGCCCCAGGAATGACCGTAGCTGCCTCAGATTGGACGGCGGTGCGAGTTTCCTAATGACATCAACCTTGACCGGATCAACCTCCATGCCCCTGTTGGAGATGATATGGCCAAGCACCGTCCCTTGAGTTACCATGAAGTGACTCTTCTCCCAAGATAACACCAATTGATACTCAATACATCGCTGGAGTACTCGATCTAGGCAGTCAAGACAAGAATCGAATCCGTCGCCGTAGACCGAGAAATCGTCCATGAAGACCTCCAAACACTCCCCTACCATATCCGAGAAGATCGACAGCATGCACCTCTGAAACGTCGCAGGGGCATTGGATAGCCCAAATGGCATGCGTCGAAAAGCATAGGTGCCGAAGGGACAGGTAAAGGTGGTCTTCTCCTGATCCTCAGGAGCGATGGCCACTTGGTTATAGCCCGAGTACCCATCCAGGAAGCAATAATGGCTCTTCCCTGCCAGTCTCTCAATGATCTGGTCAATAAAAGGCAGGGGGAAATGGTCCTTCTTGGTGGCTTGGTTGAGTCTCCTGTAATCAACACAAACCCTCCAAGAGGTGGGTACTCGTGTAGCAATCTCTTCTCCCGACTCACTGATCACAGTCGTGATGCCCGTCTTCTTGGGCACCACATGCAAGGGGCTGACCGACTTGGAGTCGGAAATGGGATAAATAAAATCTGCACTCCACCATTTCGATATTTCCATCATCATGACCTCTCGTAGGTTGGGGTTCAGTCGCCGCTGGAACTCACGCGACGGCTTCGCCCCTTCCTCGAGATAGATATGGTGGGAGCACACTGATGGACTAATCCCATGGAGATCTGCTACGCTCCATCCGATCGCCTTGCGGTTCTTTTCAAGAACCCCCATCAAACGGGATTCCTGCTCTCCAGTCAACTCGGCGGAGATGATGACTGGGTACATCTCAGGCTCGCCCGCAAGGAATCGATACTTCAGCGAAGTAGGGAGCGGCTTCAGCTCTGGAATGCTGGTTGCTGGCAAATCTGGCTGCGGAAGAAACTGAGTGAATGCTGCTAAGTCTGCCAAATCTGCCTGGGAAAGTGAAAGCGTACTCTCGCAAACTGGATCGGGAAAAGGCTGCTCAACTGCACTGTCTCTGGTCTGCTCTGCATCTACCTCCTCCTCCTCTATAGGCTCAGGTGAACTCAGGTCTGGCATCTGATCATAACAATCGGCCCAATCAGACTCTGAATCCGAGGGATCTGTATCAACCGCGGTAGCATCAGTACCACCGGAAAACAAGGTGGCCTCAGCACCACCATCACTAAACATCGTGCTGCGATCAAGGACCGGCTCTGCTGCCTCAATGGTATCCGGGACCAGGGCTGTGCTCTCCAGACTCTCCTCTGCTATCATCTCGGCATCAGCTGTATCTGAAAGTGAGAGGATGGTCTGTGTCTCCAGGTCTGCCCAAGCTGCCTCATCATCTGTGATCACAAAATCACAGACCTGGTGGATGTCTGGCTCTGCGTCTGTCAGCTGCTCTGAATATGTACTCGCATCTGAGCGGGCTCTGAATCTAGCTCTGTAGTCCTCGACCGTCTCTATTTGTATACTCTCGCCCTCGACGCGAAAGTACACCTTCCCGCTGTCATGATCAGTCACCGCCTTGGCTGTGGCCAAGAACGGACGACCAAGGATGATGGGGGTATCAGCCACTGACTCAGGGATCTCCATATCCAACACTACGAAGTCCACGGGGAATTTCAGGCCCTGAATCGTGACGATAACGTCTCGTAATAACCCCTTCGGCCTCTTGACAGATCGATCAGCAAACTGAAGGACTGTCCTGCTCTGTCTAAGAGTGCCCAACTCAAAACGGTCGAGAAGGGCTGCCGGAAGAAGGTTGATCGACGATCCGCTATCTAGTAGAGTACGGTCGAACCTCTGCTCACTAATCTGGCATCTGACATACGGGGCCCCTGAATCTGGCCTCTTGGCTGGCAGGCGGTTCTGGATTGCGAAACACGTGGCTTTCGTCAGCACATGTATCTCTGAAGTGTGGTTCCTCCTCCTTCTCCTGACTGTAGTCCTCTCTCTCAAAGATCGCTGGAGAAGGGGGATGTGCTGCAAAGCCTCCTGGAGGGTCAGCTGGATGTGGAATCGATCGATCATGCTCTGGCTGAACTCCTCAAGCTCCCTCCTTTTTGGATCATTTTTCTTCCCCTTCCCCATCTGAAGGGCTCTAGGGAAGGGGATCACAGGGTCCTTCTCAGATGAAGGACTAGGAAAAGGCCTAGACGGTTCGATGACCGGATCCACACATACATCATGCACCACAGTGGGACCAGAAGAAACTAAACCTTTTCCTTTATTCACACCAACGTTCTGAGATACAATATGGAGAGGAAAAACAACATCTCTCTCTATACTAACACCGGTGGCCTCAGTACCATCGTGGGCTGGCTGTGCTGCTGCTGCTGGTAGACGTCTCGCGGTATCAGTACCGCGGGCTGGCTCGGCTGAACTGGTGGCGTTAGTACCACCTCCTAGATCTGGTGAAGCGGCGGCCTCAGTATCGCCGGTGGGATCAGCATCCTTGGTGGCTTCAGTGCCACCGTCATCATCTTGAGCGGCCTCAGTACCGCTCTCCTCTTCCTCATGTGGCGCCTCTGAAGTGTCCTCGTGGTGAAGCTCAGATGAGGCGCCGCCGCCTGCTGGGGTTCTACCGCTCCTAAGTTTGACAAAATCAGCATCAAATAGATCCGAAGATGTATCATCAAATGGGTCACTAGGAGTGGCGAACTCAGTATGTACTACCTGCTCAGATTTCCTCTTGAGGTTGTTCGGGTTCGGCTCGATCTGGGCTGGAATGGCGGCTTTCCCTCTCACCAAGTCCCGCATCTCCTGGCGGAACTCGTCCATCTCCCGTCTGAATGTGGCCTGCTGGTCCGTGAGGAGGCGGGCGATGTCATCCAAAGCAGGGCTCTCGTGGGAACCCGACGGGTAGCCTCTCTGTGGGTGAGGCTGCTGGAACTGCTGCTGCTAGTGCTGGTAAGAGGGGTATGAGGAAGGGTGCTGCTGCTGAACTGGGTGGGCCTGGTGCTCACGTCTCCACGACTGTCCCTGCTGCTGATAGGGACGCGGACCGAAGGATGACTGGTGCTGCTGATATGCTGGGGGCTGCTGCTGCGGCTGGTGGTGATCTCTCTGCTGGGAGTACTGCCCTCCCTGTCCTGATGGCTGCTGCTAAGGCTGGGTACCACCGCTCCCCCACCTAAATCCGGGATGGTCTCGTCGGATCCCAGGCTGGGGGCGGTCATACCAAATCCCGTTGACATCCATCAACGGCTCGGCATCGTAGGGGGCTGGCGGGAGTACTGCCAGAGGCTGGTCCGGCTGGTAGACCACCATCTGCATCTCTGGAGATGGTGGGGACTGGTAAGTGGGCTGTGGCTGCTGGTACGGCTCTGCCTGTACAAGATGGACCTGTCTAGGCTGCACGTGGGTGCTGGAGCGCTGGGACGAGCTGCTGCTGCTGCCGGCGTCGCCTCGCGACTGAAGACGGGGCTGAGAAGCCGTCTGTGCCTCCTGGAGACACATGAGATGTGTCTTCATGTCGCTCAGAACCTGTGCCATCTGCTCCATCTGTGTGATACTCTGGCACTGCTTCTTCTCGATCAGCTCCATGCGGTCCAGCTTCTCGCTGATAATGCCCATGTCTGCAGCTGACGACTCTGCCTGTGCTGCTGCGGCTGCGGACAAACTGGATGGACCTGCATCTACCCGTGCTATTCGCTGGTACTGCACGGGTCCTGGCTGATGTGGCTGGGTCTTCTGAGTATACAACCTGGTCTGAGACATCACCATATAGTTCTCAGCCATCTCCTCGTAGATGGTCCAGACCTGGTCATGGTCCTTGGCAAAGTAGGACCCGCCGCACGAAGCGTTCACCAGACCCTGAAGCTCTGGCGTCAACCCGCTGAAAAAGCTCTGAACTAGGTTCGGCTTGGAGATGTCGTGGTGCGGGCATCGGTCCAGGAGCTCTCGGAACCTCTCCCATGCCTCGTGAAACTGCTCGTTGGGGAACATGGAGAAGTTGCTGATCAGGGCCCTCGCTGCATTCGTCCGCCCGAGTGGATAGTACTTGTTCAAGTACTCGGTGCGGAGCTGCTCCCAGGTATAGACAAACCTCCCAAGATGCTTCAGCCAGGTGGCTGCTCTATCTGCCAGTGAAAACGGGAAGGCTATCATCCGGATCGTGTCCTGGTCCACATGCCAGTCGTGGACAGTACTGCAGATCATCAGAAACTCCTGGAGGTGGAGGTGGGGCTCCTCAGTGGCAAGTCCGTGGAAGCGGGGTAGCATCTGCAAGGTGTTCGGGGGGAACTTGAAGTCCCCCACGATCGCCGACACCACTACCCAGTGATGCATCAGAGTAGATCCGGGATTGTGTAAATCCCGCATCGGTCGTGGTGGTCCTCCTGCCGCAGCGCCTCCCGCTGCGGCGGCTGCGGCTGCGGCTGCTGCTGCGGCTGCTGCGGCTCGTGCCTCTTCATCTGGTATCTCCTCAGGCTCGCTCTGCTGGTCTCTCTCTGCTCTGAGCCTCTCCAACTCTCTCCTCATCTCAATCATAAATGCTCCCTGATCGCGGAGCTGCTGCTGGACTGTCTCAAGTGATGCGATCAGGGTGGAGTTGATCGCTCCCTGGTCTAGTACAAAGTGCTCTGGCTGACGTGAGTGATCGTCTGAACTGCCGGCTCCGGCCATGTCGACGTCTGCAAAATCAAACGAGCCCAACTCAGGTGCTGTCAAATGTATCAATCTCTCCTCGGGCTCGTGTCTCTCAGGTAGATCAGAAAGGGGGTCGAGGGGGAACAGGGTGGAATCATACTCGGGCTCGGAGAGCGGGTCTGGGCTCTCGCGAGCCAACCTAGATGAGGAGGTAGACGCGCCCGAAAGCGGTACAGCCAGAGGCTGCCTAAGAGACCGTCTACTCATCATCTTGATCTGGCGAGTAAGGCGGATGAGATCTGGAAAAATTATGA
Source organism: Ottelia alismoides (assembly GCA_037367405.1). Lineage (NCBI taxonomy): Eukaryota > Viridiplantae > Streptophyta > Magnoliopsida > Alismatales > Hydrocharitaceae > Ottelia > Ottelia alismoides. The sequence continues at coordinate 236,760 of JAZKJV010001124.1, read as the reverse complement.
TCTGAAACAAACCCCCGGTTCACCAACGCAACGCGAGCTGAAGACCGTGAAAGTTCGGTCAAATTATCTTGTCGATTTTATTTTGGTGAACACACAAAATATCAGAGCGCTTACGTGACCTGTTGGGATATCCGATGCTAACCCAACCGACTGGCCCGCACGGAAAAGTCGGTAATCAGTCGGGACTAGCAACGGGGGGCTCTACCTAGGGTGCGGGTCACTCTCTCGCGCATCCAAACCATCCAATGAGGGGGTTGCTCTCCCCAAGACAAAGTTTTTAGGGTGAGCAGATTTTAAGATCAATAATTTTAGCAGTCCCAATTTTATGGTTTCACTTTTTTAATCTTTTTCAAGACAAACAAAAGGCCTAACGAATTTTTCGGTTCTCCTGGTTATTAAGTCCAAAAATAGGGGGAAGAAGACGAAAAAGCCGATGCACGATAAATCAATGATGCATGCTGAGTAAGAAATGCGTACCTTGCCTCCAGCACTCTACATGCAAAACGATCCACGCATAAAAGTAAAGACTGAAAAGAAACTAACCTAAATGATGCAGCGGTAAAGCCGAGTCCTAAACGAGCAAGTCTAGCGAAGAGCCGTCTAACCGGTCACCGACCTCCAAGCCAAAGAGTCCGGTCTTGGCCCGTCCCTCCTCTGTCCGACAAATCGGGGGTAGGAGTAAGCGCTTTACAGGACGGGCTACGGCACGTAGGCTACGGAGGCAAATGAATCGGTTATTTTTATTAGTTGATTTTTAAGTAGGTCCAATTATCGATCTATGGGAATAGATAATCAATTAGGTGTGTGGATCCTACTAATTACGGCACAATCACCAAAAAATCCTAAGTCTAGGGGCTCGAGCAAAAACCGTGAAAAATCGGAAAAGGCAGAAATAAAAGAAAAAGAAAATCGCGAAAAAGCCGCAAAAAACCGCGAAGGTCCTAAGGGTCCCCCGAGCACTCCGGTGCTCGGCGAAACAGACCCTCTACGGTCAAGTCACAAGTGTCCAAGTCCAAGTCCTGTATTATTACAATAATAATAATAAATAATAAAAAAAATAAGAACCTAATCTAACCTCACCCACTCAACTCTCTCCCTCTCGCTCTCTCCTGCGGCTTCGTAGAGAAGGAAGCTGCCTCCAAGTTCCTCGGTTGCGCCGGCTCCTCGAAAGTCGCCTCCGCGGTCCTCGGGCCCTCGCAAGAAAAAGATATGAGTGGTCAGACCAGCAAAAATAATCAAATAAGAAGGAAAAAGAAATGAAAATAAAGGTGAGGGTATATATGCAAAAATGTAAAATAAAATAAACAAACAAAAGAAAACAAAAACAAAAATAAAAGAAAAAGAAAATAAAGCAAAATAAAATGAAAATGAAATATAGACAAAAAGCCACGAAATGCCGCGAGCTCCGAAGAGCCGCGAAAAGCCGCGAAAATAAAAACGAAAAGAAAATAAGAAAAACTACTAAGCCGTGCTCCCCGGCAACGGCGCCAATCTGATAACGGGTACGAAGGCTAGGGTATGAGGTACAGAAATAGGGTCGTTGTGACCTGAGCAATCAGACCACGTATATCAAGAAAAATGAACCACTTAGATGTAAATAAAATCAATCAGAACAAAGCAAGCGGTCCTGCTATATGTTTAACCTGGTATAACACCCAGGGTCGAACTCAAGGAGCACGGGTTGGCCGAAGGCCTATGAAGTAGTAAAAACAAATCAAAATAAAAGACAAAATATTTTTAGTGGTTTTTAATTGTTTTTATATTTTTTTGGATTTTTAATATGTGAAGAAAATAAAAGAAACACAAATAAGCACACTTCAATAATTTATTTAATGCAACAAAAACCAAGCCAAAATTCAAACAAAAATATTTTTATGTGTTTTATATTTTTTTATGTTTTTGGTGAATTTTTGATAATTTTCTGATGTGTATTTTATTTTCTAAAAATCAAACAGTAGCAAAAATACAAGGTACTGTCCAGCCAGGCCCAAAAGCCCTAGATAAAATATCTAAGAGCCTCAAAAGGGTCTGGAGGTATTTTTCCTGTAAACTAGATAAAACAAGGAAAATTTGAGTACCAAATTTATTGTTTTTGGGTTTTTAGATGATTTATTGGAATTGTTATGAGTTTTTAGGTTTTTTTAAATTTTTTAGGTTTTTAAGTGGTGAAAAATAGCCAAAATTGGCTCGAAAATAAAGCAAACTAAACTAAACAGTACCTCATTTTTATAGAATTTTTAGAGTGGTTTTTATATTTTTTTGGGGTTTTTAAACCTAGACAGTGGCAAAAATGATAGTTTTTGAATTTTTAAAAATAATAAACAAGCTCAAAAATGTCCTCTAAAATTCTAAAAAATCCTATACCATGGCAGGAGCCATGTTTCAAATTTTCATCGAATTTGGAGGTGATTTGATATTTTATTCAAAAATCACAAGAGGGTACTGTGCACAAGGGCTGAAATGCAAATACCCGGAGTTCTGGGGGTCCCGGTGCAAAATTCCCAGCAAAACACGCGCGAGGCGTGTGCCTGCGGCACTCAGGGACCTATATGTAATAAAAATAAGGTCCGGGGACCTATTGGTAACACGTACCAAAAGTCCGAGGACCTCAGTTGCAATTTACCCACAAATAAACGCACATGCGGAATAAAATCATTCACAGGGGCATAAATGCAAATACTAAAAAGTTTCTTTCATTTCAGAACAGCTAGAACAACAAGGGCATACACTGCAAATATCCCAAAATACACGTGACGAAGCACGTGGCTCACACAGACAGGGGTATAAGTGCAAATAAAATAAGCTCGAGGTCCTCTATGCAATTTGCCCTAAAACTACACAACGTATTTAAACATTTACAGGACTAATACGAAATAAACTAAAGATAAGGGCCTAAGGGTAATTTACCCTTTATTAAGCGGAGCTGATGGATGGCCGCCACGTGGCGATCGGACGGTCCAGAATGGGGCGGCTCGCGACGCTGCTATGCTCTGCTCGATCCAACGGTCCAGGCCAGGACACGTGTGGATCCAACGGTCTGGATCTGGCGCCTCAGATCTGACGACAAAAAGAAGCTCCAGCCACCAACGGTCAGGATGGGACCTGGAGCGGGAGGCTAATCCGACGGCTCTCGAGGGTGCTGGATGAACTGACGGCCGGCGAACTTCGCCGGCCTCGTGAAGGCGCCTCCGGCCTCCTCTGCTGCGCCTGAAGATCGGATGAGCTCCGGCGTGAAGGTGCGCAGCTGATGACGTCCTCCGATGCCCCAGCCGAGCTCGGATGAGCTCCGACGAGGGTGGCGGAGCTGAAGCTCCTGTCTGAATGTCGAGAGGCCTCAGATGGCCTCCACTGGTCCTGCAAAACGATTCAGAAGCTTCGCGGGTCGAGGGCAAAGTGCCTTGACCCAGTTAGGCGACGTGGGGGTGGTCGGTGCGGGCGAACCCCGGCGATGCGACGGCGAAGGGATTCGAACCCCAGCTCCTATGCGAGCTGGGTTGAACGGAAGGGCGGAGAAGGTGCGTGGAAGGAAGGCGGAGGTGTTGGTGGATTCCGATGATCGAACGGGAAGGGGAGGCGGTCGGAATCAGCGGAAATCGATGGCGGCGCGATTTGGGGCTAATCGGAAATTAGACTAAATAGGGGAGCTACGGGACTACCTGGGTGGATGAACAGACTGGGCTGGAGCTGGGGAAGCTCCCGGTCGTAGCCTCGAGGGACGTCTGGACCCGAGGCTCGGAGCTCGCACCAGTGGCGGAGCTACGGCGGAGCTAATCGCCGGATCAGTGGTATCCGACCCCTCTCCTCGCTGCGACAGCACCTGGAGCGAGCTGTCACTCACGCTCGAGCACTGGAGGTCACGGGGTATGGGGCGAATGAGCCAAAGATGGGAATGAAAGTGGCGGAGCTCGAGCTATATATGTGTGCAGGTCCGACTAGAATAGGTCGGGTAGGGTATCCTGGAGCGCGGATCTCGAGGTGGAGGCTCCGGCGAGTGTCTCGGATGTATCAAGAAGGAATCGGACCCTGGGTTTAGGCGAGGGTGAATCGGGTTTAGGCGCTAAAATAGGGGGAAGTCGGGTCAGGCGCCTAACCCGTGGGAAGTGGTCCTGGGGGGGGCAGTTGACCTGGCGGTCAACAATCCCCAGGGCCAATGGGTGAAGGCCACGTGTAAAAGATTTAGAAATTCAATAAAAAATAACAAATGGCCGAATTAGGGAAAAGTCAAAACATGAAATATTTTTCTTTTAATTTTTTCTATTTTTTAGCGATTTTTAATGAATTTTTGGAAATAAAAATAAGGTATTTACAATATATAGCTATGTATAGGTATATATACAATATGTAGGTTTTTAATTTTTGATTTTTAATTATTATTTTTGTACAATTTTATCCTTATTTTATATTTTATTTATTTATAGAATAAAATAAGGAATAAAAGGGTGTTTTTATTTTATTTTTATTATTTATCTACATAGGTAAAATAAATAGATATATACAACTATATACAAGGTATATGTGCAATGTATTTTTGTATTTTTAATTTTGTTATTTTTATTTGATTTTTGTTTTGATTCTTTATTTATTTACAATATATAACATAGAGTATTTGGAAAATAACCTTATTTATTTACAAGGTCAAATAAATATATAAAGGCATGGTCTATGTACATGATGAAGGGGTCTTTTTAATCTTTTTGATTTTTAACTTTTTATTTTGTTTTTATCTCTTATAAATATATACAAGTATTTATAAGCATATTTTTGGGTGAGAAAAACTTTTTTATTTTATTTACATAAATATATACACATGAGCCCCTATCTCCCTCTACTTTGGTTTTTATGTGGTCAGGCCCATGCTGAGCCCTCCCTTGGGTTAGGTTGCTCAATATTTATTCTAAATATTTCCCTCTTTTTCTTTTTAATCTTTATTCTTTTATTTTTGCACAAAAACATGCTAATTATAGAATTTTACACAATGCATGCTTTTGCTAATTATTCCTATTTACATATATCTACATGCACTTGCAAAGGTTTTTGTAGCTAAAATATAAGAATAAAGAGTGATGAATGGGTATTCATCAATGCCTTCTCCCGTAACCCTCGCTCCCGATAGCCCTCACTCCCCCGGTATATGCTCCCCACTGCCGCCCCTCTCCTCCTTAAAAGGGTCTTGATTCCGATGAGGAGGAGACACCAACTCCTCTCTCGTGAGCCCTATCCCCGGGCAGGCCTTTCCCAACTCTTGCCTGCAACCCTCGCTCCCCTCCCAACGATTTTTTATATTTTGTTTGGATCGTTATTGAGCTTTTAGATATTTTATATCAAATCAAACAGAAAGAAAGTAGAATAAGGAAACAAGAAAGCAGAATACAGAAACTACTCCATATATAATGTTATCCTTGTTCGAGTTTAATTAGGTGTCTTCACCGCTTCACATTAGAAACCCTGGATTAAGTATGTTCTTCATTTTTTTAGACAAGTAATTTGTTACTTCTGTTCACTAAACTGTACATTGTGAGAGAAACATGCCATGGTTCACAGAAACACTGCCAACATGCAGTACCCCACTTAAAGTAGATAAAAGCTTTTATCGTTGTTGAGATATCTAAATATCTGATAACACTTAAAGGACATCATGTCTATGTCTAATGATGTAAACTAATTGCATATTTGCATGCCTTATTAGTGCTCATGGTGATATTTAAATTTTAGTAGTTGGCATAATGCTAAGTGTTAAGCACGCTATTTGATATGGAATTCTCAATGAACGACAATCTCCACAAACTTTGGACTCGATCAATTGAGTTCTGACGGAGAATAATTAGCTTCTAATTGAAAGGAAACTAAGGAAGGTACACCTGTCTTCCCAATGGCTAGCTTTAGAGGATGCTTGACCCTCTCAAAATTACGTCGAACTTAGATTATTACTCGACTTTGGCAAACCATTTTCCTGCAATTTCATTGATAGAATAACAAAAGCACGAATTTGGCGCCTAATACCTCCTTTGGTGCTGGAAACAAAACGAAATAGGGCTCACGAGAGAGGAGCTGGTGTCTCCTCCTCACCGGAATCAAGACCCTTTATGGAGGAGAGGGGCGGCGGTGGGGAGCATATAGCGAGGGAGTGAGGGCTGTCGGGAGCGAGGGTCGCGGGAGAAGGCATCTGGGAGAGGAATCGCAGGGGTTTGGGCTCAATTTCAGACAATCAATCCAATGGTGCAGTATGAGTCGGGATGAGTCCGATCTGACGGTGGCGAGGCCGGGTGCAGCCAATTGGCTGCACCACCCGGCTCAGATTCCCTTTTCCCTATATATATATATATATATATATATAGAGAGAGAGAGAGAGAGAGAGAGAGAGAGAGAGAGGAAAGGGAGCCTACTTTGTGAAGTAGGTAACCTTACATACTTCACATCTATTTTTAGCAAATCTTTTTATTTTTTTTGAAAAACATTTTCATGAATTTTCATAACTATATCCCTCTAATATGTCATTCAAATTTCGTCAGAAACAGAGACTCGTACGGCCTCCATCCAGAACAGGTAATTTACAGCAAATTCAAGACCGTTAAAAATACATGTTCTGTATGGAGGCCGTAGGAGTCTCTATTTCTGACAAAATTTGAATGATATATTAGAGGGTTATAGTTATAAAAATCTGTGGTGGTACTTCTAAAAAAAAATAAAAAAATGCTAAAATAAGATGTGAAGTAGGTAAAGTTACTTACTTCACAAAGTAAGCTCCCTTTTCTCATATATATACACACACACACACACGGATATGTCGCATGTGTGCCATCAAATGCATGTAAATTTAATCAATAGGATAGTGCAAACTATTATGACTCGATTTAGATAAACAAACCCAGGTCAAGGCATCTACAATTCAATGATGATGTAATACCCATCCATGTCAATATTTGATCAAGATAGATGCGAAGTTTTCCTGCTATATGATCCGTAAAGTTTGATTTTATAACTTCTTTACATAACAAGTCACATCCAAAAAATTTAATTCTACCAACATACTATTCCTTGAGACCCGGTAATGCTTTCGATTAGAAAAGCCAATGGTACTCATTTGCATATATGCAAATCTCAAATTCAAATCAAGCAAATGTAAAGTACATTAATCATATTTCACCACAAATTTTAGACATCAACAAAACTTTCAAATCGTATTCCAATTGAACTTTATTGAGCGAAGGGCACTGCAGGAGGAGAAAGGCACCCAGAGGTGTTGGAAAAGATGAGGGAGAGCCAGAGTATTGCCAGAGACGAGTGCGCCGCTGGAGGAGGAAAGCATGTAAGATGCCTAGGACGAAGAGGGAACGCAGGGTGTCAGGGATGATTTTGTTTGGGCATGCTAGGTGTCGGGATGATCAAAATGGATACATATACGGATATGCCGATGCGAGCCATGATTTTGTTTAGGGCATTTGCATTTTTTTTAATCAATTGAGTAGTGGAAGCTTCTGTCCTGGTACCCGTGGGTACCCATTATAAGAACATGTTTTCTGGATAAGGCACATGCCATGATTAGCGAGTACACCCTATCATTTTCAAACGAGTACTCGCGAATTTAGGGTCAAAATGAAGGGATCAAGCTGGGTATCCACTGACCCAGATATATTTGAACACCCCTGCTGCTTACTAAGCAACTATTGGTAATCAATCAAGCTGGGTATCCGCTGACCCAGATATATTTGAACACCCCTGCGCACCCTATCATTTTTAAACGAGTACCCACGAATTTAGGGTCAAAATGAAGGGATCAAACTGGGTATCCGCTGACCCAGATATATTTGAACACCCCTGCTGCTTACTAAGCAACTATTGGTAATCAATCAACTTTTGCGACTACTAGAAATTGATCAGTTTTGGTAATCGTTAGGTTGCTCAAAACTTGAGCAGCTATTGATAGTTGATAAGTAGCTCCAAGTTCTTGTTTGGTAATCGGGCAGCTTCTATAATCCAAGAAACAGTAATCAGTCAGTTACTTTGATCAACTATCGATATACGGCTAATTATGTGAGGCCAAGCAACCGTTGGTAATTGATTATTTGCTTTAACCACTAGACTGCTTAAATTAAGCTGAGTAACAGTTAGTAGTCCAACCAGTTGTTTCAGCAGCCACTTGAGCTCCATTAGCTCCTCAAAAGTCATGCAACCCTTGACAATCATCTACTTGTTATTCTAATTAGTTATTGGTAATCGACCTTCTGCTCAAAACTTGAGAATGGAATGGTTGCTTTGAGGGGACCATGATATTTGATCAGCTGCTTAAAGTCAAGAAGCCATTAATATATGTGTACTCCAACTAGTAATTGACTGGCTATTTGAAGTCGTAAAATATATGTTAATCAACTAGTTAATCTAATCTAAGTAGTCTTTAGTAATCGACCAAATTCTCAAGAGAAATAGCATACACAATCATGACCATGGTTTGAAAAAACACGCCTCGAGGCGTATGCCTCAAGGCGAGGTGGCCCGAATCGCCCCAGAACGGCTGCCTTAACAGGGCTCTCAGAGGCGACCGCCGCAGTTGGTCGAGGCATAGGCGAGATGGTCCTCGAGGTATTTTTTATTTTCAAAGTATTTTTATGTAAATCATTTATCCCACTGACAATTTCAGATGTTTATAAAGGTCTAATTGTTTATGATATAATTACACAAGATGAATGCTTAAATTTGACCGCTTTCATTTTCATATTTACCATTAAACATGTCCAATTATTCAATAAACTCTTACCAGTATACTCTTAAACATACGCATTCGTAAATATCATAGAAAACATTACCTGTAAACTTATTTTTAAGGAGTGGTGTTATATAATAAGCTATGTAATATACCGAGAAGAATTCAAGGGGATATCAAACAGGCTTATTCTCTGATTGGATGGAAATTTAGTAAAAAGACATATACAATTGTATATCTTTTTTTTTCGGTGTTCCTATCTTTATAATTTCAATATATGTTATAATGATATACATATAATTTCATCACTATACATTCTATTGTATTTTTATAGGTATTTATCCTTATAAACAGAAGCTTACGCCTCGATTTCAGGGAAATTGTATCGTTCTAGTGTTAGATTTTTTAAACCTTGATCATGCCAAAGATGAGCATTAGATTCCACCACACTGAAGGTATATGACATAGGGCGATGAATGGCTCACAAATTTGGTAGATGTAATGCTCTTTCCCATAATCTCTCCTTAGAGAGTCCACGATTTAAGATTTGACGAAAGTAGAATTAACTCCTTGGTCTTTTTTAATGGAATGAAATCTCAACTTGTATGCATTTATTGTCATTGCCTCTTTATTTATATTTGGAGGCCATCGTTGATATCAACATTTCTTGCTTAGTTAATTTGGTCGAAGTAGAGCCAGTGAAAAATATGGGATAATTATGAAGGGGGAGTATGGGAATTCTGTTTAAATAAAAAGTATAATTAGTAGGAAGTAGGTGTGCTTTTATGTGTTTGTTTTTTTGCATGTTTTTAGAGATCTTTTTCCCTAAGTGTTAATTTTTTTAGGTTTTTGGTTTAAAAATAATGAGCTAGGAAAATATTTTAGAGGGCTTCTACTCCTAAGGAAGGGGAGCAAATCCTGATTTTTAGAAATTTTCAATCAATATTTTATTTTTTTTATTTTTTTATTTTTGTAGTTTTTAGGATTTTTTAGTTTCTAAAAATATCAATGGTAATGGTGATGCAAACCAAAATGTCTACGTAGAATGCATGATATTTTTCCATTTTGAAAGTTTGCATTTCTTGAGATTTTTGTGATTTTTTTGAGCAAAAACCTTGAATTAGTGTTAATATGAAATAAATGAACTATTTGTGATACCAAATAAGGGTTTTGCAATTTACCTAGTGAGATACAGACCCTAATTTTATAGCAATCCACCTAGTGGGGAACCTACCCTAAATTTATAACAACCTGATTCACCAAGAATAAAGACCAAAGGATTTTTTTGGAAAAAAGATAATCAAAACATGCAAAAAAATATTAACAATAAAAAGGAATGCTAAAAACCTCTAAAACAATCACCAATCGAGGCTACTAATACAAGCCTCCAATAAAATTTTGGCTTTAAATAAAATGGCAAAGCTGCAATGACTAAAAAGCAAGAAAAAGACAAGTTTTTCAGAAAAAAAGTCCCAAATTGACAACACAAAAACTAGAGGGGATGCCTACAGAATCTTTACCCCTTCGCGGTTTAGTAGTTACGACTAGTACACGTGGCATTCTTTTAAGATGTCATCCCCGATAAAATCCCTACTATGTGGGACGGTGCATTACTCGAGTCGAAGGGACTTTTTTTAAATAATTAATAAAATAATTGTATTTAATTAAATAAGCAGTATGTTAAGATAATTAAAAAATAGGCATTTATCTACATCTTTAGTGCCGATTTGGGTCTCCTCCTATTTTAATTGTAGTCCCTTCTAATTTTGCAAATAACTTCACATTATTTATACAATTAATAAATATAAATTTTTATACAATAATAATCTATTATACAAATTTTTTTAATTGTTGCATGTTTACTTTATATAAATTTTGATTGTTTATTTATGATCTAGGTGTCGAATATCTCTTATTCGACATCTCATAAAGATCTATATATTTTATAATGTAAATACAAATTGAACACCAAGAAATGACCATAGCATACATAAGCTCAACATTCCACATTATAACATTAATAATTTGGAAAAAATACAGATATTCTATTAAAACATAGAAATATTATAATTTTCCAAGAAATAATATAAATAATTTACAATATTTTATGGTCCTTCATTTCTTTAAAAATCTTCTTAGACATCCTCCTCCTTCACCTCCTCCATCGTCATTTCCTTTACCACCATCTCCCGTCGTCTTATGTATCTTCACATGTTGTTTTTTTTGCTTCTACTGCTTGATATTCCATTCCAAATGCGTTGGTACATGCCCAAGAGGATGTGACTTAGCTGATGACTTCCATTGAGGTTCAGTTGATTGAGTAACTTGATCTCTTATGCTTCTCACACTTGTTGACTGTCGTGGTGGGTGTAATGGTATAGGCTCATTGATCCTTACTCCTATTGATGGTCTTCGAGATGGCTCTAGAGGTTGATGCGGTATTATCATGGGAATGTCAAAGAACCGTCTCTCGAAGTCATCTGTCTCACCTTTACGAACACAGGTAAATATCTCGGCTTGAAGAACTTCTGAATCGTATTGAGTAGGAGGTGTGAGCTGAGAGGATTTTGAAGGATATGGAAAGATCCTTAAGCGCATCACGAAAATGAGGAGATTGTATTATATAGATTGGGAACAACTATTCGAACTAGTTGCTCGAGGTAACAGAATTTAAAAAATTATAATCGATGAAACCACATGATCCAAGAACACTTCTCGGATCGTTTCATCTAAACAACAAATTGGTAACACTTCTCGGATCATTTCATCTAAACAAAAAATTGGTATTAATGTTCACTTGAAGGGTGGCTGCGGTCGAGTCTCTAAACAAAGAGACCTCCTGTCTTAAGTTTGAATCAACAGAGGAGACGTTTGTGAGCACATTGGGTGTGCTCCTCGCATTCATGTTGAAGATCCAAGCAACGAATCTCCTGATCTCATCTCACGAGATCCGACGTCCTCTTCGCGAGTGAGATTCACCGAAGGAGATGGAGATCCATGAGAGGTCGAAGTGGCAATGCAACGACATGGCAACGACGACGACCCTCTCTAGGGTTTAGGATGGATGGACACTCTAAGGAGGGGAGAGAGAGAGAGAGAGTATTGGCATGTAGAGAGAGAGCATAGAATTATTGTATATTCTTTTGTGTATAGAAGAGCTAGGGTTGCCTCTCTTTTTATAACATTTTGAGAATCCATGAATCACAATCCATGGACAACACAAAATCAATGGATGAGATTGATTTGTATTTCTTTCAATGGTCATTATTTTTTTTGTTAAACAATACAAGAATAATTAATTTGATTTAACTAAATATATATTGAATAATCAATATAAAATCTAATTTAATTAAATCAATCATCCATGAAGGATTAGGAAGGAGGCAAAAGCCTCATTTCAAATAAGGGGGGATGACCACCTTGACTTCTCTAATCAAGAGTGGACATCCACCCTTCTTATATAAGAACGGTGGCTCCTCATTACAACTATATGAGATTTAATATCTCATATAATCCTTCATTATTTACAACAATATTTGTTGTAAATTATTTTACAAAAATAATTCCAAATTAATTTGTGAAATATCAATCATGTCATTGGAAAATTGTGAATCACATTCGTAATCCAAAATAAAATGTAAATTGCATTTTCAATTAATTATCTAATGTGAATCCAATTCACATGAACATTTAACCTGTAAATATTATTTACAAATAGCTTTCCCTTATATATTATAAATCATATTTATAATATATATGATTAATATGGATAGTGATATTTACATTATTCATATTCATGGTAATTAAATCATATTTAATTAGCTTAGATCTCTATTCTCATATGTCCAAATAATATGAACACATTCACATTATTCATATTTTTGATAATTAAATCACAATTAATTATCTTAGATAACTCTCTTATATGGTCAAATAATATGAATCGAATTCATATTATTCAGGATAATAAATCACATTTAATAATAAATTTTCCTCAATGCTCGGATTCATTATCAACAATGAAATTATCCTTGAGCTCTTTCAAGGATAATGTGCTTTCTCTGTGGATATTTGGAGATAAGGATAAGGAGAATGTACATTCCACATATAGTGACTTGGATATTGAGATAATATCTCAAATTTAGATCTCGAGGACCTCCCACATATGTTTGATTAAATCAAAACCATAAATCTAATCTTTTCATTGTATCTGAATCATATTCAGATCAATGTCCAATATTTGGACACAGGTTAGATTACTTTTGTAGTGAGAGGAGTCGCTCAAATCCAGATATGTTTCATCACCCCTTCAGAATGGAAGCATCATGATTATACAATCGTTTATTGATCACGTCACCCTTAGGTATTTCTAATACATGTACAACCTGCATACTAGAAGGTCTAGAATAAACCCGAAGTTTTAGATCATATTTATACTGTCTCCTTCAAGATTTTATCATTAAGTTTCTCATTTGATCAATAAGATTTGATGTCGATCGTATCCTTTCCAAAAGCATGTATCATACCCAGGTATTGATCATATACTTTTCAAAAGCATATATCACTTCAAAAAAAAGCATGATTGGCGAGCACGTGTGCTCGCGTATTCCCTAGCGAGCACTTAGGTTACACATGTGCTCGCCAGGATGGCCGCCCTTTTGAATCTGGAGGCGCGGTTATATTTTAGTATATGGGTGAGCACTTGAATAACACAAGTGCTCGTCCGGTTGTGCTCGTCCAGTTGAATTTCATGGTGCGGCTGGATCGTCGCATGTCAAATACCGGGCGAGCACCTCGCGAGCGCTGAGCGAGCACATAAGTGTGCTCGCCCACGCCCGTAAACAGAACGTCGGGCGTCCCTGTCTCCTCATTCCTGCGCGAATTGCATCTCCCTTCCTCCCCTCCAGCGACCTGTGCTCAAGTATTCCCGCATCGAGGGACCTCCGTTTGAGTATTCAATCACACGCACACACCCTTCTTTAGGCATATCTTATCATCCTTTCTCTCTTTTTTTTCGTATTTCATTCGATTTCATACTTATTTTCATGGTTTAGGGTTTTGATAGTGTTGATTATTTTCTTCTTAATTTTAATATTACTAGTTGTTAATCTTGTTGCTTATGCTTCATATAGTTGTTTAATATGTAGTTGTTGTTAGATTTGAGTATATATTTGTCTAATATAGATGGAATATCATAGGTATGTCAAGTGCTTGACTAAATGTCACAACAAGTAAAATGCTTAAATAGAGAAGTAGGTGAATGTTGATATAGAAATATAGAACACTGAATTATGTTATAACACTAGTTCCATCACAATGGTTCATGTCTTGCCATAACACTAGTTTCATAACACTAGGTTCATTGAAAGAGGGGATGAGAGATACAAAGCCTTTGGGAATAAGAACTATATAATGGATGTCAAATTATTCATTTATTTAAGTCAAAATTGTTGAAGTGTGACGATAACTATAAACAGAAATATTTCTTCTGTGATATTTTATTATCACATTAAATTCTAGTTAATGTGATCAAGTATATCACATTAACTAGTAGTTAGATTAATGATAAGTCTAAAACACTAACCATTAATTATTATAAAATCGCACAAAATCATTCACACACAGTGCGTCCCTCCACACCGGGTGGTGTGTGGCTCTGCACACCATGAGGCGTGTGCAACACATTGGAGGATTTGATCACCTCTAACTGTGTTATATTTTTTTGGTTCCACGACACTATTGGACTCACTTTAAGATGTTTATCCCAGACCAATGGTCGTGGATTTTGATGTTTGCAGGTGTATAATTCGGTTTTTTTGCAGGTACCCATCCAATATTATTGAGCCAAATACTTTATTAGGCAATAAACTAGGATCACACATATCTCTATCCTCATCGTTAACCAACCAAATTTACGTAATTGCCCATCTAACATAAATGAATAAATATTTCAAGATTATTTTATAGTCTCATTTGTAGCACGTACAAATGTATGACGTAAAGTGATCTTAAAGTATTACATTTATGTTAGCTTTCCTTAGTTCGGAGATCCCGGATTAAGGGGGCCTGTAAGGATTAAAACTTACTAAAAGGTGATCGTTGTCACAAGCTATTGATTTCTGATGAAAATTCGGTTCATGACTGATGTCACAAAAATCCCGAGCAACTAACGATGAAGAAATAACAAAGGTCGTTGCGACCTCGGTCGCTCAAGAGATCACTCGGTCGATCAAGAAAAAGTAAAGCAGACCACCAAAATAAGATGAAAATCAAATAAACACGATAGCGGTCCTGGCTATTAGATTAGCCTGGTATAGCGACCAGGGTCGAACACAAGGAGCACGTAATGACCTTGCGGCCTACGAAGTAGTCTAAAAAGAAATAAAATAAAAAACAAGTGTTTTTGGTGGATTTTTATTTTTTTATAATTTTTTTTGGATTTTTAATTAATTAAGAAAATAAGAAAACAAGGGAATAAGACAAATACAAACAATTATTAAAGCACTCAAAAATCAACCAAAAATTCAAATAAAAATATTTTTATGTATTTTATGTCTTTTACTGTTTTTGGGTAATTTTTGGTATTTTTCTGATTTTTATTTAATTTTCTAAAAATAAAACAATGCAAAAAGACAACAACAATGTCCAGCCAAGCTTGGGGGACTTAGATAAAATATCTAAAAATCCCTAAAAAGCTTGGAGGGAATTTTACTGTATAGTAAAAACTACAAAGAAAATTTGGCCACTGGAATTTCTATTTTTAGGTTTTTTAATTAATTATTAGAATTTTTATAGGTTTTTTAGTGTTTTGTAATTTTTATGAGTTTTATATAATGTAAAAATGACCAAAATTGGTCAGAAAATCAAACAAGGCAAAATACACGCTAACTATTTTTTTGTAATTTTTAGAGGTATTTTAATATTTTTTATGAATTTTTAAGTCAGACAGTAAAGAAAAAACTTGTTTTTGAATTTTAAAAATATCAAATAAAACCAAAAATGTCTTCAAAAATTCTACAAAATTTCACAACATGGCAGGAGCCATGTATCCAATTTTCGTTGAATTTGGAGTTAGTTTGATATTTTATTAAAAATCAAAATCAAGGTACAGTACACAGGGACATAGCTGCAAATACTACGAAGTTCTGGACCAAAAGTGCAAAATGTCCCCCGGGCACGTACGATACACGTGACTCAGGCCTGGGGGGACCTATTTGTCATTCTTATTTCAAAACATCCAATCAGTAACACATGGAAAGCTCAGGATGGAAACTGCAAAATCACCACTAAAGCACGTGTCGAAGCACGTGAACGCTACAGGCAGGGACTAATTTGCAATTGTTCAAAACTAGGAGGTCCTAGATGCAATATTTACAAAAATAAAAGAACGTGCTAGAATACTAACAGGACTAAAAAGTAACACATAAAAAGTAAAGGGCCTACAAGAAATTTACCCTTTATTTATTATCGACGGCTGATGTAGCGCCACATAGCTGATCCAACGGGTGAGAATAATGGTGCCTTTAACCAAGAAACGCTGGTCGGATCGAACGATGAGGGTCCACCACGTGGCAGATCTAACGGTCCTGGTGCTCTGTGGCTAAACCCTCGGTGAATCGATGGTGGAGAAGAAGGCACGTGGAGATCGGACGGCTCTGGAGTCACAGGTGCCTCTTCATCTGATCATGCGGCTCAGATCGATCCTCAGATGGATCGGACGGTGACGATGCTCCTCAAATGGGTGGCCAAGATCTAATCTGGAGCGAGAGGACGATCCGACGGTTCGAGAAGGTCCTGGAAGAACTATCGGCCGGCGAACTTTGCCGGCTCGAAACTCGAGCGTGGGGACTCCTCGACGGCTGCTGGGATGCTGGGAAGATGCACCTCGGGGCTCCGCAACCAATGGTCAGCTCCGATGGTCGCGGGGAGCCCTGGAGAGCTCCGGCGACGAAGAACACCTGGAGCACATGTGCCTGAACTGTTGGCCTCCAGATGAGGCTCTCCCGACGATGTAACCTGCACAGGAAGACAGATGGGTCGAGGGCAAACTGCCTCGACCCGTCAAAGCACGAAATGGACGAGAAATGCGTCGATATGGCGGTCCTCCGGCGAGCGGCGGAGGGGGAGAACCGATGTCCCTGCTCCGGGGTGAGCCAGGGGGGATGGGTAGGTGGAGAAGATGCGGAGGAGGCTCGTGAAGGTGGTGACGGTGTCGGATGAGCAAATGGATAGACGGAAACGACGGGTGGAGGTGGCGGAGCTACAGCTACCGAAAATGGAAAAATCGAAACTAAGCTAACCTACGGGCTAAAGAGACTACCTGGTGGAGGCGTTCGACTGGGCTGAAGCACGGGGAGCTTCTGGGTCATTGCCTGCAAGGGGTCGTCGGCTCCCCGAGGCTGGGCGCGCTCGCGGCGGCGCACGGCGGCGATGCCACCGGATCTGAAGGTTCCTGAGGTCCTCGAGCCTCACTTCCACTCCGAGGTGCGTAGCTGTCACTCAGGCTCAACGGAGGAGGTCCTTGGCTGCGAGTGGGAGGTCCAAAAGATGAGGAACAGAGCTGCCGGAGACGATACTTTATATGTCTAGGGGTCCGAGAAGGAATGGATCGGGCGAGTAGTTCGCATCTCGGATCCCTCAGTCCCATCCCGGGCGTGGATCTGGGATGAACAAGGATCAATCGGGGCCCCGGGTTAGGGTATTAGGCTGTCGGATCGAGTGGGAAGAAAAGGAAGAAATCGGGTCGGGCACCAGATCCGCAAGGGAAGTGGTCCACAGGGGGGAGTTGACCGGGGGGTCAACATCCCCCGTGGACCAATCAGGGATGGCCACCTGGAAAAGATTTAAAAATTCAATTTAAAATAGGAGATGGTCGAATTATTAAAAACTCAAAATACGAAAAATGTTTCTTTTATTTTTTTCTATTTTTTTTGTGATTTTTAGTTAATTTTATAAAATAAAAATAAGGTATTTACATTATAGAGATATATATATATATATGTATATGTACAATATAGATTTTGATTTTTGATTTTTAATTAATTATTTTTGTGCATTTTTATTCCTATTATATATTATATTTATTTATAGCATAAAATTAGTAATAAAAAATATTTTTTTATTTTATTTTTATCATTTATATATAAGGGTGAAATAAATAGATCTATACATCTATATACATGGTATATTTACAATGATCTTTTTTATTTTTAATTTTGTTCTTTTTATTTTGTTTTTGTTTTTGTTGTTTTTATTTTTTTTATTTACACCACAAAAGATAAAATATATACAAAATTTTTGGAATTTTTAATTTATTTATTTATAGGGTGAAATAAATATAGATAGGGAAATATATACATGATGAATATGTACAAGGTGAATGTTTTTATTTCTTTTTAATTTTTTCAATTTTTATTTTTATTTTTGTATTTAAAAATATATACAAATATTTACAAGCCCATTTTATTCTATTTTTGGAGGAAAATATTTTTGTGATATTTACAGGTATATTTACACACATGAGCCCCTATCTCCCTCTACTTTGGCTTTTATGCGGTCAGGCCCATGCTGAGCCCTCCCTTAGGATTAGGTCGCTCAATATTTATTCTAAATATTTCCCTCTTTTTCTTTTTAAACTTTACTTTTATTTCTGCACAAAAACATGCTAATTATTAGTTTTTACACAATGCATGCTTTTGGTAATTATTTATATTTACAAACATATGCATGCATTTGCAAAGGTTTTTGTAGCTAAAATATAAGAATAAAGAGTGATGAATGAGTATTCATCACCCCCCTATACTTAACTTTGCTAGTCCCTTAGCAAACACTTATTTGAAAATGAAGTGAAAAAGAAGAAAGAAAAAGAAAAAGAGAAGAATGTACATGGATCAAGGTTGATTATTAAACTTGCCTTCATTAAATTGAGGTATGGAGCATCAATCAGATCTTTGGATTATTAATATGTCGGAACCTTATTTGGACTTAAGCTTAAAACTCAACAGCCTCTAAGTTCCACTAATCTATAATCAGGACTCCTCAATAATCCAGATCAGAACAAGTCACCAAACACAAACCCTGAAGACCATGAATCTTTCCTTGTCCTGTGAATGTGAGGTATAAGCTCTCCACCTCAGAAATGGCAACTTGACAACCCTCTCCAACAAGGTAACTCTATGACCTCAATCTGGCCACTCTTTCCTCGAGTAGCGGGGTATTCCCTTCTAAGTTCAAGTTCAACCAGCTCAAGAAGAGGGGGAAGAAGAGAATGGACCATGGCCAGTGTAGCCATGTATCCTTGGGAGCTCAACCAGTGTAGCCAAGTCTCCCTGCTGCAAGCTACATAAGGTGGGACATGAATCTCAAGCTTTGCTTATTGCACTCTATATACATAATCCGGTGGGATTATCATTTTCTATCAGACCCACCACTTTTTTGGAGTTATTTTCTTTTTGCATTTTTTTTCAAGTGCATCTATACAACATATACATGTGCAGCATATATACAAGGAGTTTTTCCTCTTTAGCCAGTAGACTATCCCTCTTTTGAAGCTTTATTGCAACCCACAACTCCTGTCGTTAGACCTCATGGCAACCAGACCAAGTTGAGACGTACTTCCTTCACTAAAAGAAGAAGAGAGGTTCCGCCTAGAAGTACTACCCTCATATGCTACCCCAAGTCAAGGAAGACTGCCTCCTCACCACCTCATCCGTAGAGAGCTTGGTGTTAAGTGCTGGTGTCCAAGTAAAACCATTGTCCTTATGAGTCATGTGTTGTTGTTAAGTGCTCTACTTAGGCTCATTGAGATGACATGTGATCATATCCTAGTGGACTCAAAGAATTAAGTCACCATGGACCTGAAAAGCCTTAAACCTAAGCCCTATAAGGTTCCTCTTATAAATTAGGTGGATTAAGATCTTAATCAAGCTCCATTTCCCAATTTAATTCTAGGCTAGGTTAAATGTCAACTACAATCCAGAAAAACTATATACATATATACAAAGATGCTATTTACACAATTTTTACAAACATGCAAAATTTTTGAAAAATGTTTTGAAATCATGTATGGATGAATGCATGAAGTGCAAGTTTTGCAAAAGTATTTACACACATTTACACAAGATTTTTGCAAACTTTTGATTTTCAAAACATTTTGGAAAAATTTTGTACTATATACATAATTTTAATAAGAAAATATTTACACAAGCTTTACACAAAAGATTTTTGAAAACATTTTTACAAAAATAATTTGTACACTAGTTATGTATGTGCAATAAAAGAATGATTATTTACAGGAAAAATTTTTAATTTTTGTGATTTTTAGGGTTTTTAGCCATTTTATTTATTAACACACTCACACAAAGTACGAGTTATGGCTAAAGTATATATGAAATATATACACACCCCCCTATACTTAGCTCGAACGATGTCCTCAAAGTCAAGAGCGATGAAGAAGACATAACTCGTGCTATGTATAGGGAAGTGAAAAGAAAGGCTATATACAAAGACGAATGTATAGAAAGTAAAGAGGGTCTCGGGTTTCCCCCTATACTTAGGATCAAGTAATCCTAAGTATAGTAGGCTGTACACCAAGGGAAAACCGAGTGGAGAATGTACAGGGTCTACCCCCCCTATACTTAGGGTAAAATATCCCTAAGTATAGGCAGCAAAACAGGGGTAGAGAGACACGAAGAAAATCAACGAATATATACAAGGTGTAGGGGCAGCACTCCCCCTATACTTAAGGTGAAGAACCTTAAGTATAGGCAACACAACAGAAGTGATGAAACAGAACGGAAGAGCAACCCGGTGTTTCCACCCCCCTATACTTAGGATGAGCAATATCCTAAGTATAGCAAAGATAATCCTAAGCGAGACCTGGGGTAAAAACAAGAACGGGAGAAAGAGAGATCAAACTAAGACAAAACACGTATATACAAAAGAGTACAATGTTGAGGTGCCTCTCAACAAGCGCTAGTTTTTACGCCCCTAGCTGGGTGCAAAGGCTAGGACAATGCGGTATCCAAGTTCAGTACGGCATCGGTAAGGCGAATGCCGTACTGTCGTCGTAGTCTCGGTATGAGAACAGCGACGAACTCAACAATGTAAACAAAGACACCCAGGTATGCAATCAAGCGGGTGTCTTCTACCGGCCAGTGATATGGAAAGAAGTGATCGGGATCCAGTAGCACAAAAGAAATCAGCGGCTCTGGATTAGACTGGAGTGAGAGTATAGAGCCGAAGAAATCAAACGTGGAGAAGGATGGATCAGTAATAGAATCCTCCACGTCAATCAGTGTCTCAAACAGGTGTGGACAATCAAGATCAGGAGACTCTCTAAGCAGACTGATATCCGATGCATGAAATAGAATCAGATCAGGTAAATCATCGAATATCTCCATAATGGGCTCATCCTCGCGAGGGTCGTCGAGGTGAGAAGACTCGGAATCAGAATGATCTAAAGACTCGGTTTCGTGCTACTCCAAATCAGAAACACTCTCAGCAAGTGAAACCGAGTAGTCAACGAGTGTGGCATCCTCCCGCAGATAACCCTCGGGGAGGGATGCATGATCAGAAGTAACAAGAAGAGGATCAGGATCTAGATGGGCATCTACGCTGCTATCAAGTATCCACTCGGTGCACCAGGCTGCATCATCATCGGAAGTGTATCTCTCGGCAATCTGGAAGCAGGAGAAGGTACTAGTCAACATCGCGGAAGCTGGTAAAGTATCTGCGGCTGATCCTCACTCTGCAGCTATGCTGGTTGCCAACTGGTCCTCAAAGGTGTCTATCTCGTCAGAGTGGAGGACAAAAGGCTCGAAGATGGGACTCTCTGTGTCTGTACTCTCAAAGTGGTGTCCCTCATCGAGCTGTGGCTGCTGGGTTGAGTCCTGGTAGCTGTCTGCATCCAAGAAGTATCTCTGCAGAAAGGAAGTTGACTCCTCCGGGACTGGAATCTAAAGTATCTGAGACAATGGCTGTAATACTGGTACTGCATCGTCCACATGTGTTGTCCCGAGTAAGGCATCTCGTGAAGAAGAACTCTGTGAAAGTAGCCTCGAGATGGTATCCAGTAGGTGAATGTCGGGACTGCGGTGTGAACCGCCACATGTGGTAATCACCAGTGCTAACTGCTCTGCGGTCATCCCTTACATGGAGATCTCTATCAGGTCTGTCAGTGGAAGTCCGTGATCGCGAAATCTCCTCAAGAGGTCAAGAAACCTCGGCCATGCCTCCTGCAATGGCTCCTGGGGGTCTACTGAGAAGTCGGTGATCAAAGACCGCATGAAATCTGCTCTACGTGGAGGGAAGTATCTCTGTAAGAACTCTCGTCATAGCTCTCCCCACGTCTCGAATGTCCTCCCCAATCGTTGGTGCCATCTCATGGCGCTCTCGTGAAGTGTGAATGGGAAGGTCCTCCTCATCAGCTCCTCTGCAGTAATATCTGAATATCTCTGTGCTCTACAAAACTCCTCGAATGCAGACAGGTGAACATACGGCTCCTCGTGTGCCTCTCCTGAAAATGTCGGCAGTCTCTGAATGTAATCCAACTCCAAGACGAATGGACGTAATGTAGAAGTTGACTCAGCTCCCTGTGCTATATGCTCCTCCACCCTTCTGGAATATGATCTGTCTGCTAATCTCCACTGCTCCATCTGATCACCAACAGAGTGCGCTCTCAACTCAGCAACGGCATCGTTCGGGTCTCGCATCTGCTCTATCTGGTATCCTCAGACGTCTTGCGCAGCATGCCCAGAGTAGTGAGATGAAAGGGAGGGAGGGAGCGGGAGGTTGGTCGAAGATCCGACCTCCCTAGAAGAGGGACATGAGTGATGGTCAGATAGTGAAGAAAAAGACACAAGAGTCGGCTCGGAGTGAGGGGGATCCATCATCCAGGGGTAAAGAAGAAGTAGAGAAGAAGAATGAAGGGAGGGTGGGGGAAGACAGAAGAAGAGAAGAAGATGGGGGAAGGCAGAAAGGATCTGGAAATCACACAAGATGAGAAAAAGCAAACCCCCGATTCACCTACGCACACGAGCTGAAGACCAAAGGGATTGGTCAATTATCTTGTCGATTTTATTTTAGGTGATCATCCAGTCTATCAGAGCGATTACGTGAGGTAATAGGAATCCGATGTCTCTCAACCGACTATCACGTACCAAAGAGCCGGTAATCAGTCGAGAAAAATCGGATGGCTCTATCCTAAGGTGCGGGTCACTCTCTCGCTCATCCAAACCAAACAAGGAGGGGGTTACTCTCCCCAAGACAGATTTTCAGTAAAGTGTCTTTTAGGTCAAGTGTGATTAGCAGTCCCGATTTTATTGTTTTTGTTTTTAGATATTTTTCAATAAAAAGAAACGCCTAACGAATTTTTCGGTTCTCCTGATTATTAGGTCAAAAATAGGGGGAGAAGATGAAAAGCCGATGCGCGAAGAAATCAATGATGCATGCAAAGATAGAAATGCGTACCTGTCTCCAGCACTCTACATGCAATATGATCCGCGCAGAAATGTAAAGACAGAAAAGGAACTACCTATATGGTGCAGCGGGAAAAACCGAGTCCTAAGCAGGCAACTTCTACTCGAAAGAACCGTCTAACTGGTCACAGGTCCTTCGATCCAAGGAGTCCGGTCTCGGTCTACCCCTCCTCCTCCCGACACATCGGGTTCAGGAGCAGCGCTTGGCAGGGCATGCTACGGCACGTAGGCTCAAAGGGAGTGAGTCAGTTATCTTTATTATCCTTTTATTAGTAGATCCAATTAGCAAACTATAGGTACAGGCAGATAGTTAAGTGTTTGGATCCTACTAATTACGGCACAGTCAAACAGAATGTCCTAAATCTAGGGGCTCAAGAAAAACCACATAAAACCGTAAAAGACAGCGAAAAATCAAAAAGCCGCGAAAAACCTAAGCGTCCCCCGAGCACACCGGTGCTCGACGAAACAGACCCGCTAAAAAGTTCAAGTCCAAGTCCACACTGTCTGTCCCTGTATTATTACAATTCAAATAAAATGTGCTGAAAGAAACCTAAGCTACTCTACACTAAGCTGCTCCTCACGCTCTCCTACGGCTCCGTGCAGAAGGGAGCCGCCTCTGAATCCCACAGTTGCGTCGGCTACTCGAGAGTCACCGCCTCGGTCCTCAGGCCCTCGCAAGAAACAAACAAAGTGTTATCAACCAAATAAAAATAATCAAATAAATGCAGGAAAAATAAAATGAAATAAAATAGGGGTATATGTGCAAAAATAGAAATAAGATAAACAAGCAAAAATAAAAATAAAAGAAAAGAAAAGAAAAAGAAAATAAAACAAAAATAAATGAAAAATAAAAAGCCGCGAAAAGCCGCGGACTCAGAAAGAGCCGCGGAAAGCCGCGAAAAAGAAAACAAAAACAAAGAAAAACTACTAAGCCGTGCTCCCCAGCAACGGCGCCATTCTGATGTCACGAAAATCCCAAGCAACTAAGGATGAAGAAATAACAAAGGTCGTTGTGACCTCAGTCTCTCAAGAGATCACTCGATCGATCAATAAAAAGTAAAGCAGACCACCAAAATAAGATGAAAATCAAATAAACACGATAGCGGTCCTGGCTATTAGATTAGCCTGGTATAGCGACCAGGGATGAACACAAGGAGCACATAATGGCCTTGCAGCCTACGAAGTAGTCTAAAAAGAAATAAAATAAAAGACAATTGTTTTTGGTGGATTTTTATTTTTTATAATTTTTTTTGATTTTTAAAAAATTAAGAAAATAAGAAAACAAGGGAATAAGCCAAATACAAAAAATTATTAAAGCACTCAAAATCAACCAAAAATTCAAATAAAAATGTTTTTATGTATTTTATATTTTTTAGTGTTTTTGGGTAATTTTTGGTATTTTTATGATTTTTATTTATTTTTTTAAAAATAAAACAATGCAACAAGACAACAACAATGTCCAGCCAAGCTTGGGGGACTTAGATAAAATATCTAAAAATCCCTAAAAAGCTTTGAGGTAATTTTCCTGTATAGTGAAAACTACAAAGAAAATTTGGCCACTGGAATTATTATTTTTGGGTTTTTTTAATAATTATTAGAATTTTCATAGGTTTTTAAGTGTTTTAAAATTTTTATGAATTTTATATAATGAAAAATGACCAAAATTGGTCAGAAAATCAAACAAGGAAAAATACACACTAACTAATTTTTTTGTAATTTTTAGAGGTATTTTAATATTTTTTGTGAATTTTTAAGTCAGACAGTAAAGAAAAAGCTTGTTTTTGAATTTTTAAAAATATCAAATAAAACCAAAAATGTCTCCAAAAATTCTAGAAAATTTTACGACATGGCAGGAGCCATATGTCCAATTTTCGTTGAATTTGGAGTTAGTCTGATATTTTATTAAAAATCAAAATCAATGTAAAGTGCACAGGGACCTAGCTGCAAATACTACGAAGTTCTGGGCCAAAAGTGCAAAATGTCCGCCGAGCACGCACGATACACGTGACTCAAGCCTGGGGGGACCTATTTGTCATTCTTATTTCAAAACATCCAATCAATAACACATGGAAAGCTCAGGATGGAAACTGCAAAATCACCACTAAAGCATGTGTCGAAACACGTGAACGCTACAGGCAGGGACTAATTTGCAATTTTTCAAAACTAGGAGGTCCTAGATGCAATATTTACAAAAATAAAAGAATGTGCTAAAATACTTACAGGACTAAAAAGTAACACATAAAAAGTAAAGGGCCTACAAGAAATTTACCCTTTATTTATTATCGACGGCTGATGTAGCGCCACGTAGCTGATCCAACGGGTGAGAATAATGGCGCCTTTAACCAAGAAATGCTGGCCGGATCGAATGGATGAGGGTCCACCACGTGGCAGATCTGACGGTCCTGGTGCTCTGTGGCTAAACCCTCGGTGAATCGACGGTGGAGAAGAAGGCACGTGGAGATCGGACAGCTCTGGAGTCACAGGTGCCTCTTCATCTGATCGTGCGGCTCAGATCGGTCCTCAGATGGATCGGACGGTGACGACGCTCCTCAAATGGGTGGCCAAGATCTAATCTGGAGCGAGAGGACGATCCGACGGTTCGAGGAGGTCCTGGAAGAACTGTCGGCCGGCGAACTTCGCCGGCTCGGAACTCGAGCGTGGGGACTCCTCGACGGCTGCTGGGATGCTGGGAAGATGCACCTCGGGGCTCCGCCGCCAATGGTCAGCTCTGATGGTCGTGGGGAGCCCTGGAGAGCTCCGGCGACGAAGAACACCTGGAGCACCTGTGCCTGAACTGTTGGCCTCCAGATGAGGCTCTCCTGATGATGTAACCTGCACAGGAAGACAGATGGGTCGAGGGCAAACTGCCTCGACCCATCAAAGCGTGAAATGGACGAGAAATGCGTCGATATGGCGGTCCTCCGGCGAGCGGCGGAGGGGGAGAACCGATGTCCCTGCTCCGGGGTGAGCCAGAGGGATGGGTAGGTGGAGAAGATGCGGAGGAGGCTCGTGAAGGTGGTGACGGTGTCGGATGAGCAAATGGATAGACAGAGACGACAGGCGGAGGCGGCAGAGCTACAGCTACCGGAAATGGAAAAATCGAAACTAAGCTAATCTACGGGTTAAAGAGACTACCTGGTGGAGGCGTTCGACTGGGCTGAAGCTCGGGGAGCTTCTGGGTCATTGCCTGCAAGGGGTCGTCGGCTCCCCGAGGATGGGCGCGCTCGCGGCGGCGCACGGCGACGATGCCACCGGATCTGAAGGTTCCCGAGGTCCTCGAGCCTCACTTCCACTCCAAGGCGCGCAACTGTCACTCAGGCTCAACGGAGGAGGTCCTTGGCTGCGAGTGGGAGGTCCAAAAGATGAGGAACAGAGCTGTCGGAGACGATACTTTATATGTCCAAGGGTCCGAGAAGGAATGGATCGGGCGAGTAGTTCGCATCTCGGATCCCTCAGACCCACCCCGGGCGTGGATCTGGGATGAACAAGGATCAATCGAGGCCCGAGGTTAGGGTATTAGGCTGTCGGATCGAGTGGGAAGAAAAGGAAGAAATCGGGTCGGGCACCAGATCCGCAAGGGAAGTGGTCCACAGGGGGGAGTTGACCGGGGCGTCAACATCCCCCGTAGACCAATCAGGGACGGCCACCTGGAAAAGATTTAAAAATTCAATTTAAAATAGGAGATGGCCGAATTATTAAAAACTCAAAATACGAAAAATGTTTCTTTTATTTTTTCTATTTTTTGTGATTTTTAATTAATTTTTCAAAATAAAAAAAAAGGTATTTACATTATAGAGCTATATATAGGTATATGTACAATATAGATTTTTTATTTTTGATTTTTAATTAATTATTTTTGTGCATTTTTATTCCTATTATTTATTTATTTATAGCATAAAATTAGGAATAAAAAGATATTTTTATTTTATTTTTATCATCTATATACAAGGGTGAAATAAATAGATCTATACATCTATATACATGGTATACTTACAATGATCTTTTTGATTTTTAATTTTGTTCTTTTTATTTTGTTTTTGTTGTTTTTATTTTTTTTATTTACACCATAAAAGATAAAATATATACAAAATTTTTGGAATTTTTAATTTATTTATTTATAGGGTGAAATAAATATAGATAGGGAAATATATACATGATGAATATGTACAAGGTGAATGTTTTTATTTTCTTTTTAATTTTTTCAATTTTTATTTTGATTTTTGTATTTAAAAATATATACAAATATTTACGAGCCCATTTTATTCTATTTTTGGAGGAAAATATTTATGTGATATTTACAGGTATATTTACACACATGAGCTCCTATCTCCATCTACTTTGGCTTTTATGTGGTTAGGCCCATGCTGAGCCCTCCCTTGGGATTAGGTCGCTCAATATTTATTTTAAATATTTCCCTCTTTTTCTTTTTAAACTTTATTCTTTTATTTTTGCACAAAAACATGCTAATTATTAGTTTTTACACAATGCATGCTTTTGGTAATTATTTATATTTACAAACATATACATGCATTTGCAAAGGTTTTTGTAGCTAAAATATAAGAATAAAGAGTGATGAATGAGTATTCATCACCCCTTCCTCTTCGGTATATCAAATCAATCATAGTTTACTATCGAAATAATCACTGATATAATTATTTTAAAAGTTGATTGCAACTGATTTTTGAGGTCTACGAGAGAGGTGCAGGGTTATGCTGCCGAATTTTCATTAGAAATAAGCAAGCTTGTGACAACGGGCATTTTTTAGTAAGTTTGAATCCTTATGGACGGTCTCAAGTGATTACATAATTAAGATACTTCTTTTATGTCAACAATGGGTTAGGTTTAGGTATTCCTCACATATTTTCCTGAATTTGACATTATAAATTGTTTCATTCAGGTTGATCAATATGACTAATAAAGAGTGGATGTACAACCGTGTAGTAGATGGACGTGTAGCAGATACCTTTCAAAGAGGTGTTCAGGAATGTATACAATTTACTTACGCACAAGGTTCCTGTGTCGTGGATTCAGATGGAACTATCTTGTATCCATGTCAGAAATGTTGTTTAATGAAGAAGAGACCCAAGGATGAAACTCAGTTACATCTTTATAAAATGGGTTCATGGAAGGATATCAGATTTGGTGGAGGCATGATGAGGATTACGAGGACAAGATGAATGAGACGGAAGAAGTGGACAAATGTAATCCTTTTGTAGATATGGTTATGGACGTTACGGGTCCAGATTTTAATGCTACATTTTAGATGATGAGGAACCATATGAAGAGTCTGCAGAATTCTACAAGCTGTTGAAAAAAGCAGAAGAGCCATTGTGGTTGAGTTGTAAGACATATTCAAAACTCTCTGTGGTTTCAGATCTTCTTTCGATGAAGATGAAGTATAATATGACTGATCGTAATTTTGATACAAAGCTTAGGATTATCAAGAAAATGTTACCAGAAGATACAGAATTACCTGATAATTATTACAAAACGAAAAATATGATGCAGAAGATGGGTTTAGCGGAAGTAAAAAGAGACCCTTGTATAAATTACCATATTTTATATTATGGGGAACACCAGCATTTACAATGGTGTCCTGAATGTGACGAGCCAAGATATCATGAAGTTAGTAAGAGCGGGACAATAATCTCAAGAAAGATTTTACGTTATTTCCCATTGACTCCGAGATTGAAATGGCTATATTATTGCAAAGAAACGGCGAAGTATATGACATGGCACGCGGAACATAAAGTCGATGAGTACATGGAGCATCCATCCGAGTTTGATTGTTGGAAAGTATTGATGTCAGTTTTTCCTATATTTTCTGAAGAAAAGAGGAACTGTGTTATATGTTTATGAACAGACAGGTTTAATCCTAATGGAAGAAGTAAAGATTACTCTTGCTGGTCAGTAATGACAACACCATACAATCTATCCCCATGGTTGTGTAATAAGCGACAGTTTATGTTTCTTTTGTTGTTGGTATCAGAACTTACACATCCGGGAAAATACATCGACGTTTGTTTACGTCCTCTTATAGATGAGTTGAAAATATTATGGGTCGATGGAGTGGATACATATGATGCAAATAAAAGTCAAATATTTAACATGAAAATAGCTCTGCTTTGGACGATAAATGACTTCTCGGTATATGAAATGTTATCTGGATGGAGTATGTATGGACGTAAAAGTTGTTCATATTGTATGGAGGGTACTAAATCATTCCAGTTTCAACACGGTCAGAAATCATGTTTTTTTATTGTCACAGACATTTTCTTCCAAACAATCATCCATATCGAAGGCAGAAGCAGTCATTTAAAAAGAATACAATTGATCATTAAGATCCCCCACCATTTAAGACATGCAATACGATATTATAAAGCTTATAAGAATTGGAGAAATCAGCCTTAGAGAATGGAGATAAAACAAAAAATCTAACTGATTTTGGTGACAGTCACAATGGATTAAGAAGAGTATATTTTAAGAATTACCGTATTGGAGCAAGTTACTGATACGACACAACTTAGATGTTATGCGTATAGAGAAAAATGTATTTGATAACAACTTCTATACTGTTATGAATATAACCGGTCGATCAAAAGATACAGTAAAGTCTCGTCGTGATTTATAAATCACTTGCAATCGGCCAGAGTTGCATATAAAGGAACATGATAATGGAAGGGTTGAACTTCCTTAAGCGAAGTATACCTTAGACAGAAATCAAGTGAAGCTTGTTTGCGAATGGACAAGTAAATTGAAGTTTTCAGACGGATATGCATCAATTTTTTTCAATTTGGTCGATTTAAATAAGTTTCATTTAAGGGAATGAAAATTCATGACTGTCATTTTTTCATAAAAAGATTGTCACCGTTAGTGTTCAGAGGATTGTTACCAAAAATATTATCGATGTTCTTTCAGATGTCATCAGATTTTTCCAGGTTCCATGCTCGTCACGCATACACCTCACGGAGATGGAATATCTTCATAAAAATATTCCAGTGATTATGTGTAACTTGGATAAGATATTTCCGCCATCATTTTTTGATTCAATGGAGCATATGATGATTCATATTCCATATAAAGCAAAAGCTGAAGGGCCGATAAAATATCGTTGGATGTGTCCATTTGAAAGGTATTTGTAAATATTATAATCTTCTTGCATTCTTTAATATTTGAATAAAACGTTAACCTATTTCCATATAGATTTATGTTCTTTCTTAAAAGAAAGGTTCGAAACAAAAGCAAAGTTGAAGGATCAATAAGTTCGCAATATATACATATATATGAGGAAGTCGCAACATTCTATGCTAGGTATCTTGCAGAAGATGTGGAGACAATCCATAACAGATTAAGGAGGAATGAGACAATTTACTCGGAGGAAGAAACTTTTATCAGTATCTTTCATCAATCAACTCAGCTCATAGGAAAGGCAACTGAATGTTTCTTATCGAAACATGAGAAGGATGCTGTAGAGTTATACGTATTAGACAATTGCGAGGAAATAACACCATATGTTCAGTACGTATTTGTATTACTTTATTTATATATATATACATGCAAATTTAATTTCAAGTAATTTTGATGTTTCTTATACTAATTTTAGGGAATTTAGGAAGAAAATTATCGAGGAAAATCTTATGCATTCAGATGACAAAGTTCTGAGCATCTATAGGAATCAATTTCCAGCTTGATTTAAATACCGCTCAAAACAGTTGGAAGATGGTGATTATTATACTCATATTTTAAATATTTTGGAGAAGGATCTGTTTATAAGGTCCGATCTTACAACTCTTGCTGCAGCAATGGTTATCGTTTTCATACCTTCAATTCTGATAAATATTTAACAACTCAGAATTATGGAGTGATAGTTCGTGAATCTTGTTATGAGGAAGATCATATGAATTATTATGGAATTTTAAAGGAGATACTAGAAGTGGAATATAGTATTCTAGGCTTGAATAAAGTAGTTCTCTTTTTGTGTAATTGGTATGAGCCAAATGGAGGTGTAGTACTCGTTGGGAGAAATAACATTATCGATGTGATATCAAGAAAATTTATATGTAAATTTAAACCCTTAGTTTTAGCTTCTCAAGCGGATCAAGTTTGTTATCTCCCCCAAGCGTCAAAGAAGAGAAAGAGCGTTGAAGCTTTAACTGTTGTGAAAATAAATTCTCGAGGCTATATTTCTAATGATTACACTCATCATTAAGATGATATAGATGAAGCATTCACACCGACACATGAACGAATAAACTTAACAGAAGAAGTCCCAATCATCGAATCGATTCGATTGGCTGCTAATGAGGTATTATGTGTTGATCTACAAGATGATACCGACTCCACAAACGATGATTTAGAAAACTCAGAAAACAAAAAAAAATGAAGAAATATCCTTTAATCCTACCGAAATAAATGATGAAGATTAGCCGTAAGTTTTATTACATTATTATAATTGAATTAGCTAAAATCTTAAGTAATAACTATGTAAGTAATTATTACATCATCATTACAGTCATGGCAGGTTTTGGACGTGGCGGGTCTCATGGATCACATCGATTCAATCGTCCATCTTCCTCAGACACACCTTCGTCCAGTAGGCAGCCCACCCCAGATGTTGTTTTAGATTTGCAGTCCGATGAGATCCGACGGGTCATAGCCTACTACGAGTCTCTTGGTTATACTCCTCCACCCTTTTATGTAAGCGGCTATGGAGAGCCATCTACCTTAGCTGCTCTTGATGGATTCTCGGTCCCGATCCTGATACCTGCACAGACATCGATGGGTTCTGATTCTCCTTCTTCTGGACATCTGAGCACCTCCGTGCCTTTACCTACTAGAGCTGGACAGATTTCGGCATCCTACCCTTTGTTGGAGGTTACGGTGGATGGGAGGTAAGATTTTAATAAATTTTGTCATTTTAATTTTACCAAACAAATAAATTGTATAATGTTTACAAAATTTACCAAATGCAGAGATTTTTTGAATAGCAGTAGGGTGATAAAGGAGATAACCACCATAATCAAGATACACTTGACTAGCATACAATTTAGATGGTGTCGCATCCCTGCTACAGAACTGGAGAGACTGTTTGAGATGTTTCTGGTAAGACTAATTTCTAAGAAGTGATATAGAAATTTTTTGTCACGTTTTCTTCTGGTATTTTGTTGTAATTTTCAGAGTAGGTACCTCCTTGTTCCGGATCTGGGGAAGGAGGCTTATCGTCGAGCCTTTATTCGTTTGGCGGAGAGGAGAATTAGTGATACATTTTTCAATGCAAGGTCAGACTTGCATGTGAAGACGGGATGGAAGGAGATGAATTTTGAGGAGATGAAGAGGTTCCCGCCAACATGGTGTATGGAGGATAGGTATTGTATTTCTTAAATAATTTATACCATAATTTTTAAAGTAATCAATATTTATAACATATTCCTTACAGATGGGCGGGTTTCTGTGATGCATTCATTGCGGATGCGGAGTTTGGAAGGAGATCCATGGCAGGAAGGACAAACCGCCAAAAACAAAGGATTATATCGACAAGTGGTTCTAAAAGCCACAATCAGATTAGAGCACAGATGATACTACAATATAAAATTTAATTTTTCAAATCTACTTTAATATAATGTAATGTTGTTATTACATCTTAAAATTATTTTTCAGGCAGTTAGGTTGAAAAGAGAACCCTCTTTTCAGGAGTGGTGGTCCAGGTCCCACATGATTGGGAAAGAAGGAGAGTCACAATCGTCCACTCCTGAAGCAGGAGAATTGTTGGTAAGTCTTTTAATTTATTTACAATTGAAAGATATATTATAACTTATTTTTCTATATTTCATTTTGTATTTCAGGATCGTTATTTGGCACTATCTGCAGAAAAATAGGGTGGTGATCCAACTGGAGAGAAACCATAATTTGATAAAACAGTCTGGAGCAGGTATAGATAAATATTAATTTACTATATTCATTTTTTTATATAATTTCATATTAAAAAATGAAAATCTTATAAGGTGTTGGAGAGGGACGTTGTGGCGAACAGAAAGCAGACGCTTGGTGGTCTTCCTCCATACTATGTGGAGGAACATCGTCATTCCTATTCTGCGTACTCCCAACCGTCGTACACATAATCACATTCGTTCCAATCATCATTGCCAATGGAGTCGCAGATGGCGATGCTGGTGGAGCAAGTGACGAAGCTCCGAGAAGATTTCACGGTGTACATGTAAGTATTCTACTTAGAATGAGTAATAATTTTGTATTTCTATATCTTCAAAATGCAAGTAACAAGTATATATCCTCCATATATAATATAGGTCACAAGGGCGTGCATCTCAACCTGAGGAGATTGAATCAGATGATGAAGAGGAGGAGGAGAACGACCCTGAAGAGGCACGCACGTATGCTAGGTTCAAAGAGAAGGAGAAGGAAAAAAAAGCAAAGTAGGGTTTAATATCTAAAATTTTTAGATCAAAGAAGAAGTGAATTTTTGTTGTTATTGGCTTGTTTGTTGTTGAACTTTTAGCACGTCTTTCAATTATATGAACTTTGATAGTATAATTTGTTGTAATTTTACTTGTCGTTGTTGCTTCAAACATATATTTGTAGTATTTAGATGTTAAATATGAATGTTTAGTTTCTAAGTTCATGTATATTGTGTGAGCTCGACTTGTCAATGCTAGTTAATTTAGTTGACGAACTGGTATACTATATATACGCTTATCGACATATATTAAGCACATGCAATGGTTTATTGGCAGGCTATACAGGTTTGATGGGGCATCAAAACCGCGCCGAACCTGTATAATTTTTTTCTGCACTCAAGTTTGAGCGACACATGTGCTCGTCAGGGGCTCTGGAAATGATTGCTATTTTTTATAGGGGCGATCATTTCGGCGAGCACATATGTGCACGCCAACAAGCGGGCGAGGACATAGCGTCCCCATGTGCTCGCCCACCTGTCGGGGCGATTCTCGTATCGGCGACCATGCAATGAACGAGCACATGAGCTTGCTCAGTAATCGGGCGTGCACATGACGTGAAGTTGACATGCACATTATGAGCCATCATGTGCATGCCAATCCCATCTTTTTTTGTAGTGTATCAAACCTACAAATTCAATCAAGCTTCCAAAGCTAGACGACAGTGCACGGAATTTGATCCCAATATCTCATGAGTGAGCTCATGTCTTCTGTTCAATAATTGAACATGTATGATCTCTTTGAGAGATCGCATTACTCATATGCTCTTGTATGCACACCAGCGCGTCGATGTATAGACCTTTATTAGATCATCAACCTATCGATCTGCCAAATGTACGTACTCAAACATATACTAACAAATCTGTCTCTGGTCAGAGGATGCGTGCATATATCGTGACAACATATGACATAGGACTTGGTTATCTCAATCTCGCTAACTCAACTCTTTGACCTAACTTATCTAACACCTCTGAATCTCTATTCCTATGCAGAGGACCAGCATGAAGAGGTCGATTAGATATTGACCTATGAGAAAAAGAATCGCCATCTCCTATTCAGACTGGAGATCATCTCTTAATAATCATTTGACCGTGCTTGATGAGTCCTCAATATAACTCTTTATATATTCATCCAAGCACCAAAATCTAAGATTCAACAATTGAATCAACAACTGTATGATCATTAAGATGGCCATGGTACATAACCCTAATTGTACTAAGGGGCCTATTATGCAAAGAAATTATTCTTCATTTCAGATCAAGGAATGATATTTGCAATAACATTTATTGCATAATGACTCGCCATGGGCTTGCATGTCCAACAATCTCCCACTGGCCCAAAGAGTCATTAATGGACTAATCTTTAAACACACACTCATGTGCTAATCATAAGCTATTTAGAAAAATAGCTATGTAAGCTGACTAATCACTCTGTTCTCAAGAAACTACGCCAAGTCCTTTTACGATACTTGCATATCTCCTAGTGACAGTGCTCGCATCCAATGCGAATGTTGCATTTTATATAACCAATACTCAATCTTGTTAAAGCAGTTACAGTATCTTTGACGCTACAAGTCAATAATCATTACAATTAGTATGCAATTTCTATTATCCTTGTTAGAATACCCTTATTCTTAGAGGCCTCTATCTCCTAAGGTATATGCAGTTAAGACCCTTCAGATCATTATCTATAAAGTCTTAAGTCCTTGAAGATAAGACTTTTGAGATCACTATCTCAAAAATCTTGTCATCTTTGAAGGTGTTTTATCTCCATAGTAGGATTAGTAACATTTTAGTACTCTCACTGCATGGTAGAAATCTGACTTTTCTACACATCTAGCATACACTGAGTTCCCAAAGCTGATGCACTAGGGCCTGTAGCTTTGCATTCATATCCTCAACTCTTTGAGGTGTTATCCCTTTAGATAGGTTGATGAGCGACCTGAAGGCTAGGGTATAGGTGCTAAATTGGTCGTTGCGACCCAAGCGATCAAGTCGACTCAATCAAGAAAAATATCAGACCACTCGAAACAAAGAAAATCAATCAATCACAAAGATAGTGGTCCAGCTATGAGTTTAACCTGGTATAGCAACCAGGGTCGAACTCGAGGAGCACGGGTTGGCCAAAGGCCTACGAAGTAGTAAAAATGAAATAAAATAGAAGACAAATATTTTTAGTGATTTTTAATAATTTTTATATTTTTTTTTGGATTTTTAATATGTGAAGAAAATAAAAGAACACAAAAACAATCACCCTTTAGCAAATTATTTAATGCAACAAAAACCAAGCAAAAATTCAAACAAAAATATTTTCATGTTTTTTATATTTTTTAATGTTTTTGGTGAATTTTTGGAATTTTTCTGATGTATATTTTATTTTCTAAAAATCAAACAGTAGCAAAAATGCAAGGTACTGTCCAGCCAAGCCTAAAGTCCTTAGATAAAATATCTAAGAACCTCAAAAGGGCCTGGAGGTATTTTTCCTGTAAACTAGGTAAAACAAGGAAAATTTGAGTACCAAAATTATTGTTTTTGGATTTTTAAATTATTTATTATAATTTTTATGGGTTTTTAATCAGTGAAAAATAGCCAAAATTGGCTAGAAAATCAAGGAACACAAAATAAATAGTACCTAATTTTTATAGAATTTTTGAGGGGGTTTTTATATTTTTTTGGGGTTTTTTAAAACTAGACAGTAGCTAAAATGATGGTTTTTGAATTTTTAAAAATAACAAACAAAATAAAAAATGACCTCAAAAATTCTCGAAAATTCTACAACATGGCAGGAGCCATGTGTCAAATTTTCATCGAATTTGGAGGTGATTTGATATTTTATTCAAAAATCACAAGAGGGCACTGTGCACAAGGACTGAAGTGCAAATACCCTAAGTTCTGGGGGTCCAGGTGCAATTAACCCAGCAAGTCACGCGCGAGACGCGTGCCTGGGGCATCAGGGACCTATATGTAATAAAAATAAGGTCCTGGGACTAATTGGTAACACGTACCAAAAGTCCGAGGGCCTTAGTTGCAATTTACCCAAAAATAGACGCACATGCGTAATTAAACCATTCACAGGGGCATAAATGCAAATACTAAAAAGATTTCATTCATTCATAAACATCCAGAACTACAGGGAATATATTGCAAATAACCCAAAATCACACGTGACGAAGCACGTGGCTCACACAGACAGGGGTATAAGTGCAAATAAACTAAAGCTCATGGTCCAATATGCAAAATACCCTAAAACTAAACAACTGACGAAAGTAATTACAGGACTAAAACGAAATGAAAGATAAGAAAGGGCCTAAGGGTAAATTACCCTTTATTAAGTCGTCCGATGGATGCGCGCCACGTGTTTAGATGGACGGCTGGAAATGGCTGGCGCTCCAACGCTGAGGCTCTCGCAGCGATCGGACGGCTGAGGGTATGCCACATGGGAGATCGGGCGGTGGTGGCTCTCTGTGGCTAACCCTCACGCATCGGGCGGTCCGTATCTCCTCTCCAAGGATCGGACGGTGGCTGCTCCTCCGGGAATGGATGGACGAGATGCAAACTGGAGGTCGAGGCTGATCGGACGGCTACTGAAGATCCTCGAAGAACAGGTGGCCGGAGAAACTCGCCGGCCTAGTGCGCTCGCTCCGAGGCTCCTCGCGGGGCGCTGATGATC
Source organism: Ottelia alismoides (assembly GCA_037367405.1). NCBI lineage: Eukaryota > Viridiplantae > Streptophyta > Magnoliopsida > Alismatales > Hydrocharitaceae > Ottelia > Ottelia alismoides. The sequence goes on along the minus strand of JAZKJV010001124.1, from coordinate 199,447 downwards.
TGACAAGGTGCGATGTGGGCCTCCGCGTCGGATGGTGGTCTCCGATGACCCGGATGAGCTCCGAGAAGCTCAGGCGAGGTCGGCGGAGCTGTAGCTGCTGGACCCAATAGTCCAAGCCCTCAGGTGGGCTTCGTTCAACCTGCAAAACAGACCAAACAGCTCGCGGGTCGAGGGCAAACTGCCTCAACCCGGTTAGGCGGTGTGAAGGCGGTCGGAGGTGCGATATGGGCGAGCTCCGGCGAAGCGATGGACGGAAGAGCTCGAACCCCAGCTCCTGTGCGAGCTGGGTTGGATGGAGGTATGGAGAAGGTGCGCGGAGGGAAGGCGGAGATGAATATGGATTCCGATGATCGAATGGGTGCGCGAGATGGTCGGAATCGACGAAAAATGGCGGCGGCACGAATTGGGGCAAAATGGAAATTAGACTAAACAGAGGAGCTAAGGGACTACCTGGGTGGATGAATCGACTATGCTGGAGCTGGGGAAGCTCCCGGTCCTCGCCTCAAGGAGTGTCGACGTCCGAGGCTCGAGCTCCAACTCGGGGCGGAGCACGGCGGTGAAGACTCGCCGGATCAGTGGCTTTCGCCTCCTTTCCTCGCAGCGACAGGTCGAGACTCGAGCTGTCACCTCTCTCTCTCTCTGGAGCTCACTGGAAATCGAAGCAAATGGCCAAAGATGGCGCGTGAAGGCGGCTGAGCTCACGATTTATATGGCTAGGGGTCCGAAAAGAGGGGGTCCGGGCAAGCTCAGAAGCGCGCGGATCCCGAGGGAGCGGCTCCGGCGAGGCTGCCGGACGCGAGTGGAGTGATCCGGACCCGGGGTTTGGTGGATTGGCGATCGGGTCATCCGTGGAAAAATTGGAGAAAACGGGTCGGGCGAGGAGGACCCGGCTCTGGTGGTCCTGGGGGGATAGTTGATCGGGGGTCAACAATCCCCCGTGGACCAATCAGAGGTCGCCAAGCTATGAAATTTTATTTAATTATTTTGAGTTAGAAAAAGGCCGAATTTACAAAAACTTAAAACATGAATTATTTTTATTTTATTTTTTTCTATTTTTTTGGTGATTTTTAATTAATTTTTGGAAATAAAAATAAGGTATTTACATTATATAGCTATATATAGGTATAAATACAATATGTAGGTTTTTGATTTTTGATTTTTGATTTTTGATTTTTAATTATTATTTTTATACAATTTTATTCCTATTTCATATTTTATTTATTTATAGAATAAAATGAGGAATAAAAGGGTATTTTTATTTGGTTTTTATTCTTTAGATATATAGGTAAAATAAATAGATATATACATCTATACACATGATATATATACAGTGTATTTTTATATTTTGAATTTTGTAATTTTTATTTGAATTTTGTTTTGAGTCTTTTCATTTTATTTATTTACAATATATAACCTAGAATATTTACAAAAAGTTTAGAAAATGATTTTATTTATTTACAAGGTTGAATAAATATAGGAGCATGGTCTATGTACATGGTGAAAGGGCATTTTTGAACTTTTTGATTTTCAAATTTTTATTTTGTTTTTAATATTTTCTAAATATGTACAAATATGTACAAGCATATTTTTGGGTGAGGAAAATATAGTTTTATTTATTTACAAATATTTACACATGAGCCCCTATCTCCCTCTACTTTGGTTTTTATGCGGTCAGGCCTATGCTGAGCCCTCCCTTGGGTTAGGTTGCTCAATATTTATTCTAAATATTTCCCTCTTTTTCTTTTTCATCTTTATTCTTTTATTTTTGCACAAAAACATGCTAATTATATGTTTTTACACAATGCATGCTTTTGCTAATTATTCCTATTTACAAGTATCTACATGCATTTGCATAGGTTTTTGTAGCTAAAATATAAGAATAAAGAGTGATGAATGGGTATTCATCATAGGTCAATACCGTATCTTAAGGGAAGAAAGCCTTCCTTGGATTTTCCCAACAATGGAACATGTCCAAGGTGTACTACTAATGAGATGGTCCCAATACCCTTTTCTCTTTGCTTTGCACATCTTTAGAACTAAGATCTAAGAGGTATCCTTGAGATCATATCTCAAGGTATGCAATAGTCAGATCATAAAATACTTATTTTCATCCTTAAATCATTCCAAATGATTAACTCATTGAAGACGATGAACACAGTGGCACTCTCACTAAGCTTCACATGGTTTATCAAGATTTTGTATGAAATCATAACCTTTATAATTTCATTAAATATGATGTTCCGATAACTGGAAGCTTATTTAAGTCCGTAGATGGAATTCTTTAGTTTGCACACCTTGCTTTCCTCAAATATGAATCCCTGAGGTTACTTTATATGAATATCCTCGCTGAGGTATTCATAGAGGAATGCAATATTGACTTTCATCTTATAGATGTCTAAGTCAAGTTGTGTAGCTATAGTTAACAATATTCTGATGGATTTAAGCATGGTCACTGTAGAGCAAGTCTCATCGCAAGCGATATCTTCTCTTCGGTGTGTAGTTCATGGCTACGAGTCGTGCTTTGAAGGTCTCTACCTTCTCATCAGGTTCCCTCTTTATATTGAAAATCCATTTACACCTTGATGGATCTTACCCTTATAGGTGGATCATCGAGAGTCCATATATAACACTTGTATATGAAGTCTACTTTATACTTTATTGCCAATGTCCATCTTTCCATGTCATGATCTTCGGAAGCTTCATCATATGAAGTCAGATCATTGTCAGACTTAATTGACACATGGAATCCATACCCTTTAGGTAGTGTTAGCACCATCAAATTAATTTGAAGAGGTATGAGTGTTTCATCTTTAATTGTAGTTTTAGTTTCTGATTTCAGGAGTTTCTTCACTTCATTTTCATCTTGATTCTCAAGAGAGGCATCCATAAGAATCATATCCTTAGAGATGAAATCCTTTAAGAATCTCAAGGTCATAAAGTAGGTATCCAATACCATCCTTTATTTTCCTAATGAAGTAGTATTCTCAGGTGCTAGATTCCAACTAACTTGCATGGAACCTTATTAATGACATATATTGTATTCTCTACTACATGTATATACTTTGGAAACTAAGAGGTACTTATGCTAAGATTCATCATTGAGCAAATCATGTCACACATGATACAATTGCATCTCCCTACAACTCTATAGAGTTAAGGTGTATCGGGAGGAGTGAGATAGGAATTATATTCACATCCCCATAAGGTATTCCTTGAATTCATCTAATAGGTGCTTGCTACCTTGGTTAGATCAAATTCATTTCATCTTCCTCCAGACTTTGGTTTTAAATCAAAATTGTGAAATTTTTCGACCAGTGATGATGTCAGCAGTTCAAAAAATTCAGAAAAGACCGAACCATTGTATTGTTGGTTTGGTTCGTATGGTTCAACCGGGTCGAACCGAGTTAGATCAGTATATCATACAAAAAAATATGAAAAATACAACATCATATCTTTCGAGGATTTGTTTACTCTTGTCCTTCCAAAATTTTCCAATACCACTTATACCCCTATTTTTAATACAATTGCATGTATCTCCTATATTTTTACAAAATCAATAATATGTCCTTATATTACTAAACTTGTGCACCAATTTTATACCAACATAAGGATGATATTGTGAATTATTTAAGAAAATATAAGAGCGCAAGTGAAGTTGCTTAAAAGTTAGGGGTATAAATGTTCTTAAAAGCTCAAAAGGATATAATAATCATGTTTCATAAAATTTGTATAAATACATATATGTGATGTAAAAAAATAACAATTTTAAAATTATTTAAACTCTAATTACAACAAGTGTTGTTACGTTATTACTTCTCATATAATGATTATGACAATGTCTTCTTCGTTTTGTATTTTTATAAGTGGGCAACCCCATACACAATGTGTGAAGAGAGAGAGAGAGAGGCAATTCTCATATGGCATGAAGGGACAAACGATAATGAGTCATTGACACATGTGAAGGAGAACATATAAAGGGATACTATTTTATGGGTTAGAATGAGACTAGATTATGGATGTTTCTGAAAAAGCTTATATTTTTCAATTTATTGCAATTATTTTTTATCAAAAAATAAATGATCGAACCGATGGTTTGGTTCAATTGGTCCAGTCGGGTTTAAGCGGTCCAATCGGATTTTGACTGATTTTTATTTCTGAATAGAAATCGGGTGGTTGGACCGTTTTTCCTACGATTCTTGGTTTAACTGGTTCAACATATCTCTTCGATTCGGTTTTTAAAACCTTGATTTTTACCGGCAATGTGGAGTAAATATGGATAGAATCAACCGATTAATTACAGATAAAAGCATAATTTGCAAGTATAACGAATACTTACCATTTCTTTTGAATAGTATTTTTTATTTCCGATTGTATATAAATTTAATATTTACGGGAGAAAAAGAAGAACGTGAACAAATTAAGTATATGACATATATAAGAAGCAACAAGTAAATTATGATTCTTATTATTGGTCAAGCTTTTAGTAGGTTGTATGCATTGATGTTTGCAATAAATAAATAAATAATTTTCTCTCAGGCTAATATATGCAAGCTTGTGATGAGCTTTTGATAATGAAATTCAATGTCCATCGGGCCCATGTTCACTTAAGATGCTTTTATACATGCTATAGATCTTGAGCACTTTGACTACATGCGGTGTTGGACACTTTAAAGGCTCGTTTGGTTGCCAGGCTACCCTGAGGTAACCTAGCATGCTCATTCATGAGTTGGGATTCGTTTTATGGACTCAACAATTTCTTTTTTATAATTATTTTACTATGTTCAAATGATAAAATTATTATAAAAATATTATAATAATAAGAAAATGTAATATAACACATAATCAATGTGACAACACATCACATTGATCATTCAAACCCTCTTTAACCCTCCTAACCATCCAAACATCTACTATTCAAAAGAGGATACTCCAACCCAACCTGATGAAAGTTGTAAACTATTTTAGATATTCGTTTGTTAAATTTAACATCGAAAGACATGACGATGAAATAGTAAACTATTTATCATCACAGGTCAATTTTGTTATAGTTAAATTATTCAATACAAATCCGATAATTTACATTGAAGTTTTTGGATTTCCTTCATTTGCTTCACATTAGGGCCCTTAAACCCTTTTGTTTTTTCATTATGTATGGATATCGGGTTGGTGGGTCGTTTGCTCAGACTGGGCTTCATGGGCTTATTATCTTGGAATCAAAGTGCCGAATCTCTTTATAGAAAAAGCATACTAGTCATTTACGTGGTATAAATATAAATAAATATATTTCATGTAATACTACAATACCCAATCATAGTCCCACATCTAAAATATACGAAGTTTCAGAGTGAGTTATAAGAAGTGGGTGATTATTTTTTGACAACTTGAACTTAAGTATTTTGGATGATTATTAACGGATCCAATTGAGTTCAAATCTAACAAATTGTCAGCATTAGTTTTCCTCGATAACAGAGCAAACACCTAAACTTGAGACGTTACATTTTGATTTGATGATTTGATATAACAATTAGATTGGCTAAAATGGAGAGGAGCCTCTGTTGTTCTCTGTGATAAGAAAATTCCTTTAAAAATTAAAGGAAAGTTTTACAAAGCAGCCGTGAGACCTGCTATGCTCTATGGATCTGAATGTTGGCATGTGAACCATAGACATTTGCAGGGATGTAGTAGAAATGAGAATGCTAAGGTGGATGTGTGGACGCACACGTAAAGATCAGATTCAGAATGATGCAATCAGAAAGAAAGTGGGTGTTGCTCCGATCGAGGATAAGATGCGAGAAAACCGCTTAAGATGGTTTGGTCATTTGCAAAGAAAATCAATTGATGCACCAGTTAGGAGATGCGAATGTTGGGATGTTGAGCTGGCTAAGAGAGGGCGGGGGACAGCCCAAAAAGTGTTGGAAAGAGACCATACGAAGGGATCTTTGTTTTGTGAATATAAGCCCGGAATTGACCCAAGATAAATCTGAATGGAGACGAAGAATCCATGTAACCGACCCTACTTAATTGTGGAAAAAGACTTTGTTGTTGTTGTTGTTGATTTAATATAACAAAACCAATAGTCCACACGAGCCTGTTCCTCGTTGACTCGTACCACCGCGAGTCGTTTCACATAAAATGCTATTAAACTAAATAGAACGGTTAAGGACAGAAAACAAATTATCACGCAAATGACTCAAATCGTATAGTATTAAGTTTGGCCTTCCTCTTGTGATACATCTGTCTCAAAATTCTCGTGCGTGTCTCAGATTATTGTTGCCATTTTTTCATCTAAAACAGTGAGCAATATATGTTGAGATGTTCATTCCTAATTTTTTTAACAATAGGCCAGGTAATTTCGAGGTCTGGAGTATCCTCCTTGAGATTCGAACCTGGATCTTTTAGGATCGTTTGGTTGCTGGTATACACCGACATACCCCTCGTTCCAACCCTCCCAACCTGAGTTGGGATTACTTGTAGTGATCCTATAATTTCTTTGGTATAATACTTTTTAACTATGTTCAAGTAAAATATTAACATAAAAATATATTATAATCATTAAAAAAGTTAATATAACGCATAATCAATGCCACATCACATCGCAATTATAATTCCAACCCTACCAACCCTCCAAATAGCTACTATTCACATGGAGATATCTCAAACCAACCCAACCCAACCCAGTTACCAAACATGCTCTTAGGGCCTGTTTGGTTATTGGGTTGAGCTGGGTTGAGATGGGTTGGGATATCCTCCTATGAATAGTAGCTGTTTGGAGGGTTGGGAGGTTTGAATGATAATTGTGATGTGATGTGACATTTATTATGTGTTATATTAACTTTTTTAATGATTATAATATATTTTTTATATTAATAAGTTTATTTGAACATGATTCAAAAATATTATACCAAAGAAATTGCAGGTTTAATACAAGCAATCCTAACCCAGGAATGCAGGGTTGGAGCTAGGGGTATGCTAGGGTACCCTGGTGTATCCTAGCAACCAAATGGTAAGGTGTAGGCATAGTGCACTATCACCAGACCACTCCTTGGATTCTTATTCCTTCTTGACTAATATTTTTCTTCCGAATTCCTAATGTTCGTCTATTAATAATTTAATAGTTATGTTAAGCTAAAAAGACTTTAAAAAATAGCAACGATAAGTGTGAACTTTGAAAAATAGCAGCATATAAGTCTTGCTGATGATATAGTAACGATTATGACTTTCATCATTAATTTCTAGTATAAAAAATTATATAGCAATGGATAGTATTCGTCACTATATATCTATACATACACTAAAGGTGAGTTTTTTCTCAGTTAATAAGACACGTGGATCTCCCTGCATACTTCCTTTGTTCTCAGCCACGTGGATCTCCTTTGTGGGCCCTTCCATTCCTTCCTCCGACTCCAGCATTCATTGCCATCCTTTCTAAGGCATACATACATACACACATTGCTTGCCTTACATTTGTCGTCAGACCCTTTCCCCATTTTATCTCCAGCTGTCCGTTCCGGATTTTTCACCGGAATGCTGGCCACGTGGATTGCCTATCTTCATGCGCTTTCATCTTTCTTTCTCCTCAGCACACGATGGGTTTTTAGAATACGATGCCTCTCTTCCTCCGGCTAAGGTTCTCAGAATACGATGGGTTTTTAGAATACGATGCCTCTCTTCCTCCGGCTAAGGTTTTTAGAATACGATGCCTATATAAGACTCAGAAACGAGGTAACCCCCCTCCGGCTAAGGTTCTCTCTTCCTTCCCTTTTGGATCTAGACATATATTCCAGAGGAAGGCTATGGCGAACAGGAAACATTCCACGCCTCCACAAGCTGACGCTGAGGCCCTTCCTTTTGATCTCAACAATCCTTCTATGGAGAACGAGCACATCTCCTCTGTTCCCGCTGGGGAAATACCATCTATAATCTCTGAGCCGAACTCGTCATGGACTATGGCCACACATAAGAAAAAGAAGGCTTCTAAAGCGTCGACAAAACTCAGCGGGAACGGGCATCCTCCGCCCAGCCAAAGCCCCAAATAATTGTTTGATGTCAGTTGCAGTTTGCAATACTCGCGGACTCAATAGGTCCCGAAAGGTTAAAGATATTCTGAAGCTACTTCGCTCTAAGGACGCGGAGATAATTGGCCTAATCGAAACCAACATTAGACCAGAAAATCGGAACCGATTCGTACGATTAATTCCCCATGGTTGGGAGAGTATGCATAATAATACACCACTTGGTCGTATCTACATCCTTTGGAGAGTGGATTCCTGGAACTGTAGGATTGTTGGTGAGCATCCTCAAGCTCTCACAATGCAATGCAATAATCTGGGTGGATTCTCCTTTCATATAACGGTTGTCTATGGGGACAATTGCGCAATCCAAAGAAGAAGCCTCTGGACTCACCTTACCGATGTCAAGGTGGATATCTATACTCCTTGGATGGTTATTGGCGATTTCAATGTCGTCCGCTTCTCAGACGAGAGAGTTGGAGGTCGGGTTCCTTTACGGGGTCCTCTTGATGAATTCAATAGATGTATCGATGAGTGTGGTCTCTCCGATTTAGAATCTAATGGTATTCGGTGGTCCTGGAATAATTCCACTGTGGGTCCGCAAAGAATTGCAGCCAGACTTGATCGGGCACTCGTCAATGATAATTTCCTTCTGAAAATGCCGCTCGTCAAGCTTTGTTATTCTCCACTCTTGGCGTCGGATCATCTACTACTCACAGTGACTCTGTGCTCCAGAATTCATAAAGGAATTCCGTTCCGGTTTTTTGATTATTGGACTGCCCGTGAGGGCTACCATGATGTCGTCACTCAAGCATGGAAAAAAAGGTGGTAGGGAATCCACTCTTTTGTCTCTTGTCCAGATTAAAGAACGTCAAGAAAGCACTAAAATTATGGGCCTCAAATCAGGCCAACGCTTTCAATGATGAAAAAAGGGCTGAGGCTTTTCATGCTGTTATTTCCGCCGCACTACAGTTGGAGCCGCTCGACCTTACCTTGGCGCAATTGGAGGAGGATGTTAAAGACCACCTCGTCAAGTTGGACAATGACCTTGAATCGGCATGGAAGCAAAAGAGTAGAGCGGAGTGGCTGTCCCTGGGAGATCGTAACACGAAGTTTTTCCACCTTTATGCGAAAGATAGAGCATCGAAGAACTTCATCATGTCACTTCTTGATGAACACGGCACTGTTATTGACCGTCCTGCTGAGTTGTCTAGTGTTGCGGTAGCCCATTTCACAGATCTTCTAGCCCCTCCGGTGCCACGTCCTCAGCTGACCGATCCGCCTCCTCCTATGAGGCGGCTATCTCCGCAAGCCAGATCCTGGTTGGTTAGACCATTTGATGAAGCTGAAATATGGAACGCTCTTAGCTCGATCGGCTCCTCTAAGGCCCCTGGCCCAGATGGCTTTAACGCTTTGTTTTTTAAACTTCACTGGCCCATGATAAAAGCTGACGTCCTAGCGGCAATGGCGTTTCTTTACAATGGTGGAAGCATGGTTAGGGAGGTGAATCACACCTTCCTTACTCTCATCCCCAAAGTGGCATCTCCTTCTACCATCGGTGATTATCGCCCCATATCGGGATGCAACGTTATTTATAAAATATTCGCCAGGATCCTTGCTTCCAGATTAGCTGTCGTCCTCCCTGACCTCATCTCCCTCAATCAAACCGCCTTCATCAGAGGCCGTTCGATCAGTGATAACATTCGTCTCGCCAATGAAATTCTTTGAGGTTTTGATAGGAGATCCAACTGCAACAAGGCTTGTCTGAAGATCGATCTTTCCAAGGCATTTGATTCCGTCGAGCACGCCTTTATTCTTCATGCTCTCAATGCTATGGGTTTCTGCCCCACTTGGACAACCTGGATTGCCAACTGCATTTCTACCACGTCGTTCTCGGTTTTGATCAATGGAGCCCCCCATGGTTTTTTCAAAGGCTCGCGCGGACTGCGTCAAGGGGATCCTCTCAGCCCCTTGCTCTTCACAATTGCGATGGAATCTCTATCATGTCTGATTGAGCTTGCAGTGGTCCACGGCAAGTTCTTCCCCATGGGTCGCGGCCGAAGCGTTGCTCCCTCTCACCTAATTTATGCTGATGACTTACTATTCTTTTGCAAAGGTACTACTCGTTCCCTGCTTGCCATCAGGGATATTATGACGGATTTCGAGCTCATATCTGGACTCAAGTTAAACCCGAGAAAAAGCAAACTCTTCAGCCGAAATATTCTGCTCCAGATTTTGCCGCTAACCTACAACTTGGCATCTTGAACCAGAAGCTTCCTTCCATCTATCTGGGGATTCCTCTTGCGTCCTCCTTTCATAGAAGTTCGGATTCCAGATGTTTAGAGGACCGTATTAGAATGCTTATCCATTGTTGGAGTGCTAGGACGCTTTCGATGGCTGGTCGGGCACAACTCATCAACACCGTCATCCGAGGGATCTTCCTCTATTGGGCTGCGGGCGTCCTACTACCTTTAAGAACTGTTCAAAGGATATCCTCGCTCTGCGCTTCTTTCCTTTGGGGTCGTCGGCGCCACGACATTTCGTGGGATACCCTTTGCCTCCCGAGATTGGAGGGCGGCATGGGGTTGGTTTCGTTTTCCGCCCTTCGCGAGGCCATTATCGCTTCATGGGCTTGGAGGATCATCTCCTCTATTTCTTCGATTTGGGCTGACTGGATGCGAATCAAATACCTCCATGATGAGCGACCCGGGCGAACGAGGTAAAGGTACTAAATAGGTCGTTGCGACCTCTATCACTCAGAGTCACTCAATCAAGAAATATCAGACCACTCAAAACATGTAAAATAAATCAAGAACAAAATCAGCGGCCTCGCTATGAGATTAACCTGGTATAGCACCCAGGGTCGAACACAAGGAGCACGGGTTGGCCAGAGGCCTACGAAGTAGTAAAAATAAAATAAAATAAAATACAAGGATTTTTTAGTGGTTTTTAATAATTTTTATATTTTTTTGGATTTTTAAAAAGTGAAGAAAATAAAAGAAGGCAAATAAAAGCACACTTTAGCTAATTATTAAAAGCACCAAAAATCAAGCAAAAATTCAAGAAAAATTGTTTTTATGTTTTTTAGGTTTTTTAGTGTTTTTGATAAATTTTTGGGATTTTTATAAGGTGTATTTTATTTTCTAAAAATCAAACAGTACGAAACAGACAAGATACTGTCCAGCCAGGCCCAAAATCCAAAAATAAAATATTTAAGGATCTCAGAGGGACCTGGAGGTAATTTTCCTGTATACAAGAGAAAACAAGGAAAATTTGAGCACCAAAATTATTATTTTTGGGTTTTTAATTTATTTATTATGATTTTTATGAGTTTTTAGGTGTATTTAAATTTTTAGGGTTTTTAAGCAATGAAAAATAGCCAAAATTGGCTAGAAAATCAAGAAACACACAAAGAACAGTAACTAATTTTTTTAGAATTTTTGGGGGTGTTTTTCTATTTTTTTGGGATTTTTAATTCTAGACAGTAGCTAAAATAGATGTTTTTGAATTTTTAAAAATAACAAATAAAATCAAAAATGTCCTCAAAAATTCTCAAAAATCCTACAACATGGCAGGAGCCATGTGTCAAATTTTCATCGAATTTGGAGGTGAATTGATATTTTATTCAAAAATCAAAAGGAGGCACTGTGCACAGGGACTTAAATGCAAATACCCGAAGATCTGGGGGTCCAGGTGCAATTTTCCCAGCAAGTCACGCGCGTGGCGCGTGCCTGGGGCACTCAGGGACCTTTTTGTAAAGAAACTAAGGTCCGGGGACTATTTGGTAACACGTACCAAAAGTTCAGGGACCCCAGATGCAATTTACCCTACAATACACGCACATGTGCAATTAAAACATTCACAGGGGTAGATATGCAATTCCTAAAAAGTTTTCATTCATTAACAAAACACCCAGAACTACAGGACTAATACTGCAAATACACCAGATATACACGTGACGACGCACGTGGCTCACACATACAGGGGCATAAATGCAAATACTAAAAAGCACGAGGTCCAATGTGCAATTATCCAAACGTAAATAAAGAGCATAAAATATTTACAGGACTGAAATGTAAAGCACAAACTACGAGGGGGCCTAAGGTAAATTACCCCTTTATTACGTCGACGGCTGGATGAGCGCCACGTAGCTGATCTGACGGTCTCGTATGGCTGGCGCTTCTCTTCGTCCGCACGTGAGCCTGATCGACGGTGCAGAGGGGGCCACGTGGAAGATCTGACGGGTCAGGTGCTGGTGCCTCTCTCCTCTGTGCTAACGGTCCGGATCGACCCTCGAAATGATCAACGGTGTCTGCTCCTCGATGAATGGACGGCCACGATGGAAACTGGAGCAGAGGGCGATCGGACGGTGGTGGAAGACCCTCGAAGAACAGGTGGCCGGCGAGGTTCGCCGGCCTCGTGCGCGTGCTGTGGTCCTCCTCAGCTGCCTCTGAAGATCGGAGCAGGTCCGCACTGGAGTCCCGCAGCTGGTGGTGGCCTCCGATGGCCCAGCCGAGCCCTGGAGGGGCTCCGGCGAGGTCGACGGAGATAAGCTCCTGGCCTGGATGTGAGGGGGCCTCAGATGGCCTCCTCGTGACCTACAAAGTAACCCAGAAGCTTCGCGGGTCGAGGGCAAAGTGCCTCGACCCGATGAAGCGGCGTAAAGGTGAACTGTGGGTCGGGGCGAGCGAGCTCCGGCGAGCGGAGGATGGTGGAGCTCGAACCCCAGCTCCTGTGCGAGCTGGGTTGAACGAAGGGCGAAGAATGTGCGCGGAGGGATGGCGATGGTGAGCGTAGGTTCCGATGATCGAAAAGATGTGCGATATAGCCGGAATCGACGGAACTCGGCGATGCTATGATTTGGGGGTAACTCAAAATTAAGCTAAACAGGAAGGCTAGGAGGTTACCTGGGTGGAGTGGAAGACTGTGCTGGAGCTAAGGTAGCTCCTGGTCGTCGGCTCGAAGGTTGTCAAGGCCTGAGGCTCGAGCTCCTGCACGGGGCGGAGCACGGCGGCGCAACGTCGCCGGATCAGTGGTTCGGCCACCCCCTCCTCACTGCTACAAGGGCAATCGCGAGCTGTCACCTCAGGGATCGCTATGGAGGTCACGGGACAAAGGGTGGATAGCCAAAGATGGAAATGGAATGCGGCGGAGCTCAGACTTTATATGGGTGCAGGTCCGGGAAGAAGAGCTCGGGTCCGGCTCGATGGAGCACGGACCCCTAGGCAAGGTGTCGGGCGAGGTTCCCGGATGCACGGGGAATGATCGGAGCTCGAGATTTGCGGATTTGGAAGCCGGGTCGTGACGCGAAAAATCGGGGAAGTCGGGTCGGGCGTCACGACCCGTGTGAAGTGGTCCACAGGGGGAGTTGACCGGGGGGTCAACATCCCCCGTGGACCAATTGGAAGCTGCCACGTATTTTCTTTCTTGTTTATTTAATTTGGGCTAGATAACAATGGATTTAGCAAAAACTTAAAACACAAAATATTTTTATTTTATTTTTTTTCTATTTTTTGGTGATTTTTAATTAATTTTTGGAAATAAAAATAAGGTATTTACATAGTATAGCTATACATAGGTATATATACAATATATGGTTTTTTTAATTTTGATTTTTAATTAGTTATTTTTATACAATTTTATTCCTATTTTATATTTTATTTATTTATAGGTTAAAATGAGGAATAAAAAGATATTTTTATTTTATTTTTATTATTTATATACATAGAGGAAATAATTAGTTATGTACAACTATGTACATGGCATATATACAATATATTTTTGTAATTTTAATTTTGTTATTTTTATTTGATTTTTGTTTTGATTCTTTTTATTTATGTTATTTACAATATAACATAGAATATTTACAAAAAGTTTTGAAAATAATTTTATTTATTTATAAGGTTAAATAAATATAGGAATATGGTCTATGTACATGGTGAAGGGGTATTTTTGAATTTTTGATTTTTAAATTTTTATTTTGTTTTTAATAGTTTCTAGATATATACATAATATATACAAGCATATTTTTGGGTGAGGAAAATATAATTTTATTTATTTACATAAATATTTACACATGAGCCCCTATCTCCCTCTACTTGGCTTTTATGCGGTCAGGCCCATGCTGAGCCCTCCCTTGGGTTAGGTTGCTCAATATTTATTCTAAATATTTCCCTCTTTTTCTTTTTCATCTTTATTCTTCTATTTTTGCACAAAAACATGCTAATTATAAGTATTTACAAACATGCATGCTTTTGCTAATTATTCCTATTTACACATATCTACATGCATTTGCATAGGTTTTTGTAGCTAAAATATAAGAATAAAGAGTGATGAATGGGTATTCATCACCCCCCTATACTATACTTTGCTAGTCCCTTAGCAAACACTTATTTGAAAAAGAAGTGAAAAAGAAAGAAAGAAAAAGAAAAAGAGAATGTACATGGATCAAGGTTGATTATTAAACTTGCATTCATTAAATTGAGGTATGGAGCTCAATCAGATCTTTGGATTATTAATGTGTCGGAACCTTATTTAGACTTAAGCTTAAAACCTAACAGCCTCCAAGTTCCACTAATCTATAACCAAGACTCCTCAATGCTCCAGATCAGAACAAGTCATCAATCATAAACCCTGAAGACCATGAATCTTTTCTTGTCCTGTGGATGTGAAGTCTAAGCTCTCCACCTCAGAAATGGCAACTTGACAACCCTCCCCAACAAGGTAACTTTATGACCTCAATCTGGCCACTCTCTCCTCGAGGAGCGGGGTATTCCCTTCTAAGTTCAAGTACAACCGGCTCAAGAAGAGGGGGAAGAAGAGAATGGGTCAAGGCCAGTGTAGCCAAGTACCCTTGGGAGCTTGACCAGTGTAGCCAAGTCTCCCTGCTGCAAGCTACAACAGGTGGATCATGAAACCAAGCTTTGCTTATTGCACTTATATACATACTCCGGTGGGATTATCATTTTCTCTCAGACCCACCACTTTTTTGGAGTTCTTTTCTTTTTGCACATTTTTTTTTCAAGTGCATCTGTACAACATATACATGTGCATCATATATACAAGGAGTTTTTCCTCTTGAGCCAGTAGACTATCCCTCTTTTGAAGCTTTATTGCAACCCACAACTCCCGTCGTTAGACCTCATGGCAACCAAACCAAGTTGAGACGCACTTCCTTCACTATAAGAAGAAGAGAGGTTCCGCCTAGAAGTACTACCCTCATATGCTACCCCAAGTCAAGGAAGACTGCCTCCTTACCACCTCATCCATAGAGAGCTCGGTGCATAGTGTGGTTGTCCAAGTAAAGCCATAATCTATATGAGTCATGTGTTGTTGTTAAGTGCTCTACTTAGGCTCATTGAGATGACATGTGATCATAGCCTAGTGGACTCAAAGAATTAAGTCACCATGGACCTGAAAAGCCTTAAACCTAAGCCCTATAAGGTTCCTCTTAGAATTAGGTGGATTAAGATCTTAATCAAGCTCCATTTCTCAATTTGATTCCAGGCTAGTTTAAATGTCAACTATCATCCAAGAAAAACTATATACATATGTACAAAAAGATGCATATTTACACAATATTTTACAATCATGCAAAATTTTTGAAAAATGTTTTGAAATCATGAATGATGATGCATGAAGTGCAAGTTTTGCAAAAAGGTATTTACACACATTTACACGAGATTTTTGCAAACTTTTGATTTTCAAAACATTTTGGAAAAATTTTGTACTGTATACATAATTTTGATACCAAAAATATTTACACAAGCTTTACACACAAAAGATTTTTGAAATCATTTTTACAAAAATAATTTGTACACTAGCTATGTATGTGCAAATAAAAGAAGATTATGTACATGAAAATTTTTAATTTTTGTGTTTTTTTTAGCCATTTTATTTATTAACACACTCACACAAAGTACGAGTTATGGCTAAAGTATATATGAAATATATACACACCCCCCTATACTTAGCTCGAACGATGTCCTCAGAGTCAAGAGCGATGAAGAAGACATAACTCGTGCTATGTATAGGGAAGTGAAAAGGAAGGCTATACAAAAGGAGAAGAATAAAAAGTCAAGAGGGTCTCGGGTCTTCCCCCCTATACTTAGGATCAAGTAATCCTAAGTATAGTAGGTTGTACACGAAGGGAAAACCGAGTGGAGAATGTACAGGGTCTACCCCCCCTATACTTAGGGTGAGATGCCCCTAAGTATAGGCAGCAAAATAGGAGTAGACAGAAGCAAAAGAAATACCCGAAATGTCTCACATCCCCCCTATACTTAGGGTAAAGTGCACCCTAAGTATAGCATAATCACAAGATGAAGAAAGGGATGTGGGACTAAAGAATGTGATGATATGGACATCTGGATCTATATACAGCGGAAGATCAGTGAAACTCAGGCGTGAGATGCATTAGATGTGAGTCAAAGACCACATCTCACGCAAAATGAATAGGGGCAATATCAACGACCCACGGCTCATGATCTAGAAATGGCTTGAGCCGCTGGCTGTTCACTCGGAAGGTACTCTCAGAAGACAATTCGGATATGTCGATGCTACCGTTGTCGTGTACCTTCCTAACCAGATAAGGTCCTTTCCATTTGCTCTGTAGCTTCCCTGGAAATAATCTAAGCCTCGCATCAAACAGCCATACTCTCTGTCCAATCTCAAAATGCTTGTGGCTGATATGAGAATCATGCCACTCCTTGACTCTCTCCTTATAATGTAGGCTGCTTGAGAAAGCTGCATCTCTAAGCTCCTCCAGGGCAGCTAGCTCTGCCCTCCTCTGGTCTCCTATACCATCTGAATCCATAAGTATGTATGTAACTGCCCAAAGTGACTTGTGCCTCAGCTCAACAGGTAAATGGCATGGCTTGCCATATACGAGGCGAAAGGGAGATGTGCCCAAAGGTGTCTTGAAAGACGTCCTATATGCCCACAAGACCGAGTCCAAAAGCTGTGACCAATCCTTTCGGTCAGGGCGGACGACTTTCTGCAGAATAGTCTTGATTTCCCTATTCGACACTTCGGCTAGACCATTCGTCTGTGGATGGTACGGTGTAGCAACACGATGATCTATGCCGAACTCGCTAGCAAGTGCCTTCACCTGGTCGTTGATGAAGTGGGATCCCCCATCAGAAATCAGAACTCGTGGAACCCCGAACCGCATGATAATATGCTTCCTCAAAAATCTGCAAACTGTCCTCGCATCAGCGGCTCGGGCAGGGATAGCCTCCACCCAACGACTCACATAGTCAACGGCCAACAGAATGTACTCAAAGCCCTGACTCTTAGGGAATGGACCCATGAAATCGATGCCCCATGCGTCAAAAACCTCACAGAAGTGAATGGGCTGCATCGGCATCATATCACGCTGTCCACAAGTGCCCATCCTCTGACAGTCCGTACACCTCTTCACGAACTCATCTGAGTCCTTGAAGAGTGTAGGCCACCACAAGCCGGATTGGAGCACTTTCTGTGCCGTTCTCCTCCCAGAATGATGTCCTCCTGCCTCAAGCTTGTGGCAGTAAGTGAGGACGCTATGGTGTTCCTCCTGAGGAATTCACCGATGCCAGACGCTATCCCCTCCTTCGTGGTAAAGGATGGGATCCTCCCAGTGGTAGGACTTGGCCTTCGCAAGGAAGGTCTCAAGCCTCTGCCTGGGCCAATCTTGTGGGACTTTCCCAGCAACGAGAAAGTTCACAATATCGGCGTACCATGGGAATGAGGCGATAGCAAGGGTCGCCTCATCTGGGAAGGTTTCTCTAATAGGATCAATCTGCTCAGAATCCTCAGGCTGCTCTAATCGGGAGAGATGATCCGCCACCACATTTTTGACTCCAGGCTTATCCTTAATCTCAATGTCGAACTCCTGGAGTAGAAGGATCCATCTAGTCAGTCTGGCCTTGGCATCCTTCTTTGCCATGAGGTACCTGATGGCGGTGTGATCTGTAAACAAAGTCACTCTAGATCCAATGATATATGATCTGAACTTATCCAGGGCAAACACCACGGCTAGCATCTCCTTCTCTGTGACCGTGTAATTCCGTTGGGCGGAATCCAATGTGCGGCTAGCATAGTGTATAGCAAATGGTACTCCATCCCTCCTCTGTCCCAGCACTGCCCCTATGGCAAAATCGGAGGCGTCCGTCATGATCTCGAATGGGAGAGACCAATCAGGCGGCTGGAGGACAGGAGCCTCAATCACACACTGCTGGAGAGTAGCAAACGACTCAAGACACTTGTCATCGACAAGGAACTCGGTGTCTTTCGTCAAAAGGTCAGTCAACGGTCGGGCAATCCTGCTGAAATCCCGAATGAATCTCCTATAAAATCCAACGTGCCCCAGAAATGACCGTAACTGCCTCAGATTGGACGGCGGTGCGAGTTTTCTAATGACATCAACCTTGGCCGGATCAACCTCCATGCCCCTGTTGGAGATGATGTGGCCAAGCACCGTCCCTTGAGTCACCATGAAGTGACTCTTCTCCCAAGATAGCACCAAGTGATACTCAATACATCGCTGGAGTACTCGGTCTAGGCAGTCAAGACAGGAGTCGAATCCGTCGCCGTAGACCGAGAAATCGTCCATGAAGACCTCTAGGCACTCCCCTACCATGTCCGAGAAGATCGACAACATGCACCTCTGAAAAGTCGCAGGGGCGTTGCATAGCCCAAATGGCATGCGTCGAAAAGCGTATGTGCCAAAGGGACAGGTAAAGGTGGTCTTCTCCTGATCCTCAGGAGCGATGGCCACTTGGTTGTAGCCCGAGTACCCATCAAGGAAGCAATAATGGCTCTTCCCTGCCAGTCTCTCAATGATCTGGTCAATAAAAGGCAGGGGGAAATGGTCCTTCTTGGTGGCTTGGTTGAGTCTCCTGTAGTCAACACAAACCCTCCAAGAGGTGGGTACTCGTGTAGCGATCTCCTCTCCCGACTCACTGATCACAGTCGTGATGCCCGTCTTCTTGGGCACCACATGCAAGGGGCTGACCCACTTGGAGTCGGAAATGGGATAAATAAAACCTGCACCCCACCACTTTGATATTTCCTTCATCACAACCTCTCTCAGGTTCCTCGGCTGCTCAGGCTCCTCGAAAGTCGCCTCCGCGGTCCTCGGGCCCTCGCAAGACAGAGAAAAGAGTGGTCAGACCAGTAAAAATAATCAAATGAAAAGAAAAAGAAATGAAAATGCAAGTCAGGGTATATATGCAAAAATGAAAAACAAAATAAACACACAATATAAAACAAAAATAAAAATAAAAGAAAATCAAAATAAAACAAAATAAAACAAAAAGAAACTAGATACAAAAGCCGCGAAAAGAAAAATGAAAAATAAAAACAAAAAGAACTACTAAGCCGTGCTCCCCGGCAACGACGCCATTCTGATGAGCGACCCGAGCGAACGAGGTAAAGGTACTAAATAGGTCGTTGCGACCTCTATCACTCAGAGTCACTCAATCAAGAAATATCAGACCACTCAAAACATGTAAAATCAATCAAGAACAAAATCAGCGGCCTCGCTATGAGATTAACCTGGTATAGCACCCAGGGTCGAACACAAGGAGCACGGGTTGGCCAGAGGCCTACGAAGTAGTAAAAATAAAATAAAATAAAATACAAGGATTTTTTAGTGGTTTTTAATAATTTTTATATTTTTTTGGATTTTAAAAAAGTGAAGAAAATAAAAGAAGGCAAATAAAAGCACACTTTAGCTAATTATTAAAAGCACCAAAAATCAAGCAAAAATTCAAGAAAAATTGTTTTTATGTTTTTTAGGTTTTTTAGTGTTTTTGGTGAATTTTTGGGATTTTTATAAGGTGTATTTTATTTTCTAAAAATCAAACAGTACGAAACAGACAAGATACTGTCCAGCCAGGCCCAAAATCCAAAAATAAAATATTTAAGGATCTCAAAGGGACCTGGAGGTAATTTTCCTGTATACTAGAGAAAACAAGGAAAATTTGAGCACCAAAATTATTGTTTTTGGGTTTTTAATTTATTTATTATGATTTTTATGAGTTTTTAGGTGTTTTTGAATTTTTAGGGTTTTTAAGCAATGAAAAATAGCCAAAATTGGCTAGAAAATCAAGACACACAAAGAACAGTAACTAATTTTTTTAGAATTTTTGGGGGTGTTTTTATATTTTTTGGGGATTTTTAGTTCTAGACAGTAGCTAAAATAGATGTTTTTGAATTTTTAAAAATAACAAATAAAATCAAAAATGTCCTCAAAAATTCTCAAAAATCCTACAACATGGCAGGAGCCATGTGTCAAATTTTCATCGAATTTGGAGGTGATTTGATATTTTATTCAAAAATCAAAAGAGGGCACTGTGCACAGGGACTTAAGTGCAAATACCCGAAGATCTGGGGGTACAGGTGCAATTTTCCCAGCAAGTCACGCGCGTGGCGCGTGCCTGGGGCACTCAGGGACCTTTTTGTAAAGAAACTAAGGTCCGGGGACTATTTGGTAACACGTACCAAAAGTTCAGGGACCCCAGATGCAATTTACCCTACAATACACGCACATGTGCAATTAAAACATTCACAGGGGTAGATATGCAATTCCTAAAAAGTTTTCATTCATTAACAAAGCACCCAGAACTACAGGACTAATACTGCAAATACACCAGATATACACGTGACGACGCACGTGGCTCACACATACAGGGGCATAAATGCAAATACTAAAAAGCACGAGGTCCAATGTGCAATTATCCAAACGTAAATAAAGAGCATAAAATATTTACAGGACTGAAATGTAAAGCACAAACTACGAGGGGGCCTAAGGTAAATAACCCCTTTATTACATCGACGGCTGGATGAGCGCCACGTAGCTGATCTGACGGTCTCGTATGGCTGGCGCTTCTCTTCGTCCGTACGTGAGCCTGATCGACGGCGCAGAGGGGGCCACGTGGAAGATCTGACGGGTCAGGTGCTGGTGCCTCTCTCCTCTGTGCTAACGGTCCGGATCGACCCTCGAAATGATCAACGGTGTCTGCTCCTCGATGAATGGACGGCCACGATGGAAACTGGAGCAGAGGGCGATCGGACGGTGGTGGAAGACCCTCGAAGAACAGGTGGCCGGCGAGGTTCGCCAGCCTCGTGCGCGTGATGTGGTCCTCCTCAGCTGCCTCTGAAGATCGGAGCAGGTCCGCACTGGAGTCCCGCAGCTGGTGGTGGCCTCCGATGGCCCAGCCGAGCCCTAGAGGGGCTCCGGCGAGGTCGATGGAGATAAGCTCCTGGCCTGGATGTGAGGGGGCCTCAGATGGCCTCCTCGTGACCTGCAAAGTAACCCAGAAGCTTCGCGGGTCGAGGGCAAAGTGCCTCGACCCGATGAAGCGGCGTGAAGGTGAACTGTGGGTCGGGGCGAGCGAGCTCCGGCGAGCGGAGGACGGTGGAGCTCGAACCCCAGCTCCTGTGCGAGCTGGGTTGAACGAAGGGGCGAAGAATGTGCGCGGAGGGATGGCGATGGTGAGCGTAGGTTCCGATGATCGAAAAGATGTGCGATATAGCCGGAATCGACGGAACTCGGTGATGCTATGATTTGGGGGTAACTCAAAATTAAGCTAAACAGGAAGGCTAGGAGGTTACCTGGGTGGAGTGGAAGACTGTGCTGGAGCTAAGGTAGCTCCTGGTCGTCGCCTCGAAGGTTGTCAAGGCCTGAGGCTCGAGCTCCTGCACGGGGCGGAGCACGGCGGCGCAACGTCGCCGGATCAGTGGTCCGGCCACCCCCTCCTCACTGCTACAAGGGCAATCGCGAGCTGTCACCTCAGGGATCGCTATGGAGGTCACGGGACAAAGGGTGGATAGCCAAAGATGGAAATGGAATGCGGCGGAGCTCAGACTTTATATGGGTGCAGGTCCGGGAAGAAGAGCTCGGGTCCGGCTCGATGGAGCACGGACCCCTAGGCAAGGTGTCGGGCGAGGTTCCCGGATGCACGGGGAATGATCGGAGCTCGAGATTTGCGGATTTGGAAGCCGGGTCGTGACGCGAAAAATCGGGGAAGTCGGGTCGGGCGTCACGACCCGTGTGAAGTGGTCCACAGGGGGGAGTTGACCGGGGGGTCAACATCCCCCGTGGACCAATTGGAAGCTGCCACGTATTTTCTTTCTTGTTTATTTAATTTGGGCTAGATAACAATGGATTTAGCAAAAACTTAAAACACAAAATATTTTTATTTTATTTTTTTTCTATTTTTTGGTGATTTTTAATTAATTTTTGGAAATAAAAATAAGGTATTTACATAGTATAGCTATACATAGGTATATATACAATATATGGTTTTTTTAATTTTGATTTTTAATTAGTTATTTTTATACAATTTTATTCCTATTTTATATTTTATTTATTTATAGGTTAAAATGAGGAATAAAAAGATATTTTTATTTTATTTTTATTATTTATATACATAGAGGAAATAATTAGTTATGTACAACTATGTACATGGCATATATACAATATATTTTTGTAATTTTAATTTTGTTATTTTTATTTGATTTTTGTTTTGATTCTTTTTATTTATGTTATTTACAATATAACATAGAATATTTACAAAAAGTTTTGAAAATAATTTTATTTATTTATAAGGTTAAATAAATATAGGAATATGGTCTATGTACATGGTGAAGGGGTATTTTTGAATTTTTGATTTTTAAATTTTTATTTTGTTTTTAATAGTTTCTAGATATATACATAATATATACAAGCATATTTTTGGGTGAGGAAAATATAATTTTATTTATTTACATAAATATTTACACATGAGCCCCTATCTCCCTCTACTTGGCTTTTATGCGGTCAGGCCCATGCTGAGCCCTCCCTTGGGTTAGGTTGCTCAATATTTATTCTAAATATTTCCCTCTTTTTCTTTTTCATCTTTATTCTTCTATTTTTGCACAAAAACATGCTAATTATAAGTATTTACAAACATG
The DNA here is from genome assembly GCA_037367405.1 of Ottelia alismoides. NCBI lineage: Eukaryota > Viridiplantae > Streptophyta > Magnoliopsida > Alismatales > Hydrocharitaceae > Ottelia > Ottelia alismoides. The sequence continues at coordinate 176,498 of JAZKJV010001124.1, read as the reverse complement.
CATGCTTTTGCTAATTATTCCTATTTACACATATCTACATGCATTTGCATAGGTTTTTGTAGCTAAAATATAAGAATAAAGAGTGATGAATGGGTATTCATCACTCCACTATTGTTCTTTCTGGTCTGCTACCCCTGCGCCTTCTGCATGACGGACTTGGCGTTGCATCCTCGGAAGAAGAAGTTCTATTCGTGCTTCCATCAGAGGAGACTCTCCTCCGTTCACTTGGATTCGCTCTCCCCACGGGTACTCTTTCGCAGATGCTCTCGATATTTTTCGGCCGCGTAGCCCAACTCTGTCTTGGGCTCCGGTTGTCTGGGAGCGCCGATCCCCGCCTCGCTTCTCATTCCTCCTTTATCGTGCAATTCGGGAAAGGCTCCCTACTATTGATAGAATTGCTCCATTCACTGTAATTGCCTCCTCTGCCTGTTACCTCTGCAGCTCGGAAACTGAATCCCACGCTCATCTATGGTTCAGTTGTCCCTTTTCTCATGTGGTTTGGCATGGCTCCTGTCTAGCTCTTGTACTTCCCGACCCTCCTGAGCTTTCCTTGATGGACACTGTTGATTGGATTGCCTCCATCTCGACACCATCTACCCGCACTTCATTGTCCATTCTTATCGCGATGGTGGTTTGCTCGCTTTGGATGGAACGTAATCGGAGATGGGCTCTTACTGGATCCCATTCGTCGACTTGGCTAATCTCCAAAATCACTCGAGACTTCCTGTTGATACATAGAAATTGATGGTACCTGGGATTTTGTTCTGCCCGGGTACTATTTTTTTTGTTATGGGATCCTTGTAATCCAACTCGCCACGGTGTGGCTAATTTTTGTACAAGTTTTTTTCGTTTGTGAAGTTTCAATACAATTACCTTTTACGTATCAAAAAAAAATACGATGCCTCTCTCTCCCCGTGATATCTGACAGTCTCTTTCCTCTCTATAGAATTATCTGTCTCTTCCCTCCGTAATAAATTTAATAATATGCATTTTATTCATACTACTATACGATGAGTCCCTCTTAATAAGTTTAATGTGCATTTTATTCATAATAATTATGACCAGTCATCATCATCCATTTGTTTTCAACGGCTAAAATATTATTTTATTGATAATAAAGGGTACGTAAAGGACGAACTTTAAGATATGGTAAGAATATATTTTTTTAGTATCTTTTTTAAATTTTAAATTTAGGTAATAACTTTTACATTCTATCCTTATAATGTATGTATATGTATATTTTGATTTTATCTTATATAATCATCATTTTCATTTTGCATTTTAGTTATTATATTTATATAATATTAATTTATTTACTTTGAAGATTAGTATACATAGAGTATCAAATGAGTGATGTCAACAAATACATACATAAGTGTGTGTATAAGTGCATGTATGTATAAATTGATGTTGTGTGCATTTGATAGACATTTTGGTATGAGTATATGTATATCTGAATGAGGGATGCAATCGGATACGGATATATATATATATATATGTCATTATCGTATTTATTTTTCTAAATGGATATGGATATGAATTTTTGATTTCGATAAATATAAACACAGATATGTATATGAGTTTTTTTCGTGCAGATAAGGATACAGATATTGTTTTTAATTTTTTTGAAGATATAGATACTGATATGGTTAGTTATTTTTTTGAGGAATACAGATACATACATACATACATATATATATATATGTATTGTTAAATCTATGTGTTTATATCGTATACACATACATCATGTGGGTGTGCACAATGTGCATGTCTGCGTGAGTTTGTGCCTATTAGTATATGTGGTGCAGAAGTACATCTATATAAATGCGAACGAGATTGTGTATGGATTATGTGAAATACATATTAAAAGATGCACATCTACATCATATATTAAAGCTGGGTTTCACCCAGCTTCTTCTCTCGGCCTGGCATGTGGTACCCGTTAGGCTTCTCTGCACCCCATCCTCTACAGACCCCTCTCATCCATCTTCGTGATGAAAGAGCCGACTCTCCATGTCATCCCATCTCCATCCTCCCAGTTTGCTTCATAAATCTAGGGGTAGGGGCATCGACAAGTATATCGATCTCTTGCCGCATCACCACCCATACATATCGCAAACATTGATGGCATCGAGGAGTGACTGAAGACTCTTTGCGTCCTCCACCTGGTTTTCAAGCATGAGACCCCTATACGTCACCTTTGTAAACACCTGTATTTTTTGTTTGCCCAGTATCTGGAAGTCAATATGTTTCCTTTTACTCCATCTCCTCCTCATCTAAATATCTCTTAAGATCAGTTGGTTTCTTTCAAACACACAATGCATGTTAGATGATAAAAGAAATCAATAGATTTTATTTTCTTTAAAAGCATTTCTACATTATTGGATCCATTATTTTTTGTCTTTATAAAGATTTTGAGTAAAAGGGTTATGTGGGAATTTCACGTACAATAATATTTGTTATTTATATTTCATCTTCCCTTTCAGTTTTTTGCGAAGATTTTGAGAGGAGATGTAGAACATATCATAATATAAAATCTGATTTCTCAGAGAATTTTGTTTTTTGGGAAGTCCATTTGGTTTTTTTATTATATGTACGCCGGTTGGATGAAGGAGGGCATGATCTCGATCTCACGGACAAGTTGAAGAGGGACTCGAGGGGAACGGGAGTATGACAGACAAACAAAGGGGGTGAATGTGTAGGTGTTGTTCCGGTGCAAGGGAGTTTGGACGAAAGATTTCTTTTGTAGTTGCCGCTGATAAAGAAGTTTGTTTCGAAATGTGTTATCTTTGGAGATGTTCCCCATGCTTTTTGGTTATGCGCAGGTCGTCGAGTATGAAGGACATCAGGTTGCTCTAACAATGGGGGCAAATGGGAGGTGTCAGCACTGAAGACTATTGCAACAAACAAAAGGATGTCAATCCCCACACCTCCGAGGCATGGGCCTTGGTGACAACTTCCTCATGTAAATTTTGATTTTTGTTATATGTTTTTGATGAAAATCTAATTTATAAGATTAATAATAGGTATGCTTTTTCTCATGGATGTATTAACATGGTTATGGTTAAGATTTTTACTGCATTTCCTTCTGACTTATAATAGTTTTGGATCTCTCAAGAGACTTTTTTTACAACACATGCAGCTTTAAAATCATGCAATGAGAAAAATATCCAACAGTGCCAATTTGAGCGTGGTTTTCCAAATCAACACCTCCGATTGATGCCTAAAATCTTAAATGATTCAACTTCCTACTTATTTAATTAATTACAAATTAATTAATGCTTATTAAAAAAAGTCCCACGCAGAGTGATTGTTTGGATTTCTTTCAGAAGCTTATTTTAGAAATACGCATTCCTGTTTTTCTGAATAAATTACATATCTATAGTATTTTAGTTGTTTTTTACTCGTCTCTCTTCGTGGTTGCTATTGTAACCATAATGGTGCCTTTGTACAATGTGATTACCGGTTTGATGCATGGAGAGTTGGACGTCTTTACTTCAATGCTCACATTTCACCCCAAATAAGAAGAGATGTTGTTGATATGCTTTTGTATGCTGGCAAATTTGTAGCTTTGGTTACCGTGTCCAATCTATGATATATTGGAAGCCATTTATATGATTACTGGCATATTTTTTGTAGCAGAACAATATCTATAACTTATAATGAGAGAAATATGCCATGAAACTGTTATATCAAACACGAGAACAACACATGAACAGAGCAGTGAACAGTGAGTGACCCCATGGTGCAGATGACAATCCTGTGCATCTCCAGCAATCACGACTGCATGTATCAATTTCTCCCTTTTGCAATGTCGTTTGCACCTTCCTTCCTTTCCTTCTATGAGTGAAGATGACACGTTTGATGTGGTGGAGATGCTCTTCGATTTGGACCCCCTCACCATAGTTGACATGCAGGAACATGTTCATTTGCATTTGAAATTGATCTATCAAGGAAACCTCAGATCTTTCATTATTCGTTATCTGTTTCTCTTTGAGGTTATCATTGCAGTTATTGTTGTTGACTTATGGGATAACTAATAGTACTATATGGATTTGATCGTCATGTAGTAAACTTTTTCTATGTCATGATATCAATTAATTAATTATAATGAAGGATGGCTTTATAGGCTTTATTCATTAACTTCACCTTTATAGTACTGATATGGCATGGATGATTCTGTTTACTGATATCATATTTATTGAGTAGGTGTTTAATCGAAAGTGGATGTGTCTTGGTGAATAAATGTAAATATATAAAAGTTCATGGGATGATGAAGAGTTAAGGGGAGGGTGAAGGTCTTCATAATGGAATAACATTTTATAGTTGAATAATCTAATACTACTACTAAAATCGATTTTCCTCCCCTCTTCATGCCATGCGACACTCCGTCGTCTTTTCTTTTGCCCCTCCCAGCGGTTTCCCTCACTCTATGTTCACTCTATCGGTGTTCACCCGATCCATGTAGATGTTTTATATTGTACTAAAATTAAACTATATTTATATGTGATGTTAAAATTGTGAAATACAACATGAATTTAAAAATAGTTTAAAATAAACTTAATTGTGAAATATAATACTAATTTAAAATTAATTTAAAATAAACTTAAATTTGTAGATATAAATCTTATAATAAAGCAATAAAAATATAATTTGAAAATAATTTCAAATTGATGCTTAAGTTATTATGTAATACAAAAATATCAATAAATAATAAAATAAATTTTGTCGTATGAATGTGATAGTCATAGAATTATACTTATATAAATAATTTACTAATAAATATTTTAAAAAATAATCTAAAATTATATGATAGTAATTTTTTTGAATGTAATACATTCATAACTTATTTTTCCCTCAATTTTTTAAATTAAGGTGACATATAAATATTAGATTTTATTTTAATTATATTCATCATACGAATGGATTTGAAATCTTTTCAATTATTCAAAATTCTTAATCAAATATATAGATACGTTAACATAATAGTTTATAAATATACAAGTTATATGATTTTTGTCTTATAAAAAATTTATTATTTTTAGTTACTTTCTTTCTGTTGTTTTATTATTTACCTCACAACCAATTCTTATGTAAATTGTTAGCTTCACTTTTTGACTTGATGCATATTCACACTTTCTTGCAACTATTTTTTTCTTCCAAAAAAATTTACTTAAACTATACATATGAGTTCAATACAGTTTTATTTTAAAAATCAACACCTATAACATGCATTCTTACTACTTGCATTATTAAATTTATTTACCATTAAACTTTATAGCACTATTAAAATTATATGTTGCTGTCTGATCCCGTCGCGAAGCGCGGGTATGCTTCCTAGTTTACTGATATTGTGAAGGATTTTAAAATAACCGTTGTTGTAGATCAATTTGTTGTAATTACATAATGTTTTTTCAGTGATAATGTATATCAGGTTATAATAATGTGTATTCATCTTATGTTAAAACGGAAACAGTATATTATTATAAATAATAGTAAATGTCGAATCTAATAAATACGTGTGATACACACGGGAGAAATTAAAAAGACTTTAGATATTATAAATAATATACATATTTTCTTTGTTGAACTAGTACGTGGGAAAACGTCCGTTATCTTTGAATAATGAAGGGACTTTATTTTAGGGCAAACTACCCCACGATATATATATATATATATATATATATATATATATATATATATATATATAGGATATCTTTCAAATGAGACTTGGTCCTTCCATCCATATGGAAGGCCAAACATCCCATTCGTTGGATCCCTACCATCTTTCCATCAACGGCTATTAAGAAAACCACCTTCCATAAGCAAAACCGCCTATCTTATGAGTGTTGTGCCATCCAAAAATGGAATATGTTTTTCAATAACAACACATTCCGGAATTTATGCTCCATAAAAGCCCGTAATTCTACCACTGCGTGTCAATTTCCCAGATCATGTTTTCGAGTTCCTATTTCCAGAATTATTCAATGACAGATTTTTGTATGATTTTGCATCCATTATAATGTAAAATAATTTAATGGAATTTAACATAATCGTAATCTTCCAATATCATTATATTATGTACAGTCATCCATTAAATTTAGGTATTGTTTGTTAGCATTAATTAAATAAACACGTCTTTCATAGTACAGGACCAATTTCTTTTGGATTTCATAATATTATTGTATCCCACAAACGTTCTTTATTTGTATATATAATGATTATTTTGTATAATACACATGTATAATTGTATTCTAAATACCCGATATTTGAAGCATGTTTTTATAACTTTTCATATCGAATTTACTTTTTTGATATTCAGTCAACCCCTTAAATAGAAATTTCGTTATTAGAACTCCCATAATTATAGGAACAAATAGTTAAAGCCTTTCCTAAAAAATAGCATCTGATGAAAACCGTAATATTTTGTTTTGTATATTTTATATCTCACTTCTCAGAACCATGTCCTGTTTAGTATTTTAAATTGTTTCTTTGTAGGATACATAGATTTTTTGTACACAAAAACACACGTTCTTCAGCCATTTTTGTCACATTCTAAAATGTGAAATTTCTTTATTAGACATCCCTTAAATTCAGGAAACGATAGTTATTATTAATCCGGTTTTTGTAGAATAAGGTGGTTTTAATCATATCCGTTGAAATTAGATGCGATGGTCAGAATGATTGGCCTTCCATACGAATGGAAGGACCAAGTCTCATATATATATATATATATATATATATATATATATATATATATATATAGGGACCCCTTCAAATGAGGTGGGGTCTCACCCAAATAGTGGTGAGCCATCAATAACGTGTGTTGGATTGAAAGTGTGTGGATGGGATTAAAACCACCAAAATTTTGGGGGTGGTTTTGAGTTATTTCACTTCCTAAAATGTAGGATTGGATCATGCGAGTTAATAGGGATGAGTGATAACCATGTTTCCTAAAAAATAGGGTGCGATTTGTTCTATTATGGAAACTTTAACGCCTGTTTGGGATTTTACCATAAAAAAAGGAGCTTCAAATTACATTTTTCTCAATCTGTAATGAAAAACTTTTATCTATTTTGCATAACATTGTTGAGATTTTAAATAAACCTCTTAAGTTTTACAAAGTATATAAGTTACCTTATTTATGTTTATAACCAACAAAGAAAATGATATACGTCGATAGTTGTTTGAATTATTTGAATATATTTTACATTCTAAATAGGCTAACTTTAAATTTATACGATAGATTTTACAAATTCCCGTTGAATTAGCTTTACAATTGATGCCATTTTTTATTATTTTAAATTGTTGAACTGGGAATTGATTTAAAATGTATCATTACACACAATAATATAGAAAATTTAGATATTCAAAACATTGGAATCACTCAAAATATGAGACCTTGGTTTAGAATGTCGTTGTTCAATATAAAAAAATAGGCTTTAAACTACAATAAAATTACATATTATACAAAGCTAATAAGTATTTTACAAATATAAATTTAATAAACAATCTAATGATACAAAAATGGAGGGCTTATTTAAAATTCTATTGGTGGGTTGAAATAAACAGATTCTTTTACGTAAAAATCATATTGAATTGCTAGAAATGGTGCATGGTGTTCAATTGAGTGTGGGTAATGTAAATGCCAGAATAATGAGTAGAACATCCACACAAATTTCGGATGGATAAAAAATGGAAAGAAAATAAATTCCACACAGATATCGTTCATAAATTTCCGAATTTAATGGGAACAGCTTGCGTCAACAAAAAGAATTTCCAAAGATGATGAGACGAAGGCTGTTTTGATGGTGGTTTCGTTGGAAAAAAATGGTTTTGATATAGATCGTAGATTCAAATCCAACGCTCTAAAGAGATGGCTCACCATAATAGTGGTGAGACAGCGCCTCATTTGAAGTTTCTCCTATATATATATATATATATATATATATATATATATATATATATATAGGGATTGGGGAGCCTACACCCATGTGTAGGTAACTTACCTACACCCACCTCTTGTTTCTTAATTTTTTTGATTTTTTTTGAAATGGATCTTTAGGGGATTTACTTAGAATATTAAATGGAATATATGTTTCAAATTTCATGTAAAACAGACATTCTTAACAGCTCCATCGGAAGGGGCCGATTTTAGCAAATCTCAGACCGTTAAAATTTGACTGTCATGATGGATAAGTTAGAAGTCTCAAAATAAGTTGAAATTTGAATGACGATATGGTGATATATTGTGATCTAAATTCCCCAAGGAATTAATTCAAAAAAATAAAAAAATTTGAGGGAAAAAGAGTTGGGTGTAGGTAAGTTACCTACACATGGGTGTAGGCTCCCTTTTCCCATATATATATATATATATATATATATATATATATATATATATATATATATATATATATGGGAGCTGGGAGCCTAAGCCCAGGGTGTAGGTAACTACCTACACCCGGCCTTTTTTTGCATGATTTTTGAGTTTTTTTGAATGAAACCTTAGGGGGATTTTCTTAATATATTGAGAGGAATATGCGTTTCAAGTTTCATGTAAAACAAACATTCCTAACACATTCATCTAGAAGGGGTCAATTTCAGTAATTCTGAGACCGTTAAAATTTGATAGTCTTGATGAAGATCATAGGAGTCTCGAATTAAGTTGAATTTTGAATGACACCATGGTGGTACATAGTGATCTAATTCCCCCAAGATTTCATTTCAAAATAATCGAAAATCTATGAAAAAATGAGTCAGGTGTAGGTTGTTACCTACACCCCTGGGTGTAGGCTCCCTTCTCTCTCTCTCTCTCTCTCTCTCTCTCTCTATATATATATATATATATATATATATATATATATATGAGACATGGTCCTTCCATCCATAAGGAAGGTCATCAATTTAAGCGATTCATAATTAATCTTGTGGTCGATATTAATAGCATGTTAATATTATTTATAAATTAATCAAAAACTCATTTTGGTCTTTATACATTATCTAAATATAGTATGCAACCACCTCAATTATCTCCTCCATTAATTTCAACTTAATTGCCTATTCAAAATTGGAAACCCTAATATTTTGACGCAAATCATTCTCTTGTGTTGACGGGGATGAACGGGGGGAGGAGGAGGACAAGCACGATAGCATAGCACGATGACGCATCATTTGGTACGTTTTCTGCTGTAGCATTTCGATGTTATAATTAATATTTTGTTTGTTCCGCAAATTTTTCACGCATGATTGATTACATGTGATTTGCGTTCATTTTCCAGGAAGAAACCATGGATGATTTTGAATCTTAATCCCGCACTTCCTCTGACGAGACACCATGATTTTTGCATGATTAGTTTTTCATGCATGACGTGGTACTTCCTGCAAGAAATCCATGGAGGATGATGGCAATTGCAAGAAAAGATTGCAAGAAGCAAAGGTAAAAAAGCAGAACCTTTTGGCCCAAGTCAAGTAATTAATTCTTGTCCCATTTTTGTTGTCTTTCGATTTGTTTCCCATTATATCATGATGTGGAATATTTGAATGTTTAGATAGCAGAGAAATATAAATTCATGAGAATATGTTTTGTTCCTCAGGTTTTGTGGGAAATCCGTAAAAGAACGGTGTATATCGACAGAATTATGATTACCAGCAAACTGGACCAAACACCACCACGTCACCCCTACAGTCTCGAAGAATTCCACCGGCTTATGGAGTGCAGCCTCGGAATCTAGTAACGTTTGCCCGAAAGGGAAAGAAGCATAATGAACATATAATCGTTACAAAAGGAACTGCAGATTCTACAATCAGTCCTGGATGAAAAACGATTCCCAGTTTGATATAATATCGATGTGTACTATACAATATTGATGTGTAATATACATTATTAATGTGTATTATACAATTTTGATTTCTATTATACTATTTGTTATGTATTTTTACAAATCAAATGATTGCGAATGAAAATTATATTTTTTTTATAATTCTTGTATATATTGATGTACATAAAATTTCGGATGTGCATTATTAGATGTGTTTTATACAAATTTGATTTGTATATTCGCATCAATTAAGTGTGAATGACTACCACAATTTTTACCAAAAACTATACAAATTTTATTATACAAAGAACCATACAATCATTACAAAGAACCACACATTAATTACTAACATGAATTGTATTTTACAAAGAACCATGTAAAATTTACAAATAACGGATGACTATTTAAATGAACAATGGATTCTACAAAAAGCATATACTCTTTACAAAAGAAATCTTGAATTCTACAAAAAAATGCTTGAGGATACAAACATATGCCCCAGATAATATTGCCCAGCACAAAACTAGATATTTTTTAAATATGGTATTGCAAAAAATACCAAAAATAAAACTAGCTAAATTTAGTATTTCGGAATATTAATTAGCATGCATAATTAATGCAAAAGTTGATGACCAAAATGCCCTTTTGGGCAATAAAATTGAAGGTGCCGTTGGATTTGAATCCGATGGTCCAGATCGTTGGCCTTCCTTAGGGATGGAAGGACCACGTCTCATTTGAAAGGCCCCCTATATATATATATATATATATATATATATATATATATATATATATATATATATGGACCCTTTCAAATGAGGTGGGGTCTCATAGTGATTATAGTGAGCCAACAATAAATACGGTTGGATTAAGATCGGATGGATGGGATCAAAACCACTATCATTATATGAAATGGTTTTGACGAAATAACATTTCTATATATAGATAATACAAACGTGCGATTTTAATGGGATAGTAGAGAAAAAGGCGGAACTACAAATTAGACAAAACTACTTTCATAAAAACAGACGCCAGGACGGCTAATGTATATAGCGAATAGCAAATAGTTAAAAAATATTACTTTTTTGGTATAGTTTATTGAATACTACTTTAACAAGTTGCTATTATATGAGACTTTTTTGAAATAAAGCTATTATAATTACACAATTTTGTTCATATTTTGTTGGTTTAAAAAGGCAGCACATGAGGGAAAAAGACGGATCTACAAAATTGGCAAAACTAATTTATTAAAAACAGACGCAAGAACGGCTAATTTATATAGTGATTGTCAATAAAATCAAAAAAAATTATTTTTTTGAGATTGTTTATTGAATAACACTTTAACCAATTGATATTTTACGATACTTTTTTGAAATAAAGCTACTAAATTTAGAAAAATTTGATCATATTTTGTTGGTTTTAAAAGCAGAACATGAGGATTAGTTAAATAAATTAGGAGGATAAAAAATTCCAATCCTTATGAAAACGATGTTTTAATACGACCAATTTGCTTTTTTGAACAATGCAAATATGTTTTGGATTGTAAAATTTATTAACAGATTTAATATGAAAATGTTAGTTGACAATTTGAAAAAATTAACAATAATTTGAAATTGTAACGTATAATAATACAAATATTATGATATGAAACGAAATAACATATACTACTTATATTTAAAAATTAAGCGAATTTATTAAAAAGATGATGGCCTCAACAAAGTATACAATGCTTTTTTAAATTAATAATAATATAAAATTTTGGAATTTATGTACTTATTAATTATTAAATTTTTATTATTTTTTTAATAAAGTTGGTTTGAATTTTACAAATGTATGAAGATATTTTGAAATACCTTATAGTATATTACAAAAATTTCTTGCATTGTAAAATACAATTCCTATTACATGTTCCGACTTTACATATATAAATTTCAAATCCATCTTAATATGGAAAGCATTTATTAACTAATTAAGATAATGTATCGACGACTGATTATGATAATAATAAAAACATGGAAAGTAATAAATTACTTCCGTAAAGGGAGCTATCATTCTGCTCCGACATTTCCGCCCAAAAAAACAAGAGACGGTTGTGGCTGGAGGAGGCCAAACATCGATTAGGTCTGCCGATCGAATCAGACGAAAGAGGATGAGCAGAAGGAAGGATACGACTGCGGCAGTGAGTCAAGAGGGGAAGGATTCCGCCTCTCGTGTTGCTGGTAGGAGGATGATACGGAGAAGGTAATGATTTAAACTTTGTACAATACATTGGATTTTTTAATTTTTAGGGTTACAGTATGGTTTCGTAATAAAAAATTTGAGGGAAACATGATTTATGAAGGTATTATAGTAGTTTACATGGTATATCTCATTATAATGGCATCTATAAGTTGATTTCAACTAAATAATTAGCAATGTAATATCTTTGTATTGTCTTACAGTACGACGAAACAGTAATAATTTGATAAATTGGAATATTATGATGGAAGAATTTTGATTGTTGATTTCTGGGAAGCGTTAAGAATGAATGTAAAAGAATAATGCATGTTAAATATAAATACATGCAACATATAAATTTAGATAAAATTATAGGTAAGTTAAGAATAAAATATTAATCGTTTTGATGCAGGTTAGAGATGTCATCGTCTGAATCCGACTATGAGGATTTTGATATAGGATCAAATGCTGAGTTACCTATATCCACTAGATCACCTGAAGGAAAAAATGTGCAATATCATTCTTTGAAGAAACAGAGAGGTACATAAAGAACAGAAACATTAGATTTATTCGATTTCCTATTGAACCTTTTATTTTAAAGAATTGAAACTTGTTACTGTTATAATTAAATTTCAGAGATGAATCACACACGAGATAAATTGAATGTCAAGACCACACAAGACTCCGAGCAGTGTAGAGAAGAAGAGATGTTTCAAAAATACGGATGTATGGATTAAATTCTAGAATATTTATTTTGAATTTGAATAATATATTAGTTATAATACATATTTGAAGATAAACTTTTTAATTCAGGCAAAGGCTACGTGCAACATAGATGTTTTATAGAACACTTCGTCCATTACATAGATGGGCACAGACCTACTCCAAGACAACAATCTCTTATATCAAAGACGGCTTTTTCAAGACTTATCAACATAAGAAATATTGATATAGAGAGGAAAAATTTGCAATGGCTGGTGGAGAAATACCAAGGAGGGAGGGATTTCCGATTTGGAAATAAGGTTGTGACATTCAGCGATGATGATGTTGGTATCATACTTGGTTTACCAAGTACAGGATTTCCAATTACATTTAGGGGGAAGCATATGCCTTGGAAAAGTTTGATATCAACTGAGCTATTTGACAATGGCATGGTTTTCAACAGGAGGAAGCTGATTCACGTGTTGATTGAGTACTATGATCGGGATGATGATAACTCTGTGACCATATATGTTGCATGTTTGATTTTGTTCATGTTTGCCACGTTCCTTTTTCCAGATTGTGCGTATTCTTTTCCAAAGGAATTGCTTCACTATGTTGAGTCATTAGAGGACACAAGATACTTCAACTGGTCAGATGCTGTTGCTAGGATGATATTGTTAAATATGGACGATGTCTTTCATAGGATTCAAAAGCGAAGAAATGGAGCAGCACGCATAACACTAGGATATTTAACATGATGTGTAGCTTGTTTATACGTAAGATATTTCTTAGATTTACATAATAAAAAATTTTATTATATATTGTTCTAAGATTTAATTATTTTCAGGTGTGGATGCTTGAATACTGTAGCAAAGAGCTAGTTGTGAGTCGTGATTTGAGACCAAGAATTAGGAAGTGGAGTGGAACAATAAAAGGGATGTCAAGGAAATTGGTTTCATTAAGCAATGACCAGGTATTTATATTACATAAAATTATTTGGTCATATTGTAAAGAGATAAATGAAAAATTCCAATAAATGAATTCATATGTAGATACTATGCAATGCTTTATAATAAATTATTTAATGAACTGTTAATAAAATATACTTTATTGATTTACACCAGATCTTGCCCAACATTCATCCAACAAAGAATGAGATAGTGAAGATAGCACCTAATGAGTATGTCTTCCCTTATGAAAAGTTCCTCTTAAGTGGCTTTTCTGTGAGGAGACCAGAAATAATAATTGAAGAGGTCATCCCAGTTCCATTAGATGGTCCACTTAGGAGAGGACGATTCAAGAAGGGTGTGTTTCATGCAATCGTGAGTGATGATGGGAAAGAAACTGAGGTTGAAAAGAAAATTACAACAAAAAAATGCTGTCAAGGTGAAACTTTGAAAATAGAAGTAACAGAGTTAAGAAATTTGATTGTGCAGCTTAGAGGGGATTCAAACAACACAGACAATGATGGTAGGATTGTTCGGTATGAAACTGAGATAATGAATTTGAAGATGGAAAATAAAGAGCTTAAAGAAGAAATTCTGAAGTTGGTGAATCATATAGAATCAGCACTTAGTGAACCATTGATAGAAAATGTGGAAAAGCATATTTCAAGCATTACAGTTACTGAAAGCATGGTTGAGACATGCGATCAACAAGGTAGGGATGATAAGGATACTTGTGAAAAAAATACCGAAAAAGATATGCTTGAAAAAGAACAAGCAGACATATCTTTTGAAGGAAAAGATGGAGATGAGGAAAAAATTGGAACTAATAAAATGGGTGAGGAAAGATTGGAGATGGTTCACGAAGAGTTGCCCAACAATGATGTTGAGAATGCAATGGATATACCTTCATTTGAACTTGAGTTTAATGAAGAAAGAAAAACATCATGTTCACTGATTAGTGAAACACCAACCAAAAGGAAGAGGGAAAAGACACAAGTAAATCCAAGCTCATTAGCAAAAAGAGTTAAGGAAAGGATGAAGGATATGGTTTGATCCTCAAGCGCATCACGGAAGCGTGTGCGTCGTATCGAATACGACAAAGAGCGACTAGTCAGACTAGTTGCTCGATGCAGCGGAATTTAAAAAATTTTATACGACGAAACCACATGATCCAAGAACACTTCTCGAATCGTTTCGTCTAAATCACAAACAAGTAATAGGATTACCTCTTGAAGCGTGGTTGCGATCGAGTCTCTAAACAAAGAGACCTCCTGTCTCAAGTCCGATCCGACGGAGGAGATGCTTGCGAGCGCGGGGATGAACCGCGTGCTTCTCGCAATCCATGTTGATGATCCAAGCGACGGATCTCCTGATCTCGACACACGAGATCCGACGTCTTCTTCACGAGCGAGGCGCACCGAAGGAGACGGAGATCTACGAGCAGAGCAACGGACAGCATAACGACGATGCCACGGCGATGGAGAACCTCTCCATGGCATCCATGGTGGACGGCCATGAGAGGGAGAAAGAGGGCTGACGTCTAGGGAGAAAGAGAGAGAGATGCTTCTCAAACATTTTGTGTTGTGTAAAATAGAGAGCATGGTATGCCTCTCTATTTATAGGGTTTTGGGATGCATGGATCTCTATCCATGTGACATATAAAATCAATGGATGAGATTGATTTATGTCAATCCAATGGCTAATATTGTTGTTGGTAAAACAAACAAATTTAGATCAAAATATATTTGAAAAAATCAAATACAAATTAATCCAAAATCAATCCAATAAATAAGGAGAGAATGTGCATGGAGATTTCATCTCCATGCACTTTCCATGTGGACGGCCACACATTCCTTTTGGGAATGATGTGCCGCCCCCCTCTTTCCATGGAGAGAGCAATCTCATGGAAATCCATGAGATTGCATATCTCCTTGAAAATCTCCTTTATTTATTTCCAACAATTTTTGTTGGCTTTTTATTCTTCAAAAATAATTCACAATTATATTTGAGAATATTGCAATCTTGCCATAGAAAAATTGTGAATCAAATTCACAACCCAAAACAACATATAATTTACATTGTCAATTAATTATACAATGTGTATCCAATACACATAATAATTAATCAACACATATAAATTATAATTAGCTCCCTCTAATACATTATAAATCACATTTATAATATATTATGAATAATTGGATAAACTATCCACATTATTCTTATCCATAACAATTAAATCACATTTATTTATATTGGATAACTTATTCTCATGTACTCAAATAATATGAATCACATTCACATTATCTACATATTTGATAATCAAATCACATTTAATTATCTAAGATAACTCTCTTTATAATATGAATCAAATTCATATTAATCTTGATAATTAAATCACATTTAATTATCCATTTTCCCAATGCTCGGATACATATATCAACAACGGAATTATCCATGAACTCTTTCAAGGATAATGCGCTTTCTCCGCGAATACTTGGAGATAAGGACAGGGCGATTGTATTGTTCCACGTATAGTGACATGGATATTGAGATCACATCTCAAATCCAGATCTCGGGCCTCCCATAGATGCTTGATTAAATCAAGACCGTAAATCTAATCTTCTCATTGCATCTGAATCACATTCAGATCAATGTCCAACATTTGGACTAAGATTAGATTACTTCTCTACTGAGAGGAGTCACTAAAATCCAGACCCATTTCATCACTCCTTAGGAATGGAAGCATCATGGTTATACAACCGTTTATGATCACATCACCCTCAGGCATTCCCAATATCTGTACATCCTGCATACTGGAAGACTCAGAATAAACCCGAAGTATTAGATCAACTTTGCACTGTCTACTTCAGGGTTCTATCAGTAAGTTTCTCATTCGATCATTGGGAGTCGGTATTGATCATGTACTTTCCAAAAGCATATATCATACCTAGGTCTTGATCATATACTTTCCAAAAGTATATATCAAACCAACAAATTCAGTCAAGCTTCCAAAGCGAGACGACCGTACGCACGGAATTTGATTCTTCCCAATATCTCATGAGTGAGCTCATGTCTTCCGGTTCAGTAGTGAACCTGTATGATCCCTTTGAGAGATCGCATTACTCATATGCCCTTATATGCACACCAGCGCGCCGGTATATAGACCTTGATTAGGTCATCAACCTATTGGTCTGCCAAATGTACATACTCAGACATATAGTAACACATCTGTCTCCGGTCAGAGGATGTGTGCCTATATCATGACAGCATATGATATAGGACTTTGGTTACCTCGATCTCGTTAAGTCAACTCTTTGACCTAACTCATCTGACACCTTCGAATCTCTATTCCTATGCAGAGGACCTGCATCAAGAGGTCGGTCAGATATCATCCTAAATGAGATAGGATTGCCATCTCCTACTCAGGATGGAGATCATCTCTTAATAATCATTTGACGGTGCTTGATGAGTCCTCAATCTAACTCATTAGATATCCATCTAAGCACCAGGCTCTATGATTCAATAATTGAATCAACAGCTGTATGATCATTAAGATGGCCATGGTACATAACCCTAATTGCACTAAGGGACCTATTATGCAAACTATGTACTCTTTATTTCAGATTAAGGAGTGAATTGCAATAACATTTATTGCATAATGGCTCGTCGTGGGCTCGCATGTCCAACAATCTCCCACTAGCCCAAAGAGCCATTAATGGGCTAATCATTTAAACCCACACTCATGTGACAATAATAGGCTATTTAGAAAATAGCTAGGTAAGTTGATCAGTCACTCCGTTCCCAAGAGACTACGGCAAGTCCTTTTACGGCACTTGCATATCTCCTAGTAACAGTGCTCGCATCCAATGCGAATGTTGCATCTCATGCAACCGATACTCAATTTTGTTGGTTATAGTGTCCTTGACACTACATCATATTAATTATCATAACCAGTATTCCCATAATCCTTATTAGAATACCTTCGAACCTGGAGATCACTATCTCCTAAGGTATCTACAGTTAAGACCCTTATAGATCACTATCTACAAGGTCTTAAACCTTTGAAGATAAGACTTTGAGATCACTATCTCTAAGTTTCATCATCTTTGAAGATATTGTTATTACTGCAACCAAGTGTTTTATTTCCAGAGTAGGATTAGTAACAGTTTACTATTCCCACTGCATGGCAGACATATGGCTTTTTGTACACATCTTGCATACACTTCAGCTTCTCGTAACTAATGCACAAGTGCAAGCAGTACTAGCATTCACTTCCTCAACTCTTTGAGGTGCTATCCCTCTAGACAGGTCACTACCACATCTTAAGGGAAGGAAGCTTTTCTTGAAATTTTCCAGAGAATGGAATAAGTCCAAGGTGTACTACTAATGCGACGGTCCCAATACCCTCTTCTCTTTGCTTCTGAATGACTTCAGAACTAAGATCTAAGAGGTATCCTTGAGAGCATATCTCGAGTTATGGGACAACCAAATTATAAAACACTTATTATTATTCTTATATTATTATAAATGATTAGAATAATATCTACATTTAGCACGATGAACACAATGGCACTCCCACTAAGCTTTACATGGTTCACCAAGATTTTAGCTGAAATCATAACATTTATAATTTCATCAAATCTTATGTTCCAACTACAAGAAACTTATTGGAGTCCAAAGATGGAGCTCTTCAGCTAACACATCTTGTTTTCCTCAACCATGAAGCCCTGGGGCTACTTCATATGAATATCCTCAGAGAGGTATTCATAGAGGAATGCAATCTTGACTCACATCATGAAGATGTCAAAGACAAGTTGTGTAGCTATAGTTTGCAATATTCTGATGGGTTAAAGCAAGGTCACTGGAGAGCAAGTCTTATTGCAAGCGATGCCTTCTCTTCGGTGTGTAGCTCATGGCTACGAACCGTGCTTTGAAGGTCTCTACCTTCTCATCAGGTTCCCTCTTTCTCTTGAAGATCCATTTACACCTTAATGGGTCTTACCCATATAGGTGGATCCTCGAGGGTCCATATACAACACTTGTATGTGAAGTCTACATTAGACTTTTTATTGCTAACATCCATCTTTCCATGTCATGATCCTCAGAAACTTCATCACATGAAGTCCGATCATTTTCACATGGAATACATCCTCAAACTTATTTGAAGAAGTATTAATGTTTCAACTTTAATTATTCTTTTAGTTTTTGATTTCAGGAGCCTCATTATCTTCTCAAGATTAAATGAGTTCCTACACTTTATTTTCATCTTGATTCTCAAGAGTCTGAACCTCTAAGAATCACATTCTCAGAGATGAGATACTTTAAGAATCTCAAGGTCATAAAGTAGGTATCTAATACCATCCTTTATTTTCCTAATGAAGTAGCACTCTCTGGTGCTAGATTCCAGCTTACATGCATGGAACCTTATTAAGTATATAATGTAGTCTCTACTACATACATACCTTGGAAACTAAGAGATAATTATGCTAGGATTAATCATTGATTAAATCATGTCACACATGATCAATTGTATCTCCCTACAACTCTATTGAGTCAAGGTTCATTAGGAGGATTGAAATAGAAATGATATTCACATCTCCATAAGGTATTCCTTGAATTCATCTAATAGGTACAAGCTACCTTGATTAGATCAAAATCATTTCATCTTCCTTCAAACTTTGGTTCTAAACTAAAATTGTGAAATCTTTGAACATTTCAAAGTTTTCTAAGTGAAGAGAAGAAACTTCATATCACAAATAATCATTAATAGATATCACATATCCATAATGTTTATTCTGATATAGATGATTCGCATACATCAATATGTATGAGATCTTGAATACCTTAACATCTTGCACCATTCCAAAAGAAGGGTGTATTGGACATTTTACTTTGAATACAATATTCATAACTATGCAAGTTTTGAAATTTTAGACATTCTAAAGTTTCATCTCTTACTTGTCCATTGATCTCATCAACAGACATATGTCCAAAACATTATGTCAGATCATTGTCAAATGATCTTTATCCTCCTATTGATCTTTAAAGGTTTAATTTTCAGTATTAGAAATCTTAATGAACCATTCATTAATTTTCTAATTTAGTGGAGTCCACTAGATGTAAGATTACTATCTGAAATATCTCCATCATAACTCTTTATGATAGGTCTATTCCAGATTTCATGTTTATTCCCAACATTTAGAAATAAACAATGAATGTATTCTAATATCTAGGTCATAGAGACATTCTCTAAGATTAAGGGCTCCCACTGAAAATATGAAGTCTATTGATCTCATGGAAATTGTTGCAACATTTACATCACTTTCAACATGGATGACCAATAAACCTTAAGATCAAATTTCTAATACATATGCAACCAATTGCAAGTGTGATTAGAAGACTGAGATACAATTATTAGACTTTATATTATCAAATAAGTAAGTCAATTTCAATGATTATATGTAGATTTTTCTGATGTACTATCCGATTCCTTTTCTAAGGATTCTAGATAGATTTGATAGTCATACTATCAACACATCAACTTATTGCAGTATTGGCATTCATCCAACTCTTTGGATGGAAGCAACAGAAGTACAATCAACTCTTTAACTATACTTCTTATTTGAGTTCAACCCATGCTTCCACTACGCTCCCTTTATCTCTAAGCAACCATTGCCCAAGACTAAAGGATCTCTTATCTCAAAATCAAAAATTTCAATATAAGAGTATTTCAACACTTATACATGCTTCATTAAATTCATACAATATGAATATTATGAAGCTTCATGAATGACTAGAGTAAAGATAGTAGAATGATGACACTCATCACCTACATCCATCCAAACTCTTAAAGCATAGGTTCAGGTAGGTACTCAAACAATTTGAATACATTATCTCTAATAGAGCTACCATTCTACATGATGTAGAGAACCATGTCATTCATGATTAAATGTCAAGAGCACATATGTATGCCAGAATATCTTTATTGATTTTATAAGGATTAATTTGATAATTACGATCATCATCGACATGTCACTTCAAAAGTACATTCGATAAGATCAAGACTTATAGAGACATACAAACCCTAGGGTTTTAGTCCTATTGTCTTATTTAATTATCACTTCTCATCATTATGAGGAAACTTGCACATTGCAACCACATACATTATGTGTCCAATCGCAAGTACAATATCTGGATCAAGGGTCCAATCCATGATATTCTACTGGTTATTAATGAGTATAACATTGAGTGGGTTTAATGAAGGATTATCTGAAATAAGTAATTTGCATAAGGGTATATATTTATATATATACATGTTTTACTTTGAATTAGGAATTTTATATCAAAGTTGTCTTGCCATGTCAACACTAAAAGTTCATTCCCTTAATCACTTTCAATGTAAGAGATATACTTACCATTATATCTCAAGCAAGATCTGGGATCTCCTTCCTTATCTTTGTTGCATCCCAATAATATGAGAACCTACAACTCGGATAAAAAGAAGCGGGAACACATTCCGCCTTGCAAGTCCAACTTGCATCTCTCAATTTGGTCTTTAACACCCGGGCCCACCACCCCTAAGGTGATGTTGACCCGTCATTAATTGAACCAACCGTCAACAGGAATACAACTCGCTATGCGCAATCCAATATCGCCCCAATAATATGAGGACCCGATATTGGGGTCACTACGCATACGTCCTTACTCTTTCGAGAAGCGACGAGCCCGATCCAAATGGATCATATGCAGGAGCTGTCACTTCGGACAGGCGTCTCCCACATATAACATCTAGCGACGAAACCCTTCGCCTTGACGGGAGACCATGGATGTCACTTATGTGATCCTCCATCTCTTATTCAAATTTAATTAATTACTATGAATGACATTCATACAATTAATTCTTCCAAGGGAATTATTAACTCTAATCATATTAGAGTATTCTTAATTGGCTATAATTAACTTAATCATATTAAATTAATTATCAATCCAATTCAATCAATCAAACTTAATTTTATGCTTGAATATATATATGGTATTATTCTCAAAGTACGTATTAATTCGTATTTTAATGATTAGAAAAATACATCTTAATCCCTCGGACATTATCCCGGCCCTACCCGTTGTCATGGCCAGTACCGGCGGGAGTGGGACGGACTGCATACGTTGCAACCTGCTACCCAGCGATCCCCGACTAGACACCATATCCGCCTCGGGAAAGGATAATGCCAAATTGATTAATTTGTACTTGAGATGATCATCGGTTCTTCAACCGAAATTATACCATATAGTAATCAAAACATTTTTGATTATAAGGAAATTTGCTAGACAAATTCCCAATCCTATTCAAGTAAGAAGTTTGATGATTGTGATTCCAATTATGATTTAGATCAAATCTAATCAATTAATTGATTTGGGCCAAGTCAATTAAGGAAATAATCATCTTCTAATATTTCTAAAAAATTTTCCATAATTATTTCTCGAAATTAACAATTAATTTCATTAATTGACAATCACTTAGGAAAGTAATTTCAGCAGTGACCCCTACTTACTAAAATTAGCATATCTCAATCAATTTAAATCCAAATTAAGCAAAGTCAATTTCTAAAGTTTGCTAATTTGATTTAGGACAGAAACCAAATGATGTTTCACGCATTTCGAGGCAAGTCTAAACAGCAATTAACATTTTAATCACGTTCAGATTTACAGTTCCCGCAACAGTGCATACATGTTCATTAAAACGACCATATCTAGAGCATACGAAATCCGATTTACGCAAACTCAGATCCTATGGTTTCCTTATTTAATGAGGAACAAAATTCAAGTGCTATTTTCGTGTTTAAACAATTTAAACAGAGTCGAAAAAATACACTAAACAGATCTGCGAAATCAAATGCGATAAAAACTTTCGCGACCTTAACGAACCCAAGTCGTCCTCGGTTAGCGAATCATATTCAAAACCATCGACCTAAGGCTCTGATACCACTTGAAGGATATGGTTTGATCCTCAAGCGCATCACGGAAGCGTGTGCGTCGTATCGAATACGACAAGGAGCGACTAGTCAGACTAGTTGCTCGATGCGGCGGAATTTAAAAAATTTTATACGACGAAACCACATGATCCAAGAACACTTCTCGAATCGTTTCGTCTAAACCACAAACAAGTAATAGGATTACATCTTGAAGCGTGGTTGCGATCGAGTCTCTAAACAAAGAGACCTCCTGTCTCAAGTCCGATCCGACGGAGGAGACGCTTGCGAGCGCGGGGATGAACCGCGTGCTTCTCGCAATCCATGTTGATGATCCAAGCGGCGGATCTCCTGATCTCGACATACGAGATCCGACGTCTTCTTCACGAGCGAGGCGCACCGAAGGAGACGGAGATCCACGAGCAGAGCAACGGGCAACATAACGACGATGCCACGGCGATGGAGAACCTCTCCATGGCATCCATGGTGGACGGTCATGAGAGGGAGAAAGAGGGCTGACGTCTAGGGAGAAAGAGAGAGAGATGCTTCTCAAACATTTTGTGTTGTGTAAAATAGAGAGCATGGTATGCCTCTCTATTTATAGGGTTTTGGGATGCATGGATCTCAATCCATGTGACATATAAAATCAATGGATGAGATTGATTTATATCAATCCAATGGCTAAGATTGTTGTTGGTAAAACAAACAAATTTAGATCAAAATATATTTGAAAAAATCAAATACAAATTAATCCAAAATCAATCCAATAAATAAGGAGAGAATGTACATGGAGATTTCATCTCCATGCACTTTCCATGTGGACGGCCACACATTCCTTTTGGGAATGATGTGCCGCCCCCCCTCTTTCCATGGAGAGAGCAATCTCATGGAAATCCATGAGATTGCATATCTCCTTGAAAATCTCCTTTATTTATTTCCAACAACTTTTGTTGGCTTTTTATTCTTCAAAAATAATTCACAATTATATTTGAGAATATTGCAATCTTGCCATAGAAAAATTGTGAATCAAATTCACAACCCAAAACAACATATAATTTACATTGTCAATTAATTATACAATGTGTATCCAATACGCATAATAATTAATCAACACATATAAATTATAATTAGCTCCCTCTAATATATTATAAATCACATTTATAATATATTATGAATAATTGGATATTACTATCCACATTATTCTTATCCATAACAATTAAATCACATTTATTTATATTGGATAACTTATTCTCATGTACTCAAATAATATGAATCACATTCACATTATCTACATCTTTGATAATCAAATCACATTTAATTATCTAAGATAACTCTCTTTATAATATGAATCAAATTCATATTAATCTTGATAATTAAATCACATTTAATTATCCATTTTCCCAATGCTCGGATACATATATCAACAACAGAATTATCCATGAACTCTTTCAAGGATAATGCGCTTTCTCTGCGAATACTTGGAGATAAGGACAGGGCGATTGTATTGTTCCATGTATAGTGACATGGATATTGAGATCACATCTCAAATCCAGATCTCGGGCCTCCCATAGATGCTTGATTAAATCAAGACCGTAAATCTAATCTTCTCATTGCATCTGAATCACATTCAGATCAATGTCCAACATTTGGACTAAGATCAGATTACTTCTCTACTGAGAGGAGTCATTAAAATCCAGACCCGTTTCATCACTCCCTAGGAATGGAAGCGTCATGGTTATACAACCGTTTATGATCACATCACCCTCAGGCATTCCCAATACCTGTACATCCTGCATACTGGAAGACTCGGAATAAACCCGAAGTATTAGATCAACTTTGCACTGTCTACTTCAGGGTTCTATCAGTAAGTTTCTCATTCGATCATTGGGAGTCGGTATTGATCATGTACTTTCCAAAAGCATATATCATACCTAGGTCTTGATCATATACTTTCCAAAAGTATATATCAAACCAACAAATTCAGTCAAGCTTCCAAAGCGAGACGACCGTGCGCACGGAATTTGATTCTTCCCAATATCTCATGAGTGAGCTCATGTCTTCCAGTTCAGTAGTGAACCTGTATGATCCCTTTGAGAGATCGCATTACTCATATGCCCTTATATGCACACCAGCGCGCCGGTATATAGACCTTGATTAGGTCATCAACCTATTGGTCTGCCAAATGTACATACTCAGACATATAGTAACACATCTGTCTCCAGTCAGAGGATGTGTGCCTATATCATGACAGCATATGATATAGGACTTTGGTTACCTCGATCTCGTTAAGTCAACTCTTTGACCTAACTCATCTGACACCTCCGAATCTCTATTCCTATGCAGAGGACATGCATCAAGAGGTCGGTCAGATATCAGCCTAAATGAGATAGGATTGCCATCTCCTACTCAGGATGGAGATCATCTCTTAATAATCATTTGACGGTGCTTGATGAGTCCTCAATTTAACTCATTAGATGTCCATCTAAGCACCAGCCTCTATGATTCAATAATTGAATCAACAGCTGTATGATCATTAAGATGGCCATGGTACATAACCCTAATTGCACTAAGGGACCTATTATGCAAACTATGTACTCTTTATTTCAGATTAAGGAGTGAATTGCAATAACATTTATTGCATAATGGCTCGTCGTGGGCTCGCATGTCCAACAAAGGAGAGAGGCAACAAGAACAAGAACAGAAACTGCATACAAGGATCAAATGAAGAACAATGATCTGAAGAATAAATCGACAAAGAAGTCATCAAAGAATGCATCAAAGACGTCAGAACTTCATGATCATGCTGACTCGGAATCAGAGGTAAGAAAATAACTAAGAAACTATATAATATATTTATATAACGATAAAAATTATTCTGTGCAGTATCTTTGCGACGCTCCGACAGATTTCATAGGATATGAATTCATAACATCTGAAGAGAAGGAAATAATTCAGAGATTCCTGAGTGATCCAGCTGACAAGTACATTTCTTTTATTATCTTACTACTGGTTCAATTATTAATAGATATTATTAAACTATTGGTTAACCATATAATTACAGGTTAAATCAAATTATCATTCACCGTACAAGAGTTACTACAAAGGGAGGGAAATACATAACTTCTTGTACGAGAAAATGATTGAAGACTTGGTATGTTTATACCTGTTTTCTATAACAAATAAGGATATAATGAACAACTGTAATTATGAGTAAGACAACTATTTAAAAAAAATGTCTGAACCTTTGTAGATAATCGAGATGTATATGGAAATTGTTTGTCATAACCACCGTAAGGATGAAGGCATAATTCCATTCATATTCACTTCGATTTACAAAATGGTAAGTCAGTGAAAAACTTGATATATACAGGTATAAACAAATAGAATGCTAACTAACATATTACATCTAAAACTGCACAGCAATTCTTCATCAACAATGTTGAAGCTGGAACAGACGAAGAGTTCAACAACTTGGAGAAATTATATGATGACCCTGATGATCTTATTGGATTATCAAAAGTATTCACGGTCATTCATACAAGGAATCATTGGCACTTGCTTGTTACAGATTTGGAAACAAAGAATTTTTACTCTTACAACTCAATGAAAGGCAACAAATTCCACAAGAAAGATCTTTACAAATGGGTATTGAAAATTTAAATAGATCTTAAATTTATATTATATCATTCTATTAAATTTACTTATCTAACTACAATCTTATTTTCAGATGGGATGGTTCAAAGAATACTTCAGCACAACACATTTGGGAGATAGCGTTTTCAATTGGGGTCTAATATTTGTTGAAGACTGCCCTCAGCAACCTGCACAAAGCTTGGACTGTGGAATCTATGTCATGAAGATGGTCGAGTACTTATGCGAAGGAAAAGCATTAAACTCCAGTTACGACGACATCCCGCGATTCAGAGCAGAAATTGCTTGCCAACTGTTGCGCACTAGCAGGGTGGAAAATTCGAGTTTCAAATGATGCAAAACCTTAACTTAGTTTTTTATGATACATTAGCTATATGTTATCAGTAGTTGGACAATGGATAGAAACAATGTTACTCCATATATTTTTGATTCTAAACTTAGCACGTAGAACTGATTGCATATTTTGGGCCATTTTTGACCTTTATGATGAAAATGGTTATTGCTTTCTGCACATTTAATGAATTTGAGATTGAGGGAACTGACAAGGTTTGTAATCTGAAGAAGTATATATCTTTATGATATATTACAATGTTAAATAATTGTGAATTATAAAATGTTAAGATAACAATACATCTATATGTTATTCGTTTTTTAAAGTAAATCAGTGGAAGGACCACTAAGTTCAGGTGATTAAATGTTGTTGATAATTTATGGCATCGATTTGAATTCTTAAGTAAAATATTAAAATTTGTTTTTACATTTTTACAAATATGGAAAAAAATATTATTTAATGGATGTTAATGGTATAAATGAATCTGTTTATCACTTAGTCCTGGTATATTGACATGTTTATCGTATAAATTTTGCAATATTTAAGTTATATATGAATGTTGAAATGATTCATACAGTAATGTTATATCATTGTGCAATATAAACTTTTAAAATAACCATAGATCTATATGTTATTCTTTTTAAAAAGTAAATCATTGGAAGGACCAATAATTTCAGTCGAAGAGGTGCTGTTGAAAATTTATGGCAACGATTATAATTCCTGAGTAAAATATTAAAATTTGATATTGCTTTTTTAAAATTAAGGAAGAAATATTGCATACACGATATTAATGGCATCATGAATCTGTTTATGGGTTATCACTGGTATATTGACAGGTTTACGTTTGGAATTTGGAATATTGAACTTATATATGAGAGTTGATATGATTCATTCAGTAATCACTGGTAAGACAACCATATATTAAAAGAGTTTGGAATTTAAAATACAATGAATGATATACATTGATTGGAAAAACAAGCACATGTACAGAATATATAAAAAACAGTTGAATGCGAACAAAACAAACATTAAAAACTAAACACTGTTTTATACAATAATAGTTCGAAATTTGAATACATTGTTTTCATTATAAACATTGGAAATGTCTTATAAAAACAATCTGTGTTTGCTCATTGTAGCGGAATATAGCTGTAGTTTGCTGATAACAGTATCTTCCTGGAATTTGATGCATCCTCGGAGTATTTTAAGCATTTCCTGAAAAACAATAACAATTCTGTGAGAATAACATCAAATCTGACCAAGAATACTTTTGAAAATATAAATGAAATGATAAAATAATATACAATACAAAGTACCTTATTAGATTCCTATCAAAAAACCAATACACTGAAAATATAATTTTAGGAATCATTGTCTCCGGAGCTCATTGATGAATCACTGAGAAGAATATCATTAAACATATAAATTATCTTATTAATGAAGATTATATTAAATACATACTAACCAATTGAAACATATAAATAATCACATGTTAGTAGTTTGCAACTTGTTTGAAGGGCAGTTGCGAGAGTCGTGCCCAACATTGTACTTGCCACATGATTTGCATTGCCTCCCTTTGTTTCTCCTGAGTTCATTGGTTGGCCTTTGTCGATTACCACTACCCTTAGGTCTTCCACCACGACCACTTCCTTTCGTTCTCGCAGTGTTGGGTTCACGTATAATTGGAGCATTGGCAATAGAATTTATCTGGCTAGAGTTGTTATCATTCAAATTATTTTGCTGTGATAAGCTAATATTTTGGAGCTGTGAAATAAGACTTTTAAGTTTCTTTTGAGTAAGATCGAATGAAGAAGAAATATCAATTGACAAAGCAACAACATTGGAGCATAATCTATTCAACTCACCAGCCCTTTCAATTTGAACATTCCGATTGTAAAGTGGATAATTTCCAGATTTCTTAACATTCTTTGTCCATCTTTTTAATATGTATCCACTGTCTAGAATCTCAAAATTTCTTGTCTTAAAAATAGCAAACAAGTGTCGACAAGGTATACCTTCGTATTCCATCTTGCCACAAGAACAAACAAATAGATTTGAGTCTGTATAAAATGAAACCTCCCTGCTTTTTTCAGATCAACCAATCTTGTTGACATTATAGATTATTCTGCAGCTGGAGCTCTCAGATATTACAACATTCATCTCAATACCTTTCTTTAGCTGCTTACGAACGACATAGAACATAGTCTTTGTATATACCTGCCATAATTGATCTTCCATCTTCCATGTGGTGTCCGTAATTGGTTTCTTCTGATCTGAATCATTATCCAAGTCGTTGTCGCATTCTCTAAGCCTCTTAAGTGAAGTCTGAAATCTGAAGATGAATTCAAGTAGTGAATTTTGCTTAATTATGTGGCTTTGGAGAAAAGCATTCATACTCTCGTTGCGTTGGGTGCTCCGCATTCCTGCAAAAAATTTATCCCTCATGTATATATCAAGCCACTTATGTCTTATGCTGAACTTTTCGGCCAACCATCCATTATCTGATAAACCAAATTGATCAATTGCATCTACCCATCCATTTTTAAAAAGCTCAATAAAATGAGTACGCCAGACAAGGTCAGAAAAAGTTTTTAATGCTTTATCTATATCCTGTATACGACCAAGCTTTGTCTTTAACTTTGACATTATGTGTCAGGCACATAGCTTGTGAATAGTATTTGGAAAGGATACTAGAATAGCAGCGTGTATAGCAGGGTCTTCATCAGTAACAATAGATATAGGGTGTTTTCCCATTGCCTCGATGAATTTGTCAAATAACCAAACAAAAGATTCGGTATTTTCTCTATGTAAAAATGCATTTCCAAAAATATGGTCCTGTTATGATGATTGACACCACAAAATGATCCAAAAACAAGCTTGTATTCGTTAGTCCTGTAGGTGGTGTCAAATGTAATTGCATCGCCAAAAAGTTTGTAGTCAGCAATAGACTCAGAATCAATCCAGATGCAATGAGTAAGCTTGTTTTCCTCATCTGTTTTGTAGGAATAGAAGAAGTCAGGAGTCTTCCTTTGACAATTGCGTAAGTGTTCAAGTAGTAGATGATCATCATAACCATTTTTGTTTTTCTTTTCAGTTTTATTTAGATTGTATATATCACGAACAATACCACCAGCTTGACTATTAGTGATAAAACCATTGTCGATGAAAGCTGATTGCTTGGATGTAGAAATATTAACATCAGTCATTGATTTCACAAGCAACTTCGTAGCCCTTAAAAACCTTCTATTCGGTCTCAAATAACGTCGTTTAGAGGGCGTTACAAGGTTGTGATTATGATCTTCACTGAATTTAACAACAATCCAATCACCTTCTTCACGCCTATGACGAATAGCAAGCATTGCATTGCATCCAGTTATAACTAAACCAACTCTACGTTCTTCATGATAAAATTCAATATCATCACTGTAATCGCTATCCACTGAAACACGTACTTTCCGATTGCTCTTAAGAGTAGAGAAACCTTGTTTCCGAATTTCTTAAAAATAACCATCTTTTCCTTTGTTACTCTGTTAACATCGTGACGTGTACTACTCTTTCTAACATTAAATCCAACAATAGTAGCATAAGACTCATATAACTGGTATGCTTGTTCAATAGATCCAAGAGTCATTCCAATGATTGGCGTATATGGATTTTCATATTCAGTGGACCTTTGTGGTGTAGGGCAGTCTTCTGTAAATAAAAACTAATTATAAAGCATATTATTGACTTTATAACCTTTACTGAAATTTATATAATGTGATATGATTTAATGTAATTCGAATTAGATATTACAGCCCACCTGCAATTGATAACGTAATAAAATATTGAAGATGTTCAGTACTTATTATTATAATGATCTAAACTTTAAATATATATGTAATTTATTAAAATAAAA
Source organism: Ottelia alismoides (assembly GCA_037367405.1). Classification (NCBI taxonomy): domain Eukaryota; kingdom Viridiplantae; phylum Streptophyta; class Magnoliopsida; order Alismatales; family Hydrocharitaceae; genus Ottelia; species Ottelia alismoides. The sequence goes on along the minus strand of JAZKJV010001124.1, from coordinate 145,971 downwards.
TGCACAAATTTTAAAATATTTACTATATTTCTAAAATTAACAAAAATTTTGAAAAAAAAAATAATTTACGAAATGATTCTATGAAGATGTCATGTGCGAAAAAGAAAAATATAACATATAAAGAGTATAATACGTTAAAATACTGTTGAATGTAGATAAAAACATTATTAAAATAACTATTGATTTTATTAAACTATTATAGTTTTATTTAAAAAAAGAGTATTAATTTTAAAAAATATACTGGTTATTTCAAAATAATTTATGCCTAAAATAAAGACAAATAATAATTTGTAAAAATTACCTACAACTTCAAATATATATCGAATATTATTAAAAAAAGAAAAATACTTAAAATAATGGCTTCTAATTAAGTATATTAGGAAAACATTGAAAAAAAATTATCAATTTCTTACAACATCTATACATGAAAAGAAAACATTCTGTACGAACCTTTGATGACCGAAAAACCCGAGCAACTAAGGTAAAGAAATAGAACTAAGGTCGTTGCGACCTTAGTCGCTCAAGAGTCCCTCGGTCAAACAAGAAAATGTAAAACATACCACCAAAATCAAATCAATATCAAATAAAAGCGATAGCGGTCCTGGCTATTGGATTAGCCTGATATAGCGACCAGGGTCGGACTCAGGGAGCACGTGATGGCCTTGCAGCCTACGAAGTAGTCTCAAAAAGGAATAAAATAAAATGAAATTCTTTTGGTGGATTTTAATTTTTATAGATTTTTTTTGGATTTTTAATTAATGAAGAAAACAAGAAAACAAGGGAAACAACCAACTCCAAGCAATTATTTAATGCATCAAAAATCAATCAAAAATTCAGATAAAAATGTTTTTGTGTATTTTATGATTTTTACTATTTTTAATGAATTTTTGGTATTTTTCTGATTTTTATTTAATTTTCTAAAAATAAAACAATGTAAGAAAATGGAGGTACTGTCCAGTCAGGAGTAAAAGGCTAATTTAAAATGCAAAAAAGCCTATCTAACTCCTGGAGGTAATTTTCCTATAAAATAGAAAGTCTAAGGAAAATTAAGGCACCAGAATTATTATTTTTGGATTTTTAGATTATTTATTAGAATTTTTATGAGGTTTTTAGTGTTTTATAATTTTATGAGTTTTATATAACGAAAAATGACCAAATTTGGTCAGAATATCAAACAAGCCAAAATACACAGTAGCTAATTTTTTGTAATTTTTAGATGAGTTTTAATATTTTTTTGTGAATTTTTAAATCAGACAGTAAAGAAAAAGTCTGTTTTTGAATTTTTAAAAATATCAAATAAAATCCAAAATGTCTCCAAAAATTCTAGAAAATTTTACAACATGGCAGGAGCCATGTGTCCAATTCTCATTGAATTCGGAGTAAGTTTGATATTTTATTCAAAATTAAAACCTAGGTACAGTGCATAGGGACCTGTACGCAAATAATGAAAGTTCTGGGGGGTCAGGTGCAAAAATCCCATAAAGTCACGCGCGAAGTGCGTGTCTGGGGCACTCAGGGACCTATTTGCAAACAAAATAAGGTTCTGGGACTAATTGGTAACAGGTACCAAAAGTCCGAGGTCCTTACTTTAAATTACCCACAAATAAACGCACATGCGCAAATAAACCACGCACAGGGGTATAATTGCAATTATCTAAAAAGATTCAGTCATTCATTAACAATCCAGAACTACAGAGCTAAACATGCAAATAGCCCAAAAGAACACGTGTCGAAGCACGTGACACACTACACACAGGGGCATACATGCAATAAGAAAACAAGACAGGGTCCAAAGTGCAAAAGTACCAACGTAAATAAAATGCTAAAAATATTTACAGGACTGAAACAAAACTAAACTAAAGCTAAGGGCCTAAGGGATAATTTACCCTTTATTAAGTAGGCTGTCAGATGGGCGCCACGTGTGCTGATCGACGGCTGGGAAGGGGTGGCGCCCTAAAGCTGGCGTCCTCGTGCTGATCGGACGGCGGTGGCCTCGCCACGTGTGGAATCGGTCGGCTCTGATGCGCTGGGGCTGACGCTCGTCGATCGACGGTCTGGATCGATCCTCCCACAGATCTGACGGTGCTGGCGCTCCTGAGATGGATGGCTCGGATTGAATCTGGAGCTGGAGGTCGATCCAACGGTAGCTGAAGGTCGATGAAGAACTGATGGCCGGCGAACTTCGTCGGCCCGCTACGCGCACTACCGGCCTCCTCGCGGGGCTCTGATGATCGGCGAAGACTCGTCGTGGACTCCCGCGTCAAACGGTGCTCTCCGATGGAGCAACAGAGCTCTGAGGAGCTTGGTTGGCTCTGGCGGAGGGGAAGCTCCTGGCTCGAGTTCGAGGACCTCAGACAGTCCTCGTTGTACCTGCAAAAGGGCACCAGAAGACTCGCAGGTCGAGGGCCAAGTGCCTCGACCCCGTTAGGAGGGGTGATAGTGAACGGTGAGGCGGGGCGATCGAGCTCCGACAAGGTGTGGATGGTGGAGCTCGAAACCCCAGCTCCTGTGCGAGCTGGGTTGAGTGGAGGGGCGTAGAACGTGTGCGGGAAGAAGGCGAGTGTGATGGTGCGGTCCGATGATCGAATGGAAGGGGGAGATGGCCGGAATCGATGATGGTCGGCGACGGTGAGATTTGGGCGAAACAAAAAATTGAAGAACAGGAAAAGGAAATAGGGCTACCTAGGTGGTCGAGTCGACTGGGGATGAGCTGCTGGTGCTCTGGTCCTTGCCTCGCGGGTCGTTGTGGCCCGAGGCTCAGGCTCCTGCTTCAGGCGGAGCACGGCGGCGCTAGCTCGCCGGATCTAAGGTCCGGTCACCTACACCTCTCTTCAACACCACCGACGGAGAGCTGTCTCCTCAGGGAAGGCCGTGGAGGTCACGGGACTGCAAGGTGGGGAGCCAGAGATATGGAAAATGGAGGCGGAGCTCGGCTTTTATGCGGTGGAAGGTCCGGGAAGAATGGCTCGGGTCCGGCTCGATGGAGCACGGATCCCTAGGCTGAAGATCGGGCGAGGTTCCCGGATCATAGGAGAGTGATTAGGACCCTGGGTTTAGGTGCGAGGTGGTCGGGTTTAGACGCCAAAATAAGGAGAAGTCGGGTCGAGCGTCTTAAACTCGTGGGAAGTGGTCCACAGGGGGGAGTTGACCGGGCGGTCAACATCCCCGTGGACCAATGGGAGGCAGCCATCTGGAAAAGATTTGGAAATTCAATTAAAAATAGTAAATGGTTGATTTAGTAAAAACTCAAAACATGAAATATTTTTGTTTTAATTTTTTCTATTTTTTGGTGATTTTTAATTAATTTTTCAAAATAAAAATAGGATATTTACACTATATAGCTATATATAGGTATATATACAATATAGGATTTTTATTTTTAAATTTTAATTAGTTATTTTTATACATTTTTATTCCCATTTCATATTTTATTTATTTATAGCATAAAATAAGGAATAAAAAGGTATTTTTATTTTATTTTTATTATTTATATACAAAGGTGAAATAAATAGATATATACATCTATATACATAGTATATTTACAATATTATTTTTGATTTTTAATTTTGTTCTTTTTATTTTGTTTTTGTTTTTGTTGTTTTTATTTTATTTATTTACATCATAAAAGATAGAATATTTACAAAATTTTTGGAATTTTAATTTATTTATTTATAGGGTGAAATAAATATGGATGTGGTAGTATGTACATGATGAATATATACACAAGTGACTCTTTTTATTTTCTTTTCAATTTTTCTATTTTTGTTTTGATTTTTATAATTATAAATATATACAATATATACAATCCACTTTTATTCTATTTTTAGAGGAAAATATATTTATTATATTTACAAATATATTTACACACATGAGCCCCTATCTCCCCCTACTTTGGCTTTTATGCGGTCAGGCCCATGCTGAGCCCTCCCTTGGGTTAGGTTGCTCAATATTTATTCTAAATATTTTCTCTTTTTCTTTTTAATCGTTATTCTTTATTTTTGCACAAAAACATGTTAATTATTACTTTTTACACCATGCATGCTTTTGGTAATTATTTATATTTACAAATATATACATGCATTTGCAAAGGTTTTTGTAGCTAAAATATAAGAATAAAGAGTGATGAATGAGTATTCATCACCCCCTATACTTAACTTTGTTAGTCCCTTAGCAAACACTTATTTGAAAAAGAAGTGAAAAAGAAGAAAGAAAAAGAAAAAGAGAAGAATGTACATGGATCAAGGTTGATTATTAAACTTGCCTTCATTAAATTGAATTATGGAGCTTAATCAGATCTTTGGATTATTAATGTGTCGGAACCTTATTTGGACTTAAGCTTAAAACTCAACAGCCTCTAAGTTCCACTAATCTCTAATCAAGACTCCTCAATGCTCCAGATCAGAACAAGTCATCAATCACAAACCCTGAAGACCATGAATCTTTCCTTGTCCTGTGAATGTGAGGTATAAGCTCTCCACCTCAGAAATAGCAACTTGACAACCCTCCCCAACAAGGTAACTCTATGACCCCAATCTGGCCACTCTTTCCTCGAGGAGCGGGGTATTCCCTTCTAAGTTCAAGTTCAACCGGCTCAAGAAGAGGGGGAAGAAGAGAATGGACCATGGCCAGTGTAGCCATGTATCCTTGAGAGCTTGACCAGTGTAGCCAAGTCTCCCTGCTGCAAGCTACATAAAGTGGATCATGAATCTCAAGCTTTGCTTATTGCACTCTATATACATACTCCGGTGGGATTGTCATTTTCTATCAGACCCACCACTTTTTTGGAGTTATTTTCTTTTTGCATTTTTTTTCAAGTGCATCTATACATCATATACATGTGCAGCATATATACAAGGAGTTTTTCCTCTTGAGCCAGTAGACTATCCCTCTTTTGAAGCTTTATTGCAACCCACAACTCCTGTCGTTAGACCTCATGGCAACCAGACCAAGTTGAGACGCACTTCCTTCACTAAAAGAAGAAGAGAGGTTCCGCCTAGAAGTACTACCCTCATATGCTACCCCAAGTCAAGGAAGACTGCCTCCTCACCACCTCATCCGTAGAGAGCTCGGTGCAAAGTGCTGGTGTCCAAGTAAAGCCATTGTCCCTATGAGTCATGTATTGTTGTTAAGTTCTCTACTTAGGCTCATTGAGATGACATGTGATCATAGCCTAGTGGACTCAAAGAATTAAGTCACCATGAAGCTGAAAAGCCTTAAACCTAAGCCCTATAAGGTTCCTCTTATAAATTAGGTGGATTAAGATCTTAATCAAGCTCCATTTCCCAATTTAATTCTAGGATAGTTTAAATGTCAACTATAATCCAGAAAAACTATATACATATGTACAAAAGATGCTATTTACACAAATTTTACAAACATGCAAAATTTTTGAAAAATGTTTTGAAATCATGTATGGATGAATGCATGAAGTGCAAGTTTTGCAAAAGTATTTACACATATTTACACAAGATTTTTGCAAACTTTTGATTTTCAAAACATTTTGGAAAAATTTTGTACTATATACATAATTTTGATAAGAAAATATTTACACAAGCTTTACACAAAAGATTTTTGAAAACATTTTTACAAAAATAATTTGTACACTAGCTATTTATGTGCAAATAAAAGAATGATTATGTACATGAAAAATTTTTAATTTTTGTGATTTTTAGGGTTTTTAGCCATTTTATTTATTAACACACTCACACAAAGTACGAGTTATGGCTAAAGTATATATGAAATATATACACACCCCCCTATACTTAGCTCGAACGATGTCCTCAGAGTCAAGAGCGATGAAGAAGACATACTCGTGCTATGTATAGGGAAGTGAAAAGAAAGGCTATATACAAAGATGAATGAATGAATAGAAAGTCAAGAAGATCTCGGCTCTTCCCCCTAGACTTAGGATCAAGTAATCCTAAGTATAGCAGGCTGTACACAAAGGGAAAACCGAGTGGAGAATGTACGGGGTCTACCCCCCCCCTATACTTAGGGTAAAATATCCCTAAGTATGGGCAACAACAATAGGGGTAGACAGAAACAAAAGAAGACTCAAAGGTCCCACATCCCCCCTATACTTAGGGTAAAGTACACCCCAAGTATAGCATAATCAAAGGATGAATAAAGGGATGTGGGACTAAAGAATGTGATGATATGGACATCTGGATCTATACAGGTCGGAAGATCAGTGAAAACCAGGCGTGAGATGCAATAGATGTGAGTCCACATCTCACGCAAAATGAATCGGGGCAACATCAACGACCCGCGGCTCATGATCTAGAAATGGCTTGAGCCGCTGACCGTTCACTCGAAAGGTACTCTCAGAAGACAACTCTGATATATCAATGCTACCGTTGTCGTGTACCTTTCTCACCAAGTAAGGTCCCTTCCACTTGCTCTGTAGCTTCCCTGGAAATAGGCGAAGCCTCGCATCAAACAGCCATACTCTCTGTCAAGGCTCAAAATGCTTGTGGCTGATGTGAGAATCATGCCACTCCTTCACTCTCTCCTTGTAATGTAGGCTGTTTGAGAAGGCGGTATCTCTAATCTCCTCCAAGGCTGCTAACTCTGCCCTCCTCTGGTCTCCTACACCATCTGGATCCATAATTATCTCAGTAACTACCCAAAGTGACCTGTGTCTCAGCTCAACAAGCAAATGGCACGGCTTGCCATATACGAGGCGAAAGGGAGATGTACCCAATGGTGTCTTGAAAGACGGCCTATATGCCCACAAGACCGAGTCCAAAAGCTGTGACCAATCCTTTCAGTCAGGGCGGACGACTTTCTGCAGAATAGTCTTGATCTCCATGTTCAACACCTCGACTAGACCATTCGTCTGTGGATGGTAAGGTGTAGCAACACGATGGTCTATGTCGAACTCGCTAGCAAGGGCCTTCACCTGGTCGTTGATGAAATGAGACCCCCCATCTAAAATCAATACTCGAGGTACCCCGAACCGCGTGATGATGTGCTTCCTCAAAAATCTGCAAACTATCCTCGCATCAGCGGCTCGGGCGGGGATAACCTCAACCCAACGACTAACATAATCTATGGCCAACAGAATGTACTCAAATCCCTGACTCTTAGGGAATGGACCCATGAAGTCGATGCCCCATGCGTCAAAAATCTCACAGAAGTGAATGGGCTGCATCGGCATCATATCACGTTGTCCACAAGTGCCCATCCTCTGACAGTCAGTACACCTCTTCACGAACTCATCAGAGTCCTTGAAGAGGGTAGGCCACCACAAGCCGGATTGGAGCACTTTCTGTGTCGTTCTCCTCCCAGAATGATGTCCTCCTGCCTCAAGCTTGTGGTAGTAAGTGAGGACGCTATGGTGCTCCTTCTGAGGAATGCACCGACGCCAGACGCTATCCCCTCCTTCGTGGTAAAGGATGGGATCCTCCTAGTGGTAGGACTTGGCCTTCGCGAGGAAGGTCTCAAGCCTCTGCCTAGTCCAATCTTGTGAGACTTTCCCAGCAACGAGAAAGTTCACAATATCGGCATACCACGGGAGTGAGGAGATAGCAAGGATCGCCTCATCTGGGAAGGTCTCACAAATGGGATCAATATGCTCAGACTCCTCAGGCTGCTCTAAACGGGAGAGATGATCCGCCACCATTCTTGACTCCAGGCTTGTCCTTGATCTCAATGTCGAACTCCTGGAGTAGAAGGATCCATCTAGTCAGTCTGGCCTTGGCATCCTTCTTTGCCATGAGGTATCGGATGGCGGTGTGATCAGTGTATAGAGTCACTCTAGATCCAATGATGTAAGATCTGAACTTATCTAGGGCGAACACTACGGCTAGCATCTCCTTCTCTGTGACTGTATAATTCCGCTGCGCGGAATCCAATGTGCGGCTAGCGTAGTGGATAGCAAAGGGGACTCCATCCCTCCTCTGTCCCAGCACGGCCCCCACGGCAAAATCGGAGGCATCCGTCATGATCTCAAATGGGAGAGACCAATCAGGCAGCTGAAGAACAAGAGCCTCAATAACACACTGCTTGAGAGTCGCAAAGGACGAAAGACACTTGTCATCAACAAGGAACTCGGTGTCTTTCCTTAATAGGTCAGTCAACGGCTGGGCAATCCTACTGAAATCATGTATGAATCGTCGGTAGAAACCGACGTGCCCCAGGAATGACCGTAACTGCCTCAAATTGGACGGCGGTGCGAGTTTTCTAATGACATCAACCTTGGCCAGATCAACCTCCATGCCCCTGTTGGAGATGATATGGCCAAGCACCGTCCCTGGAGTCACCATGAAGTGACTCTTCTCCCAAGACAACACCAAATGGACCTCTATACATCGCTGAAGTACTTGGTCTAGGCAGTCAAGACAGGAGTCGAATCCGTCGCCGTAAACCGAGAAATCATCCATGAAGACCTCCAAACACTCCCCTACCATGTCCAAAAAGATCGACAGCATGCATTTCTGAAACGTCGCAGGGGCATTGCATAGCCCAAATGGCATGCGTCGGAAGGCGTATGTGCTGAAGGGACAGGTAAAGGTGGTCTTCTCCTGGTCCTCAGGAGCGATGGCCACCTGGTTGTAGCCCGAGTACCCATCCAGAAAACAATAGTGGCTCTTCCCTGCCAGTCTCTCAATGATCTGGTCAATAAAAGGCAGGGGGAAATGATCCTTCTTGGTGGCCTGGTTGAGTCTCCTGTAGTCAACGCAGACCCGCCAAGAAGTGGGTACTCGTGTAGCAATCTCCTCTCCCGACTCACTGATCACAGTCGTGATGCCCGTCTTCTTGGGCACCACATGCAAGGGGCTGACCCACTTGGAGTCGGAGATGGGGTAGATAAAATCGGCGCTCCACCATTTCGAGATTTCCTTCATGACAACCTCTCTCAGATTGGGGTTCAGCCGCCGCTGGAACTCACGCGACGGCTTCGCCTCATCCTCAAGATAGATATGGTGGGAGCACAGGGCCGGACTAATCCCCTGGAGATCTGCTACGCTCCATCCGATTGCCTTGCGGTTCTTTTCAAGAACCCCCATCAGTCGGGATTCTTGCTCTCCAGTCAGATCGGCAGAGATGATGACTGGGTACATCTCAGGCTCACCCGCAAGGAATCGATACTTCAGCGAAGTAGGGAGCGGCTTCAGCTCTGGACAGCTGGGTGCTGGCAAATCTGGCTTCGAAAGAAGCGTCGTGTATGCTGCCAAATCTGCCCGGGAGAATGAGAACGTACTCTCGCAAACTGGATCTGAAGAAGGCTGCTCAACTGAACTGTCTCTGATCTGCTCAACATCTACCTCCTCCTCAACTGTAGGCTCAGTGGAACTCAGGTCTGGCATATAATCCTCGCAATCTGCCCAATCAGACTCTGAATCCGAGGGATCTGCATCAAACAAGGTGGCATCAATACCACCATCATCACAAAACTCCGTGCCGCGGTCAAGAACCTTCTCTGCTGCCACTGAAGTATCCTGAAACAGGAATGTGCTCTCTAGGCTCTCCTCTACTATCATCTCTGCATCAACGGTGTCTGAAAATGAGAGGATGGCCTGTGCTGCTGGGTCTGCCCAAACTGCCTCATCGTCTGTGATCACAAAGTCACAATCCTGGTGGATGTCTTGCTCTGCCTCTGTCAGCTGCTCTGCATCAGAAGTGGTCTCTGAGCATGATCTCTCTCTGGCTCGGCTGTCCTCGATCGTCTCTATTTGTACACTTTCGCCCTCGACGCGAAAGTATACCTTCCCGCTATCATGGTCAGTCACGACCTTGGCTGTGGCCAAGAACGGACGATCGAGAATGATGAGGGTATCGGTCACTGAATCAGGGATCTCCATGTCCAACACTACGAAGTCCACGGGGAATTGCAGGCCCTGAATAGTGACGACAACGTCTCTCAACAACCCCTTCGGCCTCTTGACAGATCGATCAGCAAAATGAAGGACTGTCCTGCTCTGTCTAAGAGTGCCCAACTCGAAGCGGTCGAGAAGGGCTGCCGGAAGGAGGTTGATAGACGATCCGCTATCTAATAGAGTGCAGTCGAACCTCTGCTTGCTAATGTGACATCTGACATAAGGGGCTCCTGAATCTGACCTCATGGCCGACAGACGGTTCTGGATCGCGAAACACGTAGCTTTCGTCAGCACATGGATCTCTGAGTGGTGGTTCCTCCACTTCCTCCTGACTGTGGTCCTGTCTCTCAACGAACGTTGAAGAAGGGGAATGTGCTGCAAAGCCTCCTGAAGAGTCAGCTGGATATGGAAACGATCTATCATCTGCTGGCTGAACTCCTCCTGATCTCTCTTTTTTGGATTTTCTGTTTTCTTCCCCTTCCCCATCTGAAGGGCTCTAGGGAAGGGGATCACTGGGTCCTTCTCAGATGAAGGACTAGGAAAAGGTCTAGACGGCTCGACGACCGGATCCGCACATACATCAAGCACCACAGTGGGACCAGAAAAAACCAAACCTTTTCCTTTATTCACAACATGGTTCCGAGATACATCAGAATAAGGAAAAACTACAGCTCTCTCAGAATGAACTCTGGTGGCCTCAGTACCACCATCGGCTGGATCAACTGGACGTCTCGCGGCCTCAGTACCGCGCTCTGACTCGGCATCCTGGGTGGCATCAGTACCACCTCCTCGAACTGGTGAAATGGCGGCCTCAGCACCGCCTGTGGAGTCAGCATCCTTGGTGGCATCAGTACCACCGTCATCATCTCGAGCGGCCTCAGTACCGCTCTCCTCCTCCTCATCTGGCGCTCTAGGTGTATCTTCATGACGTCGCTCAGATGAGGCGCCGCCTGCTGGTGTCCTACCGCTCCTAAGTGTTACAAAATCAGCATCAAAAAGGTCTGCAGACATATCATCAAATGGATCACTAGGAGTGGCATGCTCAGTGTAAGCTACCTGCTCAGACTTCCGCTTCAGGCTGTTGGGGTTCGGCTCGATCTAGGCAGGGATGGCGGCCTTCCCTCTCACAATGTCCCGCATCTGCTCGCAGAACTCGTCCATCTCCCGTCTGAAGGTAGCCTGCTGATCCGTGAGGAGACGGACTATGTCATCCAAAGCGGGGCTCTCGTGGGAGCCTAACGGGTAGCCTCTCTGGTAATGAGGCTGCTGGAACTGGTGCTGCTGCTGAGAGGGGTATGGGTGTGGTGGATGTTGCTGCTGGTGAGGCTGCTCGCACCTCCAAGACTGTCCCTGCTGATAGGGACGAGGACCATAGGACGACTGCTACTGCTGTGGTGGTGGGTACACTGGGGGCTGCTGCTGCGGCTGGTGCTCTCTCTGCTGGCTGTACTGGCCTCCCTGACCAGATGGCTGTTGCTGGGGCTGGGTACCTCCGGTCCCCCACCTGAATCCGGGATGGTCTCGTCGGATTCCAGGTTGAGGGCGGTCATACCAAATCCCGTTGACATCCACCAATGGCTCTGCATCGTACTGGGCTGGCGGGAGTACTGCCAGAGGCTGATCAGGCTGGTATACCACCATCTGCAAGTCTGGAGATGGTGGTGACTGGTAGGTGGGCTGCAGCTGCTGGTACGGCTCCGCCTGCACAAGGTGAACCTGTCTAGGTTGCTGGTGAGAGCTGGAGCGCTGGGACGAGCTGTTGCTGCTGCCGTGATCGCCTCACGACTGAAGACGGGGCTGGGAAGCCGTCTGTGCCTCCTGGAGGCACATGAGCTGGATCTTCATGTCCCTCAGAGTCTGTGCCATCTGCTCCATCTGAGTGATGCCCTGGCACTGCTTCTTCTCTATCAGCTCCATCCGATCCAACTTCTCGCTAATGATGCCCATGTCCGCAGCTGAAGACTCTGCCTGTGCTGCTGCTACTGCGGACAAACTGGATGGACCGGCGTCGACCCGTGCTATCCTCTGGTACTGCACGGGTCCTGGCTGCTGGGGTCTGCCCTGAGTGTACAAACGGGTCTGGGACATCACCATGTAGTTCTCGGCCATCTCCTCGTAGATGGCCCAGACCTGGTCGTGATCCTTGGTGAAGTAAGACCCGCCACAAGAAGCGTTCACCAAGCCCTGGAGCTCTGGTGTCAGCCCGCTGAAAAAGCTCTGCACAAGGTTGGGCTTGGAAATGTCGTGGTGCGGGCATCGATCAGTCAGCTCTCTGAACCTCTCCCATGCCTCATGGAACTGCTCGTTGGGGAGCATGGAGAAGTTGCTGATGAGGGCTCTCGCTGCATTGGTCCGCCCAAGTGGATAGTACTTATGCAAGTACTCGGCGCAGAGCTGCTCCCAAGTGTAAACAAACTTCCCCAGATGCTTCAGCCAGGTGGCTGCTCTATCTACCAAGAAAAAGGGGAAGGCAATCATCCGAATAGTGTCCTGGTCCACCTGACGGTCGTGGACAGTGCTGCAAATCATAAGGAACTCCTGGAGGTGGAGATGGGGCTCCTCGGCGGCGAGCCCGTGGAAGCGGGGGAGTAACTGCAAGGTGTTCGGGGGGAACTTAAAGTCCCCCACGATAGCTGGTAGCACGACCCAATGATGCATTAGTGTCGATCCGGGGTTGTGCAACTCCTGCATCGGTCTCGGTGGTCCTCCTGCCGTGGCTGCGGCGGCTGCTAATGTGGCTGTTGTATCTGCATCATCCGGGATCCTCGGTCCCTCTCTCCTCTGCTCGTGCTCTGCTCTCATCTCCTCCATCTCTCTCCTCATATCCAGTATGAACGCTCCTTGATCCCTCAACTGCTGCTGTACCGTCTCGAGGGAGGCGATCAGGGTGGAGTTGATCGCACCCTGGTCCAACACAAAGTGCTCAGGCTGTGGACCTCTATGGCGATCCTCTGAACTACCGGCCATGGTATCTGCAAAACCAAATGACCCAAACTCAGGTGCCGATAAATCTGATAATCTCTCCTCTGGCACTGGTCTCTCGGAACCGAAAGAAAGGGGGTCGAGGGGGAACAGGGCGGAATCATACTCGGGCTCGGAGAGCTGGTCTCGGCTCTCACGAGCCAACCTAGATGAACAGGTAGACATGCCCGAAAGCGGTGCAGCCAGAGGCTACCTAAGAGATCGTCTACCCATCATCGTGATGTAGCGAGTAAGGCGGATGGGATCTGGAGAAACTATGATCAGAAAACAAACCCCTCAGTTCACCAACGCAATGCGAGCTGAAGACCGTAAAGGCTCGGTCAAATTATCTTATCTATTTTATTATGGTGAACAATCAATCTATCAGAGCGATTACGTGACCTGCTGGGATACCCGATGCTACCCCAACCGACTGGCCCGCACGAAAGAGTCGGTAATCAGTCGGGAATAGCACCGGAGGGCTCTACCTAGTGTACGGGTCACTCTCTCGCACAATCAAACCAACAAATGAGGGGGTTGCTCTCCCCAAGACAAGTTTTTAGATCAGGTGTCTTTTAGGGTCAATAGCTTTAAACAGTCCCAATTTTATGGTTTTTCTTTTTAGTATTTTTCAATAAAAACAAAAGGCCTAACAAATTTTTCGGTTCTCCTGATTATTAAGTCAAAAACAGGGGGAGAAGACGAAAAAGCCGATGCGTAAAGAAATCAATGATGCATGCAAAGATAGAAATGCGTACCTGTCTCCAGCACTCTACATGCAAAGTGATCCGCGCAGAAATGTAAAGACTGAAAGAAACTACCTATATGGTGCAGCGGTGAAAATCGAGTCCTAAACAGACAATTTCTACTCGAAGAACCGTCTAACTGGTCACCGATCCTTCAAGCCAAAGGGTCTGGTCTCGGTCTACCCCTCCTCCTCGCGACACATCGGGTTCAGGAGCAGCGCTTGGTAGGGCAGGCTACGGCACGTAGGCTACGAAGGGAGTGAGTCAGTTATTTTTATTAATGATTTATTAGTAGATCCAATTAACGCTCTATAGGAACAGGCAATCAGTTAAGTGTGTGGATCCTACTAATTACGGCACAGTCAAGCAGAAAATCCTAAATCTAGTGGCTCGAGGAAAAACCGCGTAAAACCGTAAAAGGTAGCTAAGAAAAACAAAACCACGAAAAAGCCGCGAAAAATCCTAAGGGTCCCCCGAGCACACCGATGCTCGGCGAAACAGACCAGCTACAGAATTCAAGTCCAAGTATGTCCCTGTATTATTACAAATAATCTAATGACAGAAATAAAAACTAAGCTAATCCTCGCCCACTCAGCCTCTCTCTCACGCTCTCCTGCGGCTCCGTGCAGAAGGGAGCCGCCTCCGAGTCTCGCGGTTGCGTCGGCTTCTCGAGAGCTACCGCCTCGGTTCTCGGGCCCTCGCAAGAAAGAGACAAAGTGTCAAACCGATAAAATAATCAAATATAAACAGAAATAAAAACAGGGGTATATGTGCAGAAACGGCAAAGGAAATAAACAAGCGAAATCAATCAAAGATAAAAATAAAAGAAAATAAAGGAAAAATAAAACAAAAATAAAATAAAAACAAAAAGCTGCGAAAAGCCGCGGACTCAGAAAGAGTCGCGGAAAGCCGCGAAAAAGAAAATAAAGTAAAAATAAAAACTATTAAGCTGTGCTCCCCGACAACGGCGCCATTCTGATGACTGAAAAACCCAAGCAACTAAGGTAAAGAAATAGAACTAAGGTCATTGCGACCTTAGTCGCTCAAGAGTCCCTCAGTCAATCAAGAAAATGTAAAACAAACCACCAAAATCAAATCAAAATCAAATAAAAGCGATAGCGGTCCTGGCTATTGGATTAGCCTGGTATAGCGACCAGGGTCGGACTCAGGGAGCACGTGATGGCCTTACGGCCTACAAAGTAGTCTCAAAAAGGAATAAAATAAAATGAAATTCTTTTTGGTGGATTTTTAATTTTTATAGATTTTTTTGGATTTTTAATTAATGAAGGAAACAAGAAAACAAGGGAAACAACCAACTCCAAGCAATTATTTAATGCATCAAAAATCAAGCAAAAATTCAGATAAAAATGTTTTTGTGTATTTTATGATTTTTACTATTTTTAGTGAATTTTTGGTATTTTTATGATTTTTATTTTATTTTCTAAAAATAAAATAATGTAAGAAAATGGAGGTACTGTCCAGTCAGGAGTAAAAGGCCAATTTAAAATGCAAAAGGGCCTATTTAGCTCCTAGAGGTATGTTTCCTATAAAACAGAAAGTCTAAGAAAAATTAAGGCACCAGAATTATTATTTTTGGATTTTTAGATTATTTATTAGAATTTTTATGAGGTTTTTAGTGTTTTGTAATTTTTATGAGTTTTATATAATGAAAAATGACCAAATTTGGTCAGAAAATCAAACAAGCCAAAATACACAGTAGCTAATTTTTTTGTAATTTTTCGATGAGTTATTTTTCGATGAGTTTTAATTTTTTTGTGAATTTTTAAATCAGACACTAAAGAAAAAGGTTGTTTTTGAATTTTTAAAAATATCAAATAAAAGCAAAAATGTCTCCAAAAATTCTAGAAAATTTTACAACATGGCAGGAGCCATGTGTCTGATTCTCATTGAATTCGGAGTAAGTTTGATATTTTATTCAAAATTAAAACCTAGGTATAGTGCACATGGACCTATACGTAAATAATGAAAGTTCTGGGGGTCAGGTGCAAAAATCCCTCGAAGTCACGCGTGAAGCACGTGTCTGGGGCACTCAGGGACCTATTTGCAAACAAAATAAGGTTCTGGGACTAATTGGTAACAGGTACCAAAAGTCCGAGGTCCTTACTGTAAATTACCCACAAATAAACGCACATGCGTAAATAAACCACGCACAGGGGTATAATTGCAATTATCTAAAAAGATTCAGTCATTCATTAACAATCCAGAACTACAGAGCTAAACATGCAAATAGCCCAAAAGAACACGTGTCGAAGCACGTGACACACTACACACAGGGGCATACATGCAATAAGAAAACAAGACAGGGTCCAAAGTGCAAAAGTACCAACGTAAATAAAATGCTAAAAATATTTACAGGACTGAAGCGAAACTAAACTAAAGCTAAGGGACTAAGGGATAATTTACCCTTTATTAAGTAGGCCGTCAGATGGGCGCCACGTGTGCTGATCGACGGCTGGGAAGGGGTGGCGCCCTAAAGCTGGCATCCTCGTGCTGATCGGACGGTGGTGGCCTCGCCACGTGTGGAATCGGTCGGCTCTGATGCGCTGGGGCTGACGCTCGTCGATCGACGGTCAGGATCGATCCTCCCACAGATCGGACGGTGCTGGCGCTCCTGAGATGGATGGCTCGGATGGAATCTGGAGCTGGCGGTCGATCCAACGGTAGCTGAAGGTCGAGGAAGAACTGATGGCCGACGAACTTCGCCGGCCCGCTGCGCGCTCTCCTGCCTCCTCGCGGGGCTCTGATGATCGGCAAAGACTCGTCGTGGACTCCCGCGTCAAACGGTGCTCTCCGATGGAGCAACAGAGCTCTGAGGAGCTCGGTCGGCTCCGGCGGAGGGGAAGCTCCTGGGCTCGAGTTAGAGGACCTCAGACAGTCCTCGTTATACCTGCAAAAGGGCACCAGAAGACTCGCGGGTCGAGGGCAAAGTGCCTCGACCCCGTTAGGAGGGGTGATAGTGAACGGTGAGGCGGGGCGATCGAGCTCCGACGAGGTGTAGACGATGGAGCTCGAAACACCAGCTCCTGTGCGAGCTGGGTTGAGTGGAGGGGCGTAGAACGTGTGCGCGAAGAAGGCGAGTGTGGTGGTGCGGTCCGATGATCGAATGGAAGGGGGAGATGGCCGGAATCGATGATGGTCGGCGACGGCGAGATTTGGGCGAAACTAAAAATTAAAGAACAGGAAAAGGAAATAGGGCTACCTAGGTGGTCGAGTCGACTGGGGATGAGTTGTTGGTGCTCTGGTCCTTGCCTCACGGGTCGTCGTGGCCCGAGGCTCGAGCTCCTGCTTCAGGCGGAGCACGGCGGCGCTAGCTCGTCGGATCTAAGGTTCGGTCACCTACACCTCTCTTCAACACCGCCGACGGAGAGCTGTCACCTCAGGGAAGGCAGTGGAGGTCACGGGACTGCAAGGTGGGGAGCCAAAGATGTGGAAAATGGAGGCGAAGCACGGTTTTTATGCGGTGGAAGGTCCGGGAAGAATGGCTCGGGTCCGGCTTGATGGAGCACGGATCCCTAGGCTGATGATCGGGCGAGGTTCCCGGATCATAGGAGAGTGATTAGGACCCTGGGTTTAGGTGCGAGGTGGTCGGGTTTAGACGCCAAAATAAGGAGAAGTCGGGTCGGGCGTCTTAAACTCGTGGGAAGTGGTCCACAGGGGGGAGTTGACCAGGCGGACAACATCCCCGTGGACCAATGGGAGGCAGCCATCTGGAAAAGATTTGGAAATTCAATTAAAAATAGTAAATGGCTGATTTAGTAAAAAATCAAAACATGAAATATTTTTGTTTTATATTTTTCTATTTTTTGGTGATTTGTAATTAATTTTTCAAAATAAAAATAGGATATTTACACTATATAGCTATATATAGGTATATATACAATATAGGATTTTTATTTTTGATTTTTAATTAATTATTTTTATACATTTTTATTCCCATTTCATATTTTATTTATTTATAGCATAAAATAAGGAATAAAAAGGTATTTTTATTTTATTTTTATTATTTATATACAAAGGTGAAATAAATAGATATATACATCTATATACGTGGTATATTTACAATATTATTTTTGATTTTTAATTTTGTTCTTTTTATTTTGTTTTTGTTTTTGTTGTTTTTTTATTTATTTACATCATAAAAGATAGAATATTTACAAATTTTTTGGAATTTTAATTTATTTATTTATAGGGTGAAATAAATATGGATGTGGTAGTATGTACATGATGAATATATACACAAGTGTCGTTTTATTTTCTTTTCAATTTTTCTATTTTGGTTTTGATTTTTATAATTATAAATATATACAATATATACAAGCCACTTTTATTCTATTTTTAGAGGAAAATATATTTATTATATTTACAAATATATTTATACACATGAGCCCCTATCTCCCCCTACTTTGGCTTTTATGCGGTCAGGCCCATGCTGAGCCCTCCCTTGGGTTAGGTTGCTCAATATTTATTCTAAATATTTCCTCTTTTTCCTTTTAATCTTTATTCTTTATTTTTGCACAAAAATATGCTAATTATTACTTTTTACACCATGCATGCTTTTGGTAATTATTTATATTTACAAATATATACATGCATTTGCAAAGGTTTTTGCAGCTAAAATATAAGAATAAAGAGTGATGAATGAGTATTCATCAACATTCGAATTCATGACCTCCATTACTTCGTTCAGAAGGACCATCAAGTAGACGGTGCGCCTGTTAAGAACATAAACAAATCAAACAAATTATTTAAAAACAAACATGGAAGAACCTGATACAGATTTAAAAAATATAAACCTGGTGCTGGACGAGATTCGGATCATGGTATTCAACTAAAGCATCAGATCAACCGAGAAGAAGAAGTTGCTGAAATATGAATGATATTTTACACATCATGTGTTTATAATAATATTGAATAAAGAGATTTGAGTACGTAGAAAAACTAAGATGAAAAGATGAAATAAGTACCTGGAAAACACCAACGTTTAGATTTTCTGAAGACATCGACAGAATGAACAGCTCTAAAACTGGAGACGAAATTCGAGAACATAGAACAATGAGATAAGCTGGAATGAGAAATATAACATAATAGGAATGTTTACCTAATTAAATCGAGACAATAAAATTGATGATAATTAATATTTCCAAATCGAACATAAAAGTCGGAATTGTAGTTAATATGTTAAGATTTTCCATAAAAAGAGGAGGAGGACGGTTTTGATGGTGGTTTTCTATTGGAAAACCGGATTTAATCATGACCATCAATACATATCAAACGGATGTAAATTGTGGCTCATCATATTCACAATGAGACCCCGTCTCATTTGAAGTTTCTCCTATATATATATATAGGATTTTTATCCAATGCGCACAGGGCTCATTAGTGTTTCGGTGAGCACCATTTGTAGGCCACACACGTGTATTACCAATTGAGTGGTTATCTTTTTCGAAGGATGTTATTTTTGGAAGGAGATTAACATGCAAAGCGATTTAACAATAAGTGGTATTCCAATTATATCACGTCCTAAAAAATAGGAAGATCGTTTTGGAAAGAAAACATTCGAATCGATGATTTCTTGCAGAAAATCGAAATCCAAATGCTCAAGTCAGTAATATATACACAATGGACAATTAAGTGCTTATTGTGAAGTCAGTAATATCCAAAACAACGGTCAGTAATTTATATTCATTTTATTATATGGTGTAGAATTCAGTAATATATACAAAATGATCAAGTAAGTACTTGTTGTGAAGTCACTAAAGCCATAACAAATGGTCAGTAATTTCTATATGTATTATTACTTTGAATAGAATTCAGTAATTTAGAGACAATATTCACGTAAATGGTTGTTGCGAGATCAGTAATATCCAAACAACGGTTAGTAATTTACATTCATTTTATTACATGGTGCAGAATTTAGTAATATATACACAATGGATAAGTAAGTACTTGTTGTGAAGTCAGTAATATCCAAATAACGGTCAGTAATTTACATTCATTTTATTACATGGTGCAGATTTCAGTAATATATACACAATGGACAAGTAAGTGCTTGTTGTGAAGTCAGTAAAACCATAACAAATGGTCAGTAATATGTGTACGATTCTCAAGTAATAGCTACTATGAGATCAGTAATAATAAAGTAATGATCAGTAAGTAATGGGCATTGCTCAAGTAAGAAAGTAACTATTTGTTAATGCAATACACATTACATACACAATGGTATTACTAGCCGTTTGTTATGTTATTACTGATCTCACAACACACATTTACTTGACCATTTTATACATTTTACTAAATTCTGTACAATGTAACTATTTGAATGTAAATTACTGATCATTGTCTTGATATTACTGATCTCACAATAAGCATTTACTTGACCGAATTATATTTATTACTATCATAGCGTTTGGATCCTTAATCATCCGCGTGGAATCATTTATTTGAATCGTTTCTTTCCAAAACTGTCTTCCAATTTTTAAGGACGTTGTATAATAGGAAATATATGATTTTTTTAAATACGTGGTAGCCTATAATTAGAAATATAGTTATTGCTAATACACGTGTATGGCCTAGAATGGGTGCTCATTGAAACGTTAATGGGCACAGGGCTCATTGGATAAGCCCTATATATATATATATATATATGCAAAATCAAGAATTATAATCAAGAAAGATCAATTATACATGTATTATGTATTTTCAAAAATAAGGAAAAAGATTTTTA
This sequence comes from Ottelia alismoides, assembly GCA_037367405.1. NCBI lineage: Eukaryota > Viridiplantae > Streptophyta > Magnoliopsida > Alismatales > Hydrocharitaceae > Ottelia > Ottelia alismoides. Next base: position 125,698 of record JAZKJV010001124.1, on the reverse strand, counting down.
TCAGTTGTGCTCCTTTGAGATATTGCAATATCAGTTATGCCCCTCCCTTTTTGGAATATCAGTTGTGCCCTCAATTTCTTGTCAAATTATCATTTGTGGCCCTCTTTTACTTTAGCCGTCAATGAGTTGAACTTAACCATGATTTTCTCAAACCATGGTGAGGTTAAGAGGGGTATAACTATCCAATCCTCCCCCACTGCCTAATCTCCTATGCTCCATGCTCCTCCCCCTTCCCCCTCCTATGGTGTTCCCTCCTCCGACGTTCCCTCCTCCGATGCCCCCTCGCAGACACGCTGGAGACAGGCTTGAAGGCTTCGCTGCAAGAGGGCTAGAATCGATCTTGGACTTGGCGAGGGTGATCTCGTCGTGGGACTCAGCGAGGAGGGCAATGATGGAACCAACATGGGCAGAGGAGCCCTCGAGGATGATGATGGTGGCGAGATAGCCTTCATAGAAGGTCTAGATGTCCATGTCGACCTTGTTGGACTCGATGACAATGGAGACTATCACATCTATGAGTGGCTTGAAGATCTTGACCTTCTTCATGGTGGAGCTCAGCATTAACATGAAGATCTTGCGGATCTTCTCCTTGATCCTGACGAAGTTATTACATGAGAGGGCAAAGGATAGGAGGGGGAAGAGGAGGTCGGCTTAGGGAAGATGGAGGCGAAGGGGGTGGAGGAGAGGAGGGGGCGAATGAGGGGATAAGCTGGAGGTAGAGGAGGGGAGGTTGTGGGCAAAGTTAACACATGTTTGCATTGAGGATGGATGGCAACTAATCCGAGGGGTACAAGTGATAGAATGACAAGAAGTTAGAGGCACAACTGATATTCTCAAAAAGTGAGGAACATAACTGAAATGGTAATATCTTGGAGGGGCACAACTAATAAAAGCCCTAAAAAGTACCATCTTTTCAGCTATTTTTTAATAAAGTTATTACTCTTGAATATTAATCTTAAATTTTGATAAACTTGCAATTTTAACTTACCCATATCCATAATCTTTTAATAGGGTTATTTTTTTTCAAATGACGGTTTATGAATTTTGACAAAAAAATCTATAATTCAAATCAATCCAACTCCGTCTCAGAGGCAGAACTATCAACTGCTTTAAACATAGAAGATATTATCATCGAAATGAGACGATAGTTTCATTTATTATGATCGAGAGGGAGAATAAGGGAGAGATAATAAGCTCCTATCTTATTTCTTGTCAAAGTTAATATTCAAATTTTATTTTTTTTAAAGTTAATCACTATTTTTCATTTGGATTATATATTTTTAAAGAACTAATTTGAAATGTCATGAAAAATGAAATGTAAAATACTAAGGTATGGCTATGGCCCCTCAATGAAACATAATGAGTCCATCCCTTAATCGAGGATAAATGGTTATATCATATTTTCACCGTTCATTATATCTCTGCTATGATATTTGATCGTTTCTTCATCTTTTGAAACAATAACAAAGGAATTACATTTTCCTTATCCAGAGGGGAGAGTCATAACCGTCCCCTCCGATTGGATAATAGGGTCGGTTTAAGGATCGTTCCGTCCAAGGATAATAGGGACGGTTTAGAGCCGTCCCTTAAGGTATTTTTTTCAGCACGTATCAAATCGACATAAGTATGAACGGGCTATAGAGGACGGTCTATAACCGTCCCATCTACTTGCAGACGGGACGATCATTGAGGAAACCGTCTCAATGACTTAGAGGAGGGGACGGTCATAATTGGTCGTTTCCTGCGGTCTGTAAAAGACTATACCCTAAGAGTGCGTTTGGTTCGTGGGTTATCTGGGGGAGGATAACCTATTTTTTTGTTTTGGCGTTTGGTTGGTGGGTTTAGGCCCGTTCGGTACCCGGGTTAACCCGGATATTGGTCGGTACCCCACTTCCCCGTTTAAGACACATGTTTACAAGGAAAACCCTCGTCCCCCCCCCCCCCCCCACCCGCGGTCTCTCTCGAAGCCCAAGGTGGGGTGTCTTGTCCATCACGTCAGATAAGCATGAGTTTCGAATCTCCCCCGAGGTCTTCCCCCATTTCCCCATTCTGATGGTTTCGTCCTATGAATCTCGCTGCTCCCACGTCTCCGCGTTGAAAGGAAGAGGCGACGAACGGAAATAGATTGGAGGTACGAGGTGGTTCTTCAGCTCCATCTTCTCTTGCATGATCTCGCGGATGGGCCTTCTGGGCCACTTTCCGTCGGTCGACCTTCCGATTTCTTTCCGAGGTACTCTCGATCCATCTTCGTCATGCTACCTAGTTGGATCCGTTTTTGGAGATCTTCTTATTATTCGTATGTTGTTAGAATCTCCCTTTTGGGCATTAGGGCTGATCGATTATTGTGGTTGGTATTTTTGCGGCAGAGGGGGTGGTTGGTGCATGATCTTGGCCACCTTAGACCACAAGGGGATCCTTGGTGGTATGTTGTTCGTGAATGAAATATGGGGATCTATCCCTGCCGTTGTTGGGCCAAGGGTTGGTTGTTGGTGGATGTGCGATTTGTATTTCACTCTTGTTGGATCACTTGGGTTCAATGTTGCTGGGTATACTTGGATTTGAGATCCAACATTGTTGTTGGTCATTGACATAGGCTTGGCTTGTGTTGGGGCTTTTGTATTTCTTGAAGTACACCCATAATTGGACCATGGGACATTCAGCACCAGTTTGATGGGGGAGTGTTGGTCGAAGGTTGGGGACTTCGGTGTTATTGATGGAAGTTTCCCTCTTTCCATCCTTATACTGGTAGACATGTTTGGTTGCTCTGTTATCCTCTATAATTGCTTCATATGAATCTGGTAAATTCGTTGGTGCAACACTGATGAATCTCGTATTCATCATGCTAAAAACTCACTATTAAACCCCTGGCCTAAACAATTCAATAAAAACCACCATCAATTCTTTGTTTTTATCTTCTATTATATTGTATATAATTTACCATTAAAATATTGCTTTTAATTCCCTTTTATTTTCTTGTAATTATTTTATCCTCGAAAACCCCTAAAAATTAGGTAGATAAGTTTTCTATAAATCACTGACCTTTAAAACCACTAAAAAATACAAAAAAATCTCAAAACCACAAACTTGGTGTTTTTATTCCCCTAAAAATACCCCCAAAATTACGTTTTGTACATATGACCTCTTTTGGCTTGTTGATTAACATGAAAGTTGTAGACCTCGTCGAGACAAGCAACTTTCATGTTTTGACTTTTTCCTAATTCGGCCTCTAACTATTTCTTTTGTTATTATCTTTGTAATTATCTTTTGAATTTTTCTGATTGGGCCACGTGGCGCCCTCTGGGCCGCCCACGTGACCCGCTCCTCTTCACGCCACCCGTCAGCCTCCTGAACCGGTGGATCCTCTCAACCTGCCTCCATCTCACTCGTTGAGGCCCGTTCCATCTTGCACCGTCCGATCTAACTCTTAGATCAGATCTGAGCCGCTCACCCGCGCGTAAACCTCAGCCACTCGATCACTCTCATCATCCAAAGCTCCTCCTCGCGACACATCTCCCTACAACCTCCGCCATTCGATCCACTCTCATCCCTCGGCCGTCAACACGCCACGTCTCCACTCTGCAACCCTCTGATCACCTTCTTATCCCACGGTCGATAGCACGCCACATCGAACCTTCACACCAGCTGTTAGATCTCTTCCATCAGTTAAATTCCAGCCACTCCCTCGCGCTCCAGTATCAGTTGTACGATCAGATCTAATGATCTGATCGCATCCCTCCGTTCGTGCCTCAATCCCAGCCGTTGGATCCCTTGATCCAACGGCTGTAGCTCATCGTCAACCTCGTGTAACCCCCCTCCAGCGTTGCGACTCTCGTAACCCCCGCTCCCCTTTCCATTTTTGGCCGGCACCTCCGGCCATCTTTCACGCTCCTAACGGCCGCCCCGCATCGCCCATTCACCCGTCATCCTTGCGCGAGCTCCATAAGTCCCAGCCGTTACCCCATCGCCATTAGACCGCCTCTCAAAAACGCCCCTCTACCACTGTAACCGCCGACCATCCTCTCCTATATAACCCCCTTCCCCGCCACCATAGCCGCTCATCCACCAATTTGGGGATTCGGCCCAGCCTTTGGCCCTCCGGTGACAGCGGAGGGGCACTTGCAAGGGGGTGATAACGACCAAAGCCCCGGTGAGATCCATGGCATCTCCGCCATGTATGCTCCACCTCCCAGGTGGTAGCTCAGCTCCCTGGACCGGTCGTCCAGGTCGAGCCATGACCGGAGAGTCGAACGACCCTCATCCTAGACCATCTCCTCCACTGGGTTCCCCTCCCCGACGAGGTCTTCTTTCACCTTCTTTTTCTTCCTTTTTCTCCTAATTTCCTAGACCTACTCCAACATCCTCATTAACCGTTGACCATCTCACCACCTTCGCCACACCACCCGCATCTCCGCCCACTACTCCGCTCACCCTTCTTGTTCTCCATAACCTCGTTCACATCCGCCCCACCTTCTCTAAAGCTCGTCGGAGAAGAAACCTCTGGGCCTTCATTTTTAGTCGCCCCACGGCCCCCAGCCCACTCACGTCACGCTTCGGCTATTAGCAATTAACCCTTGCAGGTGTGTAATCGTCAATGATCGGAACTGACATCATCTCACAGACCTCGAGCTTTCAAGCTGACCACCTGCCTCCGCCGTGCTACATCAGACGAAGATGGAGCTTCAACTCGCAACAAGCATCTTCGCTGACACTCCAGGGAGCTTCTCCGATGATCAGACACGCAAAGATAGCTCGGCGGAGCTAAGGAAGGGTCGCTGGAGCCCCGCCTCCTCCGGTGGCCCACGAAGGAGGAAGGAGGTACAGGCACCGTCCAATCCTCCTGATCAGACGGCCCTGATGATACCACGTGGTGGACCCAAGCCTCGTCCCCGACCTACAGGCTTGGGTCATCCGAGCCTAGCGCCATACCACCAGATACCGCCACGTGGACCGAAGCTGAGGACTGTCCCGAGCCTGAGCCCTCATGTGCCCGGCACGTGATGGATTGGGTAAATTGCAAGAAAGACCCCGAAAGTTCTGATAATTGCAAATGGTTCCTCCAGGCGCGTGCCTCACGTGCGCGCTTGGGGTAATTTACAGGGAGGCCCTTTATATTTTCTGAATTTAAAAATAGGTCCCTACGCGCATGGAAAAATTGCACTTGGACCCAGGGGGTTTTTGGTAATTGCATTTAGGTCCATCCAAGGACCTAAATGCAATAGTTATCCTTTATTTTTATTGCATTTTTATTACATTTATGCCCTTGCACTATTTTTAGCATAACTTGAGCATCGTAGGTTCAAATTGCATGATTTTAGTGTCGTTTTGATCCTTATTTTGTCATCTATATTTTAGCATGTTTATTTGTCTCATTTGCTTCTATTTTAATTAAAGTGAATTTTATGTGGTAATTGGGACGTGCTCTCCTTGCCTTGCTTTTATGTGATGACCACTGTTGATTATTGTGATTAAATTGACACTGACTTCATTTTATATTGTGTTGCTCATCATTTTTGGGGTATAATTGTAGTGTTTAATCTGTGCATAATTTTCTTGCATATTTGCTCATGCATCCCCTTAACTTGCATAAAAATATCTAAAAAATTAATGCATCATAGCATTACTTTATAATTTACGTAAGGACCTAAAATTGTTATTAAATCACTTTGTGCTTCATGAATCAAAATTCAATACTCACATTAGGCAGCCGTGTCCCTGTGTTCGACCTTGGTAGACTTGCCAAGTATAAATAGTCCACGACATACAAAGATCGTGGTTTTTGCTGAACCAAATTCGTCTCCTATACTACGACTTATTTATCTATATTAAAGAGATGAATTTTGACGTTCATCAAATGGCGCTGTTGCCGGGGATACGGCTTAGCTTAATTTTTGGATTTTGATTTTTTTATTGATTAATTTCAAATTTTCTTAGGTCCTCATTTCATGCATCATTTCTTTGCATATTATTTGCTGATTTAATTTCTCTGAGTTTCTAACTTTTCTCTTTTGTGGCAGGGCTCATGAAAATCGGGGACGCCTGATCGTCATGGAGGCGCGAAGTCGGGAGCTTCCGCTGAAGAGGCCGCAAAAGAAGCCGTGAAGAAATTTTAGGATTTTTATCAGTCAAATTGCATTGCATGTTGTAAAAAAAACATTGCATCTGCATATTTATTTTCAGTTTTTGCATATTGTACAAAAAAAATACCCCCCCCCCACACCTACACTTGCACATACTCACTCCCACCCTCCCCCTGTATATTTCATTCTCTCTCTCTCTCTCTCTCTCTCTCTCTCTCTCTCTCTATCTATCTCTATTTCTCTCTCTGTGTATCTTTTTTTCACGAACCCCCTCCCCCTCACCCTTGTATCATAGAACCCCTCCTAACGCAGACCTTACTTAGGTTATTTGTAACCTAGGTATAGTGGGGGCATGGCTGCTCATCCCTCCCTCGTTCAGTCTTCTTGTACTTAGGACAATTTTGGCCTAAGTATAGGGGGGCCCTCCTCCTCAGTTCCGCTATATCACCCTATACTTGAACCGAGCCTTAGCTTCATGGCACTTGTGCTATGAGGACATAGCAAATTTTAAGTATAGGGGGGTATACCGTATATTATTGTATATTTACTTTAGCCGTAGCTCGCGTTTTTAAACTTTTTTAATTTTTTTTATTCGGGCGAGGTTTTTGTAAAACTAGTGAACTGAGTGCAAACCTGTAAAAAATTGTTTATTAAAAAAATTGAGGGATTAATTTTTGTAAATATTCCTGAAAATTGAAAAAAATTAAAAAAATAAAATTTAAAATCTTTTTGGATGTTTACTCTGACTACTAGGTTTAGTAGGCATTTTCAGTGAGGGAACCTTGGTCTCCCTTAGCAGAGTGGGTGGTTTAGAGGACATCGCACACGGCCCCGTCCTCAAGTAACACGGGCCTCGATCCGTACTTACATCCATACTGGCTGAAACTGTATACTTTTATTTGAGCCTGGGCCAGTCTTTGTCTCTCCGAGGAAATAAAAAAATTAAAAAAATTAAAAATTAAAACTGATAAAAATCACAAAAAAAAATCACTAACCTAAGGAGTTGGTGTATTCCTGACACATTCACACTCACTCAAGGCTTGAGGATTTTGAGGACACTGGATCTCTATGATCTTGAGAGTCTGAGTTAACATGCCTTAGTCATTAGGGTTTTTATGACTTAAATATCTACACTTCCCTGGTTTGAAAGATTTGAGTGCTATATTGCACTCTTCATCTCTACCTTCAAGAAAATATGATCAGCACAGTCACTTCCACAAATGCATGATTGATGAGCTGAGTTGAGATATCACTTGAGGAACTACGACCATAGATTTGAGTTTAGACCCGATCTTATGATATTCGAGGATGTGATAAAGTTAATGAAGGCTTCAGAAAACCTGAGTGTCAGCAAAACCCTAGCCAGTATGTGAACAAGATTCATATGCTATCTCTTGGATATTTACCTAAAGTGCCGGGGTGTGATGAAACTTAAAATGAATTTGTTGATCAGTGTGCGCCAATTTTTGGTAAAAGCAGTGGAGCTAGCCAACAAAAGAAATGAAATGTCAAAGAAAAAGCTCTGAATACCAAAGTCAAAATACAAATGAGCTTCCACCAATGGCGAGCGCTCCCAAACATTTTCAAAGTGTCCACTTGGACGAAGAGCTAATTAGGACCAAGGAGTCGGGCTGACACCACAAAAAGGGCCCTGCATCGTAAGCGATACAAGTCTGGGTGTTGAAGGTATCTTAGATACTCAGAAAAGACACACCCCGGTGTACTCCCAGAAAAACAAGTGCAGACGACTCCAACTCTCTTGACGGACACATTGATCAACAAAATAATAATATACATGTGTTGAGTAAAAGGCACTCGAGAGGCCCCTTGTTCCAATGTGAGGGTGAGAAAAATAGACACAATCCCATACCCCTCCATCATCTGGCCGTCCATCTACACTTTCAAGTCTGAAAAACTATAGAGACGGTTGACTGAAGCAAGAATAGACTTATTCCCTAGTATTGAGTATTAGGTCTAGAGGAGAGTCTTTGCTATGGAACTTTGAGTGATGCATCGACTCGGCTCTCATGAAATGCAGTACACTAAAGGTCATATCCTTATACTATATGTAAAAAAAGAGAGTCTGATAATCAGAGAAGTTGGATTCCTTCTGACTAAGGCTTGGATAAACCTGGAATTTTAGGATCACTTAGGTCAAGGGTCTTCGAAAGATCAAGCCTTGAAAATTTTACGCGCACTGTCAGGAATTAATCCAACTCCTTCATTCTTTAGATGCTCGAGGACGAGCATGGTTTAAGTATAGGGGTATGATGAATCTCGTATTCATCATGCTAAAAACTCACTATTAAACCCCTGGCCTAAACAATTCAATAAAAACCACCATCAATTCTTTGTTTTTATCTTGTATTATATTGTAAATATTTTACCATTAAAATATTGCTTTTAATTCCCTTTTATTTTCTTGTAATTATTTCATCCTCGAAAACCCCTAAAAATTAGGTAGATAAGTTGTCTATAAATCACTGAACTTTAAAACAACTAAAAAATACAAAAAAATCTCAAAACCACAAACTTGGTGTTTTTATTCCCCTAAAAATACCCCCAAAATTATGTTTTGTACATATGACCTCTTTTAGCTTTTTGACCAACATGAAAGTTGTAGATCTCGTCAAGACGAGCAACTTTCATGTTTTGACTTTTTCCTAATTCGACCTCTGATTATTTCTTTTGTATTTATCTTTGTAATTATCTTTTGAATTTTTCTGATTGGGCCACGTGGCGCCCTCTGGGCCGCCCACGTGGCCCGCTCCTCTTCACGCCACCCGACAGCATCCTGAACCGTTGGATCCTCTCAACCTGCTTCCATCTCACCCGTTGAGGCCCGCTCCATCTTGCACCGTCTGATCTAACTCTTAGATCTGATCTGAGCCGCTCACCCGCGCGTAAACCTCAGCCACCCGATCACTCTCATCATCCAACGCTCCTCCTCGCGCCACGTCTCCCTACAACCTCCGCCGTTCGATCCACTCTCATCCCTCGGCCGTCAACACCCCACGTCTCCACTCACCTCAGCCCTTTGATCACCTTCTTATCCCACGGTCGATAGCACGCCACGTCGAACCTTCACACCAGCCGTTAGATCTCTTCCATCACTCAATCCCAGCCACTCCCTCGTACTCTAGTATCAGTTGTACGATCTGATCTAATGATCTTATCGCATCCCTCCGTTCGCGCCTTAATCCCAGTCGTTGGATCCCTTGATCCAACGGCTGTAGCTCATCGTCAACCTCGCGTAACCCCCCTCCAGCATTGCGACTCTCGTAACCCCCGCTCCCCCTTCCATTTTTGGCCGGCACCTCCGGCCATCTTTCTCGCTCCTAACGGCCGCCCCGCATCGCCGATTCACCCGTCATCCTCGCACGAGCTCCATAACTCCCAGTCGTTACCCCATCGCCATTAGACTGCCTCTCCAAAACGTCCCTCTACCACTGTAACCGCCGACCATCCTCTCCTATATAACCCCCTTCCCCGCCACCGTAGCTGCTCATTCACCAATTTGGGGCTTCGGCCCAGCTTTTGGCCCTCCGGTGACAGCGGAGGGGCCCTTGCAAGGGGGTGATAACGGCCGAAGTCTCGGTGAGATCCATGGCATCTCCGCCATGTACGCTCCACCTCCCAGGTGGTAGCTCAGCTCCCTGGACCGGTCGTCCAGGTCGAGCCATGACCGGAGAGTCGAACGACCCTCATCCTAGACCACCTCCTCCACTGGGTTCCCCTCCCCGACGAGGTCTTCTTCCACCTTCTTTTTCTTCCTTTTTCTTCTAATTTCCTAGACCAACTCCGACATCCTCATCAACCATTGACCATCTCACCACCTTCGCCACACCACCCGCATCTCCGCCCACTACTCCGCTCACCCTTCGTGTTCTCCATAACCTCTTTCACATCCGCCCCACCTTCTCTGAAGCTCGCCGGAGAAGAAACCTCTGGGCCTTCATTCCAGTAGCCCCACAGCCCCCAGCCCACTCACGTCACGCTTCGGCTATTAACAATTAACCCTTGCAGGTGTGTTATCGTCAATGATCGGAACTGACATCATCTCACCGACCTCGATCTTTCAAGCTGACCACCTGCCTCCGCCGTGCTACATCAGACAAAGATGGAGCTTCAACTCGCAACAAGCATCTTCGCTGACCCTCCAGGGAGCTTCTCCGATGATCAGACACGCAAAGATAGCTCGACGGAGCTAAGGAAGGGTCGCCGGAGCCCCGCCTCCTCCGGTGGCCCACGAAGGAGGAAGGAGTTACAGGCACCGTCCGATCCTCCTGATCGGACGTCCCTGATGATACCACGTGGTGGACTCGAGCCTCGTCCCCGACCTACAGGCTCGGGTCATCCGAGCCTAGCGCCATACCACCAGATACCACCACGTGGACCAAAGCTGAGGACTGTCCCGAGCCTGAGCCCTCATGTGCCTGGCACGTGATGGATTGGGTAAATTGAAAGAAAGACCCCGGAAGTTCTGATAATTGCAAATGGGTCCTCCAGGCGCGTGTCTCACGTGCGCGCCTGGGGTAATTTACAGGGAGGCCCTTCATATTTTCTGAATTTAAAAATTGGTCCCTGCGCGCATGGAAAAATTGCACTTGGACCCAGGAGGTTTTTGGTAATTGCATTTAGGTCCATCCAGGGACCTAAATGCAATAGTTATCCTTTATTTTTATTGCATTTTTATTACAATTATGCCCTTTACTTACATCCATACTGGCTGAAAGTGTATACTTTTATTTGAGCCTGGGCCAGTCATTGTCTCTCCGAGGAAATAAAAAAAATTAAAAAATTAAAAATTAAAACTGATAGAAATCACAAAAAAATCACTAACCTAAGGAGTTGGTGTATTCCTGACACATTCACACTCACTCAAGGCTTGAGGATTTTGAGGACACTGGATCTCTGGGATCTTGAGAGTCTGAGTTAACATGCCTTAGTCATTAGGGTTTTTATGACTTAAATATCTACACTTCCCTGGTTTGAAAGATTTGAGTGCTATATTGAACTCTTCATCTCTACCTTCAAGAAAATATGATCAGCACAGTCACTTCCACAAATGCATGATTGATGAGCTGAGCTGAGATATCACTTGAGGAACTAGGACCATAGATTTGAGTTTAGACCCGATCTTATGATATTCGAGGATGGGATAAAGTTAATGAAGGCTTCAGAAAACCTGAGTGTTAGCAAAACCCTAGCCAGTATGTGAACAAGATTCATATGCTATCTCTTGGATATTTACCTAAAGTGTCGGGGTGTCATGAAACTTAAACTGAATTTGTTGATCAGTGTGCGCCAATTTTTGGTAAAAGCAGAGGAGCTAGCCAACAAAAGAAATGAAATGTCAAAGAAAAAGCTCTGAATACCAAAGTCAAAATACAAATGAGCTTCCACCAATGGCGAGCGCTCCTCAACATTTTCAAAGTGTCCACTTGGACCAAGAGCTAATTAGGACCAAGGAGTCGGGCTGACACCACAAAAAGGGCCCTGCATCGTAAGCGATACAAGTCTGGGTGTTGAAGGTATCTTAGATACTCAGAAAAGACACACCTCGGTGTACTCCCAGAAAAACAAGTGCAGATGACTCCAACTCTCTTGATGGACACATTGATCAACAAAATAATAATATACATGTGTTGAGTAAAAGGCACTCGAGAGGCCCCTTGTTCCAATGTGAGGGTGAGAAAAATAGACACAATCCCATACCCCTCCATCATCTGGCCGTCCATCTACACTTTCAAGTCTGACAAACTATAGAGACGGTTGACTGAAGCAAGAATAGACTTATTCCCTAGTATTGAGGATTAGGTCTAGAGGAGAGTCTTTGGGACTGGAACTTTGAGTGATGCATCGACTCGGCTCTCATGAAATGCAGTACACTAAATGTCATATCCTTATACTATATGTAAAAAAAGAGAGTCTGATAATCAGATAAGTTGGATTCCTTCTGACTAAGGCTTGGATAAACCTGGAATTTTAGGATCACTTAGGTCAAGGGTCTTCGAAAGATCAAGCCTTGAAAATTTCACGCGCACTGTCAGGAATTAATCCGACTCCTTCATTCTTTAGATGCTCGAGGACGAGCATGGTTTAAGTATAGGGTTATGATGAATCTCGTATTTATCATGCTAAAAACTCACTATTAAACCCCTGGCCTAAACAATTCAATAAAAACCACCATCAATTCTTTGTTTTTATCTTGTATTATATTGTATATATTTTGCCATTAAAATATTGCTTTTAATTCTCTTTTATTTTCTTGTAATTATTTCATCCTCGAAAACCCGTAAAAATTAGATAGATAAGTTGTCTATAAATCACTGAACTTTAAAACCACTAAAAAATACAAAAAATCTCAAAACCATAAATTTGGTGTTTTTATTCCCCTAAAAATACCCCCAAAATTATATTTTGTACATATAACCTCTTTTGGCTTTTTGACCAACTTGAAAGTTGTAGATCTCTTCGAGACGAGCAACTTTCATGTTTTGACTTTTTCCTAATTCGGCTTCTAATTATTTCTTTTGTATTTATCTTTGTAATTATCTTTTGAATTTTTCTGATTGGGCCACGTGGCGCCCTCTGGGCCGCCCACGTGGCCCGCTCCTCTTCACGCCACCCGGCAGCATCCTGAACCGTTGGATCCTCTCAACCTGCCTCCATCTCACCCGTTGAGGCCTGCTCCATCTTGCACCGTCCGATCTAACTCTTAGATCAGATCTGAGCCGCTCACCTGCGCGTAAACCTCAGCCACCCGATCACTCTCATCATCCAACGCTCCTCCTCGTGCCACATCTCCCTACAACCTCCGCCGTTCGATCCACTCTCATCCCTCGGCCGTCAACACGCCACGTCTCCACTCACCTCAGCCCTCTGATCACCTTCTTATCCCACGGTCGATGGCACGCCACGTCGAACCTTCACACGAGCCGTTAGATATCTTCCATCACTCAATCCCAGCCACTCCCTCGCGCTCCAGTATCAGTTGTACGATCAGATCTAATGATCTTATCGCATCCCTCCGTTCGTGCCTCAATCCCAGTCGTTGGATCCCTTGATCCAACGGCTGTAGCTCATCGTCAACCTCGCGTAACCCCCCTCCAGCATTGCGACTCTCGTAACCCCCGCTCCCCCTTCCATTTTTGGCCGGCACCTCCGGCCATCTTTCTCGCTCCTAACGGCCGCCCCACATCGCCCATTCACCTGTCATCCTCGCGCGAGCTCCATAACTCCCAGCCGTTACCCCATCGCCATTAGACTGCCTCTCCAAAACGCCACTCTACCACTGTAACCGCCGACCATCCTCTCCTATATAACGCCCTTCCCCGCCACCGTAGCCGCTCATTCACCAATTTGGGGCTTCGGCCCAGCCTTTATCCCTCCGGTGACAGCGGAGGGGCCCTTGCAAGGGGGTGATAACGGCCGACGCCCCGGTGAGATCCATGGCATCTCCGCCATGTACGCTCCACCTCCCAAGTGGTAGCTCAGCTCAATGGACCGGTCGTCCAGGTCGAGCCATGACCAAAGAGTCGAACGACCCTCATCCTAGACCACCTCCTCCACTGGGTTCCCCTCCCCGACGAGGTCTTCTTCCACCTTCTTTTTCTTCCTTTTTCTCCTAATTTCCTAGACCTACTCCGACATCCTCATCAACCATTGACCATCTCACCACCTTCGCCACACCACCCGCATCTCTGCCCACTACTCCGCTCACCCTTCTTGTTCTCCATAACCTCGTTCACATCCGCCCCACCTTCTCTGAAGCTCGCCGGAGAAGAAACCTCTGGGCCTTCATTCCAGTCGCCCCACGTCCCCCAGCCCACTCACGTCACGCTTCGGCTATTAGCAATTAACCCTTGCAGGTGTGTAATCGTCAATGATCGGAACTGACATCATCTCGCCGACCTCGAGCTTTCAAGCCGACCACCTACCTCCGCCGTGCTACATCAGACGAAGATGGAGCTTCAACTCGCAACAAGCATCTTCGCTGACCCTCTAGGGAGCTTCTCCGATGATCAGACACGCAAAGATAGCTCGGCGGAGCTAAGGAAGGGTCGCCGGAGCCCCGCCTCCTCCGGTGGCCCACGAAGGAAGAAGGAGGTACAAGCACCGTGCGATCCTCCTGATCGGACGTCCCTGATGATACCACGTGGTGGACCGAGCCCCATCCCTGACCTACAGGCTCGGGTCATCCGAGCCTAGCGCCATACCACTAGATACCGCCACGTGGACCGAAGCTGAGGACTGTCCCGAGCCTGAGCCCTCATGTGCCTGGCACGTGATGGATTGGGTAAATTGCAAGAAAGACCTCAGAAGTTTTGATAATTGCAAATGGGTCCTCAAGGCGCGTGCCTCACGGGCGCGCCTGGGGTAATTTACAGGGAGGTCCTTCATATTTTCTGAATTTAAAAATAGGTCCCTGCGTGCATGGAAAAATTGCACTTGGACCTAGGCGATTTTTGGTAATTGCATTTAGGTCCATCCAGGGACCTAAATGTAATAGTTATCCATTATTTTTATTGCATTTTTATTACAATTATGCCATTGCACTATTTTTAGCATAACTTGAGCATCGTAGGTCCAAATTGCATGATTTTAGTGTCGTTTTGATCCTTGTTTTGTCCTCTACATTTTAGAATGTTTATTTGTCTGATTTGCCTCTATTTTATATAAAGTGAATTTTATGTGGTAATTGGGGCGTGCTCTCCTTGCCTTGCTTTGATGTGATGACTACTGTTGATTATTGTGATTAAATTGACACTGACTTCATTTTATATTGTGTTGCTCATCATTTTTGGGGTATAATTGTAGTGTTTAATCTGTGTATAATTTCTCTTGCATATTTGCTCATGCATCCCCTTAACTTGCATAAAAATATCTAAAAAATGCACGCATCATAGCATTGCTTTATAATTTGCATAAGGACCTGAAATTGTTATTAAATCACTTTGTGCTTCATGAATCAAAATTCAATACTCACATTAGGTAGTCGTGTCCCTGTGTTCGACCTTGGTAGACTTGCCAAGTATAAAAAGTCCACGACTCACAAAGATCGTGGTTTTTACTGAACCAAATTCGTCTCCTATACTATGACTTATTTATCTATATTAAAGAGACGAATTTTGACGTTCATCAAATGGCGCTGTTGCCGGGGATACGGCTTAGCTTAATTTTTGGATTTTGATTTTTTTTATTGATTAATTTCAAATTTTCTTAGGTCCTCATTTCATGCATCATTTGTTTGTATATTATTTGCTGATTTAATTTCTCTGAGTTTCTAACTTTCTCTTTTGTGGCAGGGCCCATGAAAATCGGGGACGCCTGATCGTCATGGAGGCGCGAAGTCGGGAGCTTCCACTGAAGAGGCCGCAAAAGAAGTCGTGAAGAAATTCTAGGATTTTTATCAGTCAAATTGCATTACATGTTGTAAAAAAAGAAGAAAAAAAGAAAAAAAACATTACATCTGCATATTTTTTTCAGTTTTTGCATATTGTACAAAAAAAATACCCCCCCCCCCACACCCCTACACTTGCACATACTCACTCCCACCCTCCCCCTGTATATTTCATTCTTTCTCTCTCTCTCTATCTATCTCTATTTCTCTCTCTGTGTATCTATTTTTCACGAACCCCCTCCCCCTCATCCTTGTATCATAGAACCCCCCCCTAACGCAGACCTTACTTAGGCTATTTGTAGCCTAGTATGGGGGGGCATGCCTGCTCATCCCTCCCTCGTTCAGTCTTCTTGTACTTAGGACAATTTTGGCCTAAGTATAGAGGGACCCTCCTCCTCAGTTCCGCTATATCACCCTATACTTGAACCGAGCCTTGGCTTCATGGCACTTGTGCTATGAGGACATAGCAAATTTTAAGTATAGGGGGGTATACCTTATATTATTGTATATTTACTTTAGCCGTAGCTCGCGTTTTTAAACTTTTTAATTTTTTTTATTCGGGCTGGGTTTTTGTAAAACTAGTGAACTGAGTGCAAATCTATAAAAATTATTTATTAAAAAATTGAGGGATTAATTTTTGTAAATATTCCTGTAAATTGAAAAAAATTAAAATTTAAAATCTTTCTTTGATGTTTACTCTGACTACTAGGTTTAGTAGGCATTTTCAGTGAGGGAACCTCGGTCTCCCTTAGCAGAGTGGGTGGTTTAGATGACATCGCACACGGCCCCGTCCTCAAGTAACACGGGCCTCGACCCGTACTTACATCCATACTGGCTGAAAGTGTATACTTTTATTTGAGCCTGGGCCAGTCATTGTCTCTCCGAGGAAATAAAAAAAATTAAAAAAATTAAAAATTAAAACTGATAAAAATCACAAAAAAAATCACTAACCTAAGGAGTTGATGTATTCCTGACACATTCACACTCACTCAAGGCTTGAGGATTTTGAGGACACTGGATCTCTGGGATCTTGAGAGTCTGAGTTAACATGCCTTAGTCATTAGGGTTTTTATGACTTAAATATCTACACTTCCCTGGTTTGAATGATTTGAGTGCTATATTGCACTCTTCATCTCTACCTTCAAGAAAATATGATCAGCACAATTGATGAGCTGAGTTGAGATATCACTTGAGGAACTACGACCATAGATTTGAGTTTAGACCCGATCTTATGATATTCGAGGATGTGATAAAGTTAATGAAGGCTTCAGAAAACCTGAGTGTCAGCAAAACCCTAGCCAGTATGTGAACAAGATTCATATGCTATCTCTTGGATATTTACCTAAAGTGCCGGGGTGTGATGAAACTTAAAATGAATTTGTTGATCAGTGTGCGCCAATTTTTGGTAAAAGCAGTGGAGCTAGCCAACAAAAGAAATGAAATGTCAAAGAAAAAGCTCTGAATACCAAAGTCAAAATACAAATGAGCTTCCACCAATGGCGAGCGCTCCCAAACATTTTCAAAGTGTCCACTTGGACGAAGAGCTAATTAGGACCAAGGAGTCGGGCTGACACCACAAAAAGGGCCCTGCATCGTAAGCGATACAAGTCTGGGTGTTGAAGGTATCTTAGATACTCAGAAAAGACACACCCCGGTGTACTCCCAGAAAAACAAGTGCAGACGACTCCAACTCTCTTGACGGACACATTGATCAATAAAATAATAATATACATGTGTTGAGTAAAAGGCACTCGAGAGGCCCCTTGTTCCAATGTGAGGGTGAGAAAAATAGACACAATCCCATACCCCTCCATCATCTGGCCGTCCATCTACACTTTCAAGTCTGACAAACTATAGAGACGGTTGACTGAAGCAAGAATAGACTTATTCCCTAGTATTGAGGATTAGGTCTAGAGGAGAGTCTTTGGGACTGGAACTTCGAGTGATGCATCGACTCGGCTCTCATGAAATGCAGTACACTAAATGTCATATCCTTATAATATATGTAAAAAAAGAGAGTCTGATAATCAGAGAAGTTGGATTCCTTCTGACTAAGGCTTGGATAAACCTGGAATTTTAGGATCACTTAGGTCAAGGGTCTTCGAAAGATCAAGCCTTGAAAATTTCACGTGCACTGTCAGGAATTAATCCGACTCCTTCATTCTTTAGATGCTCGAGGACGAGCATGGTTTAAGTATAGGGGTATGATGAATCTCGTATTTATCATGCTAAAAACTCACTATTAAACCCCTGGCCTAAACAATTCAATAAAAACCACCATCAATTCTTTGTTCTTATCTTGTATTATATTGTATATATTTTCCCATTAAAATATTGCTTTTAATTCCCTTTTATTTTCTTGTAATTATTTCATCCTCGAAAACCCCTAAATATTAGATAGATAAGTTGTCTATAAATCATTGAACTTTAAAACCACTAAAAAATACAAAAAAAACTCAAAATTACAAACTTGGTGTTTTTATTACCCTAAAAATACCCCCAAAATTACGTTTTGTACATATGACCTCTTTTGGCTTTTTTACCAACATGAAAGTTGTAGATCTCGTCGAGACGAGCAACTTTCATGTTTTGACTTTTTCCTAATTTGGCCTCTAATTATTTCTTTTGTATTTATCTTTATAATTATCTTTTGAATTTTTCTGATTGGGCCACGTGGCGCCCTCTGGGCCGCCCACGTGGCCCGCTCCTCTTCACGCCACCCGACAGCATCCTGAACCGTTTGATCCTCTCAACCTGCCTCCATCTCACCCGTTGAGGCCTGCTCCATCTTGCACCGTCCGATCTAACTCTTAGATCAGATCTGAGCCGCTCACCCGCGCGTAAACCTCAGCCACCCGATCACTCTCATCATCCAACGCTCCTCCTCGCGCCACGTCTCCCTACAACCTCCACCGTTCGATCCACTCTCATCCCTCGACCGTCAACAGGCCACGTCTCCACTCACCTCAGCCCTCCGATCACCTTCTTATCCCACGGTCGATAGCATGCCACGTCGAACCTTCACACCAGCCGTTAGATCTCTTCCATCACTCAATCCCAGCCACTCCCTCGCGCTCCAGTATCAGCTGTACGATCAGATCTAATGATCTGATCGCATCCCTCCGTTCGCGCCTCAATCCCAGTCGTTAGATCCCTTGATCCAACGGCTGTAGCTCATCGTCAACCTCGCGTAACCCCCCTCCAGCGTTGTGACTCTCGTAACCCCCGCTCCCCCTTCCATTTTTGGCCGGCACCTCCGGCCATCTTTCTCGCTCCTAACGGCCGCCCCGCATCGCCCATTCACCCGTCATCCTCGCGCGAGCTCCATAACTCCCAGCCATTACCCCATCGCCATTAGACCGCCTCTCCAAAACGCCCCTCTACCACTGTAACCGTCGACCATCCTCTCCTATATAACCCCCTTCCCCGCCACCATAGCCGCTCATTCACCAATTTGGGGCTTCGGCCCAACGTTTGGCCCTCCGGTGACAGCAGAGGGGCCCTTGCAAGGGGGTGATAACGGCCGAAGCCCCGGTGAGATCCATGACATCTCCGCCATGTACGCTCCACCTCCCAGATGGTAGCTCAGCTCCCTGGACCAGTCGTCCAGGTCGAGCCATGACCGGAGAGTCGAACGACCCTCATCCTAGACCACCTCCTCCACTGGGTTCCCCTCCCCGACGAGGTCTTCTTCCACCTTCTTTTTCTTCCTTTTTCTCCTAATTTCCTAGACCTACTCCGACATCCTCATCAACCATTGACCATCTCACCACCTTCGCCACACCACCCGCATCTCCACCCACTACTCCGCTCACCCTTCTTGTTCTCCATAACCTCGTTCACATCCGTCCCACCTTCTCTGAAGCTCGCCGGAGAAGAAACCTCTGGGCCTTCATTCCAGTCGCCCCACGGCCCCTAGCCCACTCACGTCACGCTTCGGCTATTAGCAATTAACCCTTGCAGGTGTGTAATCGTCAATGATCGGAACTGACATCATCTCGCCGACCTCGAGCTTTCAAGCCGACCACCTGCCTCCGCCGTGCTACATCAGACGAAGATGGAGCTTCAACTCGCAACAAGCATCTTCGCTGACCCTCCAGGGAGCCTCTCCGATGATCAGACACGCAAAGATAGCTCGGCGGAGCTAAGGAAGGGTCGCCGGAGCCCCGCCTCCTCCGGTGGCCCACGAAGGAGGAAGGAGGTACAGGCACCGTCCGATCCTCCTGATCGGACGGCCCTGATGATACCACGTGGTGGACCCGAGCCTCGTCCCCGACCTACAGGCTCGGGTCATCCGAGCCTAGCGCCATACCACCAGATACCGCCACGTGGACCGAAGCTGAGGACTGTCCCGAGCCTGAGCCCTCATGTGCCCGACACGTGATGGATTGGGTAAATTGCAAGAAAGACCCCAGAAGTTCTGATAATTGCAAATGGGTCCTCAAGGCGCGTGCCTCACAGGCGCGTCTGGGGTAATTTACAGGGAGGCCCTTCATACTTTCTGATTTAAAAATAGGTCCATGCGCGCATGGAAAAATTGTACTTGGACCCAGGCGGTTTTTGTTAATTGCATTTAGGTCCATCCAGGGACCTAAATGCAATAGTTATCCTTTATTTTTTATTGCATTTTTATTACAATTATGCCCTTGCATTGTTTTTAGCATAACTTGAGCATCGTAGGTCCAAATTGCATGATTTTAGTGTCGTTTTGATCCTTGTTTTGTCCTCTACATTTTATCATGTTTATTTCTCTCATTTGCCTCTATTTTAATTAAAGTAAATTTTATGTGGTAATTGGGACCTGCTCTCCTTGCCTTGCTTTGATGTGATGATCACTGTTGATTATTGTGATTAAATTGACACTGACTTCATTTTATATTGTGTTGCTCACCATTTTTGGGGTATAATTGTAGTGTTTAATCTGTGCATAATTTCTCTTGCATATTTGCTCATGCATCCCCTTAGCTTGCTTAAAAATATCTAAAAATGCATGCATCATAGCATTGCTTTATAATTTGCGTAAGGACCTGAAATTGTTATTAAATCACTTTGTGCTTCATGAATCAAAATTCAATACTCACATTAGGCAGTCGTGTCCCTGTGTTCGACCTTGTTAGACTTGCCAAGTATAAATAGTCCACGACATTCAAAGATCGTGGTTTTTGCTGAACCAAATTCATCTCCTATACTACGACTTATTTATCTATATTAAAGAGACGAATTTTGACGTTCATCAAACATCTGGGTTATTCACATACCCAAATGTTATGTTGCTGCCTATTTATTATGTTAGCACCAGTTAGCTCATGTATGTTGGATATGATATCTTCACTATGGTCCAGACTGGTCATTTGTTTGACAATATTTCTGTTGCTGGATATGTTATCTGTGGATTAAACGAAAATTTTTGCTTATCATCCTCTGCTATGTCTTGAGCAAGCTACCAATGTTTATTAATGATCAACTTCTACTTGCGACTGGACTGTCTAAGCAGTTATGGCTAGGAGAAGAATACATATTCTCCCTGAGCACATGCTACGATGAATGGTCCTTGATTACATACGGGGTGTGATGGATGGATTAAATATTTTTCCGAATGATGAGGTGCGATGAAGATGTCTATGAGCATCGTGGATTACAGTTATGTTTCACTTTTCTATGCATTCTTTGCCGTGGCATATCCCATCACCTAAAACAACACATGTGCATGGAAACTGAGCACGTGCAATGATGAGAGTCGAGCGTTGATACATTTTGTGGAAAAGAATCCTCTCTGACCACTTGTAGTGATGAAACAGTGTCATTAGCCTTTGTCGTGCAAAGATATCATCCCATTAAATCGATGTGGGCAGTTTTAGATGAAATGATGAGATTATTGAGATCCTTCGAGGATCATTTTTCATAAATGCATGTGCAATGATGTTTAACCCTTGATCTTTGCAATTTACTTGCAATTCATCTTTGTAATACATGCGAACTTGGTTCGACTGAAGCTTTCACTACGTTATCCAGGAGATGTTGAGGTGCAATAATGATATGAGCACCTGTGATGACTATTTTCCTAAAACAAACATGCAGTGATGTTTGCCTTTATACACTATAATGATGATGTCGTTTGCTTTGTCATCGTATGTATCTCAGCTTTATGATTATTAAAACTAGTAATCCGGATGTCCTATTCTGAGGAGCAATGATGATATGAGCTCCTGTAATGACCATTTTTTCTACATGTAATATGTGGTGATGTTTTTCCTTTGTAAATTGCAGTGGTAATACCAGTGCTTTGACACCGCATGTATCCCAGCTTTGTGATTATTTTTACTAGTAATCCGGATGTCCCATTCTGAGAAGCAATGATGATATGAGCTCTTGTGATGACCATTTTTCTACAACTAACATGCGGTGATGTTTTCCCTTTGTCCATTACAGCGGTAATACCAGTTGCTTTGTCACCGCATGTATCCCAGCTTTGTGGTTATTTTAACTGGTAATCCGGATGTCCCATTCTGAGGAGCAATGATGATATGAGCTCCTATGATGACCTTTTTTCTACAGGTAACATGCAACGATGTTTTCCCTTTGTACATTACAGTGGTAAGCTTGCAGATGCTTTGTCACCGCATGTATCCCGGCTTTGTGATTATTTTAACTTACGATCTGTATGTCCCAGGCTGAGGTGCAATGATGTTATCAGTACCAATGATGACGACCATCCCACCAAACATATACATGTATGTTTGGCCATCAATTGAATGTAGTGGTAATATAGTGTGTGATTCAGATGTCGTAAACTAAGGGTGCAATGACGTTATGAGCACCCATCACAGCCACTTAATACTGGAGCATATTCTACGAAGTTCCCCTATTTAGTATTCTATGAATGTTATCATAATATTTGCCTAATATGGTATATGTTGTAATGTTTTCATGTAATCATGAATAATTCTTTCATTACATTATTAACAAATTTATAGATGATAACATCCGTGCAATTTGAATGTACTATTCTAAATAGAATTGATATGCCTCCTCGGGGTAAGGGGAAGAATGTGGAGGAGGGTGGTCGTGACGACTCGGGAAATTCAGGGAGGGTTGCAAACTAGACACCGGTACATGATAGGATATTGATTATGTGTATGCTAGAGGCCCATGACCAAAACTACTGGTCTGAGAAGTCTTTCACCATGGTTGGATGGAATGGCATCTTGCAACAGTTTAATGAACAGGCGGATCTTTGCTTCACAAAGGACCATATACAGTCACGTTGGAAGATCTTCAAAAGGGACCACGCTGCTTACTTGTACCTACGAAACAAGTCCGGTTGGGAATGGAATAACGTGGCCAACCGTCCAATCGCCCCCGATGAGATGGCTTGGTTGGAGGTATGAATTTCTTTGCAATTTATGTGAAGCACTTGCAATTTGTTATTCATTGCGTTGTAATAGTGATCCTACATATTTCAGGTCGATAACTCATATCGCAAGTACAAAAACACCCCTTCCTGTACTTTGAAGAAGTATCTTACATCATCGGGGCGGGCACTGCAAAAGGATGGTATGCACGCTCATCGCGTGGTACGATGAGAACTCAGGAGCCTGGAGATGCTCAGGTCGACCAAGAAGAAGAAGGTCATGATGATGCAAAGGATGTAGCCGAAGTACCCACATCTCCCGTCGTTAGTAGGGCCACACAAAGATCTTCGAATTCCAAGCGTCGGAGGAGTGCGGATGGGAAGAGTGCCCCGCTGGACATGTCTCAGTTCGTGGACATGATACATGAGAGGATAGGTGTGCAAAGAAGAGAACAAGATGAGGATGTCCGTGCAGCATACATGGAGTTGAGGGAGGCATGCCCTACTGTCTCTCCCGCTGCATTTATCAAGCTTGCAGATGCATTGGCACACCCTGCCAAAAGGGAGTTGTTTCGGACCGTCAAGGATGACCTCGAGTACCTGCAGGCTTGGATTCATCATATTCTTGGACAGCCATAAGACACCTGGAACCCATGCGTCTGTTGAAATTTATGAACAACCCCCTATCTTTGCTAT
Organism: Ottelia alismoides; assembly: GCA_037367405.1. Taxonomy (NCBI): domain Eukaryota; kingdom Viridiplantae; phylum Streptophyta; class Magnoliopsida; order Alismatales; family Hydrocharitaceae; genus Ottelia; species Ottelia alismoides. The sequence goes on along the minus strand of JAZKJV010001124.1, from coordinate 102,168 downwards.
TTCATCTTTTCAGTAGAACAATTTTAATTTTATAATGCACAGTACCGGTAGACATTTCTGACATTGTTATTTGTATTATGTCCTTGCACTCCTGCTTGTTATTCTGACCTTGTTATTTATGTGCTTTCCATTCTTTTTCATATTCAATGTGCCATATATAACCACTATAGCTTTCTCATTGACAAGTGGCACTTGAAATGCTTTTCTGTGATGTCCCCCTTGTAACTAGTTTGCTTGATATAGCCATATATTACTTTATTTTATATAGGTAATGTGCAACTTACACCGATTTCTTTTTCTAGATGGATGATCAGTTGTACAATCCGTTCGAGGAGATTCTCACGGAGGCAACCGAGTTGTCCTATACGATGGTATTGTATATATTCTTCGTGACAAATCACGAGCGTGGGGCGTCTCGAGTGCCCATTCCTCTTAATACGAGGCCATGGACGGGACGTGCATGGATTGAAGATATGATGTCAGGCCACGTCAAGCGATCCTATAGATTCTTCCGAATGGAGCCTGCAACTTTGATGAAGTTTGTAGAGTTGCTTGAGCAACGCACATGCTTAACTAGCACGCGCGACATGGATACCGTAGAACAAGTGTGCATATTCATGTTTGCATTTGGCCATGCACAGCCGAACCGAGTGCTCCAAGAATGGTTCCAGCACTCTGGGTCGACTATATCATGGCACATCCATAGGGTCCTAAAAAAGATTCTATAGTTGGAGGATCTGCTAATCCGTCTTCCCACGATAGAAACACCACATCGTATATCGTCGGATCATCGTTATGCTCCTTACTTCCAGGTATACTCATTGTGCCCCATTGATATCATTTATTTCCCTTTCTTTACGTGGCTAATTTAAATATCTTATCGATAGGGTGTTATCGGTGATATCGATGGGACGCACATTAAGGAAACCGTCCCTGTAGGTATAGAGGCTGCCTACCGTAACAGGAAGCAGGTCATATCACAGAATGTCATGGCAGCGGCATCGTTTGATTATTTGTTTACTTACATCCTTACTGGTTGGGAGATATCTACCTCAGATATGTATGTGCTCAGGGACGCAATTGATCGGGGAGGCTTCGTCGTACCAGAGGGATGCATATATCTGGTGGACTGTGGATATACGAACACAGACTCATTTTTGGTGCCATATCGCGACATCACATACCATCTACCAGAGTGGAGGGGTACTAGACAAAGCGAAGCGATACATCTCCCACAAATACTTGTTCAATCATAGACACTTGAAGCTGCGCAATGACGTAGAGAGGACCTTCGGAGTATGGAAGAAGAGGTTCAGGTGTCTCTCATGTATGCCTACATACGCATTCGAGACGCAAAGGGATGTCGTAACGGCCACTGCAATAATTCATAATTTCGTAAAATTGTATGATTCAGATAAGTGGTTTGACCGAGTTGAAAAGTATTTGGTGCCAGAACCTCCAGAACTAGAAATTGAACCTGGTGTTGAGGTTAGAGTCACACCGACGGAGTTGCGACATGGTGAGCAACACCGCGACCGCATCGCACATGCGATGTACAATGACAGGCTGCAGCGTTTGCATCAAGATGTATAAACTACAAGGGGTTGTACAATTGCTCATCCAACTCTTAAAATATGTTTATGCAAATGTATTTTGGATAATACTACGTTTTTATTTACCTTATTTCCTGATCTGTGGTGCCCATGTTCTTCTGATTCTATGCTTATTTCGTAGGCACACATTTCTTTTCATACCCTACTTCTATTTATTTTCTGAGATTAAGATGTACATATTATCTACAGTCTTATTGTCAAATTTGCTCTTCACGGTAAATTTGAAATTTCCACAACCCTATTTTTTTAAATTGCACATTTAAATATGCTCTATTTTAAAAATAGTAAAGTATTTATATTGAAATTACATTTTCACAGGTTACGGAAATTTCAACATTGCATAAATAGATACCATGAAATTTACGCATGCTTCAAATCGTGTACGCACGTACCTTGTTAAGAATATCAACAAATTTTACCTACACAAATTTCAGGAACTTGTAAATTTTATACGTCAATGATAACAAATTTCCTACTGTTATGTTTAAGGATATACAATAACTAGACGATATGACTTCATCCTAAAAGCAGCATTAAAATTTTAGCAAAGCCTAACTCTCCTTAAGGGTATGAGTAAATTTGATAAACTACGCTACCTATGTAATTAAATATAAATTCCATGTAAATTAATCGATAACTATGGCAATAAATTACAATGCGATTATCGTGGAGACAAAATCTTCAACCATAATACCATAAATAAGAAGGGTAAAAGTTGCAAAAGTTGAAATATTAAAAAATTGCAATAATCTACCAACAAGTCCACTAAGTAAAAACAATCAACAACCAATCATTAGCCCAAACTCCACTAAAAGTCACATCACAGGCAAACTCTTTCAACAGTAAAACCCTCTATCCAAACACCAAAACTACAATTCAAGTTACCCTTCAGGTTACCTACTCCCGGGTGGGTTAACCTCCCCCAGTTTACCCGCGAACCAAACGCACCCTCAGAGTTGGGAGGGTTTGTGTGATGTGATTGTATTGAAATGTGAAAAAGTGAGTAGTTATTATGATATGATTGCATTGAAATTTGAAAAAGTGAGTAGTTATTATTATATGATTGTATTGAAATTTGAAAAAAAGTGGGGTAGTTGTTGTGATGTGATTGTATTGAAGTTTGGAATAGTGAGTAAAGTTGAGTATTTTATGATTTTTAAATGATATGATGGTATAATATATATTTTTTTGGGATCTTTACACCTATAACCCTGAGTAATTTCATAATTACCCCAGAAACCCTCGATAAATACGAATTACACACGGGACCATGAATAATGGCTCCATTTTACATCCGTAACCTTCCGTTAGTTTAGTAAATTAACCCAACCATATGAGCGAGTTAATCTAACCCATTAACCCAACCATATGAGTGAGTTAATCTAACCCATCTACAATCTAAGGGCTAGGATAACCAAAAAGTAAAAAAAAAGATTTTTTTCAGGCAGAGGTGGCTTGCAAATGCGATGGAGCTGGCAGCGGGGGGGGGGGGGGGGGGGGGGGGGGATGCCTCGAACTCGCGAGCTGGGGCACTGGCAGGGGGAGGGGGTGCTGGAGCTCACGAGCTGGGGGTATGGATGGAGCTCGCCAGCGAGGGGGAGGGGGTGTTGGGCGAGCTGGGGGTGCGGATGGAGCTCGCTGGGGGTAGGGGGTCTTGCAGAGGCGGCGACGAGTGGGGGGGGGGGGGGGGGGGGGTGGGAGGTGTTGCGGGTGGGTCTTGCAGAGGCGCCGACGAGGGAGGGGGAGGAAATTGCCTGGAGCTCGCGAGCTGAGGGCCGGGGGAGGGGGGTGGTTGTCGGTGGGTCTTGCAGAGCCGGCAACGAGGAAGGGGGATTGCCTGGAGCTCGCGATCTGGGGGGCCGTCGGGGGGATGGGGTGCTGGAGCTCGCGAGCTGGGGCGGGGATGGAGCTCGCTAGCGGGGGGAAGGGGGGTGCTGGAGCTCGCGAGCTGGGGGCGGGGGCGCGGATGGAGCTCTCCAGCGGGGAGAGGGGGGTGCTGGAGCTCGTGAGCTGTTGGCGGGGGCGGAGGCGCGGGGCGGGCAGCTTGCCGGGGCGAGCGGGAGAGAACGGGGCAGCTTTCCTAAGGGAGGGAGGCATGATTTTGTTTGATTTAAAGAATGGCATCATATTATGAATATGGTAATTTCAAAGGGCAAAATGGTCAACATAAGATTTTTTCCGTCAAAGTTAACAGATAATCAAGACGGAACTTGACAAAAGGTTATGTCATGTAAAGGTTAAGTATTATTTAGGGTCCTGGGTGTAATTCGTGATTATAGAGGGTTTCCGGGGTAATTACAAAATTATTCAGGGTTATGGGTGTAAATATCCCTATTTTTTGATGGAAAGAGAGTGAGCCCCACTAGTGGGTTAGAAATAGGGGATTGGAGGGTAACCCACCTAAAGTGAAAGTAAGCCCCCAACCGAACGCCCCCTAAGGATATAGATGAGACGGTATGTGTTTGACCGCCTCCTGTAGGCGTTCCTAATGACCTGTCGTCAAATTTAAATCCATATAAAATCAGTCCATCCTTACGAGTATCTAATGCGGGCACAAATATTTGTGGATGAAGATGGTGGATACGAGAGTTTTCGGAATCAATTCCATTAGAAAAAAAAGGAGATGTTCGACGAAAATGACTAATATGTACAATGAATCGAAATATTAAAAATGATGAACTCGACGTCCATTAGACTTTCGAGGCTACGACTTATTAATACAAAAGAAAGGAAGATCACCATGCATGAATAGAAAGCAGAAAAGCTACCTCTTGTTTTATTCTCATTTAATGCTCTTTCATTTGGAAACTATACGTTGCATGCATAGTATATATGGACCAATAACATTCTTAATTTATTCTGGAGATCACATGAGGTTCTTAGTTTTACGGGCCTTGTGTCGAGAATATAGACATGTATAAATCTGGTTCATATAATTTGCAGCTTCTCTGTTTGTTTGGAGAATAAGCATTGAAACAAGGGGTCAATTTTCTATCCGATGTAGTTTCTAAGAGTACAATTATTCCCATCCACATCATATTATTTCACCATATTCTACCTTTATTCCTATCTTTATTCCACTTTACCTTCCCTTATTCCATCTTATTATCATTATTCTTATCTTAATTTGCAGACCCTTATTCTTCTTAATCTCCATCCTTATTCATGTTTATTCCCGAACCGAACACCTCCTAAGAGTAACAACATAATCTCGCAAAAAAAGAGTGAGAATGAATGCAAAGAATTATCACTTCATAATTCTTGCAAAGTACCTCCATTAATTATGTAGGATTAAATCTAATAAAGATGTACAATTATTTATTAAAATCTAAATTTGTAGATATACATATACCTAATTTTATGATTTTTGAGAAATTTTCACCCCAAATATAATTTATAAGGTAAGATTAATAAAATAATAGTTTATCAAACTAGGGATCCACTATTGTATCAGCGTTTAAGTGAATATGGATATGTATTTTTGATTTGGGAAGTATGGATGCAGATAAAGATATGAGTAATTGTTTTTTTAGATAGGAATAAAAATAATTATTGTTTTTATTTTTTGAGGATATAGATACATATATGGTTATTATTTTTACATATATGGATATGGATACCTATATTAATGAAACTATGCATATATATAGACATAATTAGACTAAAAAAAGTTTCTGAATTATACACCCGATTTCAATGTCATACCTAAACTTTAAAAGATAACAATGTGGTGCCCAAATTTTAAGATTTATCTCAATGTGGTCCTTAACTATTGAAATTTAGTTGATCATTTCATCTTTGCATTCGTAAAGTTCAATAGTCAAGGACCACACTGAGACAAATCTTAAAATTTGGTTACCACATTGTTACCTTTTGAAGTTCAAGTATGACATTGAAATCGGGTATATAGTTCAGGAACAAGTTTGTAATTTACTCAATAGACATATATTAGTTTGTGAATAAACATATTCTAAAATATGTATATATATTATTTAATTATTTGTTGTGCATTTATTTAGTTTTATACTTTACCTTTTTTTCTTTTATTGTGTTTGTAGTTTATGTAATTTTGATTTAGTTAGTCATTAATTTCAACTTTACAAAATAATTCATCTTGATGTAAGTGTTTGTACATTAAGTATCCATATGGCAATCCATATTCATTTGTTAAATAATTCTATATGAGTCATGATTATATGTTTCCAAATTCATATTCATATTTAATGATATCTGTGACCGGCCTAATATGTCCTGGGTTGGGAACTCCAATTCAAAATAATCTCCCCTTGAGTTGAATTCATATTCCAAAACAATCTCCCCCTTGAGTTTAATAATACAACCCAATAATTATTAGGATTAGGAGTTCCCAGTCCTACTATGACTCCTATTCAAAACAATCTCCCCCTTTGAGTTGAATTCTATCATGATCTCCATGTAATCTTGCATCTGCACTAGGCCATACTTGTCATTTGCAAGTCTCGTTAGCAAAAAACTCACTACCTCTGGGTGATGCATCTGTCACTGGGTGCTCTCGGTGTGCCCCATATAGGTTACGTACAACTCGGTATTATGCCTCCTAATGCAATGCCACAAATCTCTCGTGACTAGAGACTGTGTCATTATCCTCTAGTAAAGGGAACCACACTCGATTTTTCTTGCGCACTTCTGTAGAAGATATGCAGATAACATGTTGCTCTATCATCGTACTGCTCATCCTGGGAATAACTAGAGCTCCACCATCTATCACGACCCTTTCCTCGGGCATGTAGACCTTGTTTGGTGTTCTCGTCTCATGTATCACCATGCACGCTCCCTTGGTCGCTTTGAGAGACCCCTCTTCAATGGTATACCACTCAATGTACTCATGAATCAAGCGTTCTCAGTGAAATAAGATTCTTCTTGGTTGTAGGAATGTACCTGACACCTGTAAGAGCTCATCATGGCCTTCTTCTTTCCGGATTTCCTTCTTACTTCTCGGATTATCAGCTATTTTGTGACACTCCTTATCATAATAGAATAATCCAATTAGACTTTGTGACTTGGATCGACCTTTGAACATGGTCTCCCTTGATCTTGGACATCTACTCTCGGTTGCCAGCACATGACCTTCATCATTTGTTGCATCATCCATCGATCTACATCAAGACTCATTCTTAAGTAGTGAAGCAAATCGGATAAATAGAATATTGTATAAAAAGAATAAAGGTGGTGAATCCTTATTGTATAAATATTGTATTGATGTTCAGCACATGACCTTTAAATCCTAGCTCAGTGCATGCAAATAGAATTATTTTGCATAAATTAACATTCACTACTTATTGTATAAATATTGTATAAAAGACATTGCTTAAAGTCAAAATAAAAGAATAAAGAAAAGAAAAAAAATAAAATGTCAAAGGTATTTATGACCCTAAACCTCGAGACCTAGCATCTTGATGACTGGGTCGATGAGGAATAAAGTAGGGGGAGATAATGTCAAAAAACATAATAAAAACACTAATTTTTTCTCAAATAATGCATTTTTATACCCATTTTATTCTTTATTATTTATCCTCAAATAAAGAAACTTAGTCATGAAAGTTGTAGATAAAAATACATAGAAAATTACAAAATTAATTTCACACAAAAATAATATAGTGTACAGTTTATACTCAGAATAAAATTCCAAAGCTCAAATATCTCAGACTCATATCTTCTCCATATGAACTCAAAATGTACCAAAATCACATTTAATTGTATATAAATTTTAATAAGCTATTTAATGAAGGTGGTTTCATTTAATTTGGAGTTAATATGTAAAAGTTAGGTTTTGGACCCCTATTGTAAAATATACCTGAATAAAATATTCATTTTATTTATACTTTATAATTTTTATAATTTTATAATTTTGTAAATATTATTTATGATATATGTACATATTTAGAATATAATAAAACCATAAAGAAAATAATAATATAAAATAGCATACAAAATATATAGATGAATATACTATACTTATACATATATGATGCATACCTCTATCTATTTAAGTGTACACAATACATCAGAAAAATATAAAAAGAATATATTCATGTGTATTTAAATAAGTTATAAATATAAAGTATATGAAGTAATAAATTATAAAATGCTAAATAAAAAAAAAGAAAATACCCATAATATAGGTAAAAATACCTATAAATGGACCTCAAAAAAGTAAGTTGTAATAAATTAAGTGAAAAATAAATAAAATCACAATAAAATACTACATAAATTAATAAACATTTTTCATGTTTAAATAAAAAATTAATAAAATCATTTGATATTTTATTTTGATTTTTCTTGAATGTTGAATCTGTTATGTCCTTATGCGGGTGACGTGGCCCAATCAGAGCTTGCACCCAGTTGACTCGGGTCAACTCTCTGAGCCAAGCCCTAGGTCTGTCAGACCATTGTTTGACACCATCTTCCTCAATTTCTTCTGCCCAATCCTTGCACCATTTTTGCTCGATTTCTTCTTAACTTTTGATCCTCGACCCTCGAACTTTAACGTCAGGACGATTCCTTGGTCGATGCGCCACTAAATCGAGCGCCATTCCCGATGAACCTCACATGTATAAAACATCTCCTTCAAGCTTCCTTCAATTTTCTATCCTTCTTTCGCCATTGCGGCGTGCATCTAGTGATTCCTGGTGACAACATGTACTCCTAGGAGGCCTCAGCGGTACGATTTGGCGTCGAATCGAAGTAGATCCAGCTCATCCACCTCATTCGACGTGAACTCCACTATGGTCGATCCAGGTCAAGTAGAGTTCCTTTCTTTCTGGTATTTTTCATTCCTCAGCATAGTAGTAGTAGTATATATTAAGCTTTTGGTTCGTTCCACTTCGCTTGATAGCTCGTAAAATTCAAAAAAATCTCTCGTCGGAGATCCAACTTCACAGCCTTGTTCAGTCGTGCTTGATCGTTCTCCACCTGCTGAATCATCCCCATCTCCTTTCCCATCATCTCTCCTTCGCCCCGAGCGCTTCCAGACATCCAGATCTCACAAAGATCTGAGATCGAGTTCTCCTTCTCCGTCGTACACTGGAAGACCTAGCCCCACGTCACCTCCACTCATTCCACCCACCTGAAGCTTCAACTTTTTGTCATAAGTTTAACCTTGCAGGAAACAGAAGGAAAATACCTCCTCCATTGGGTCATCAAAGTAGGATACCACCTCCTAGGTCTTGAGCCTCCCTAGAGCTCCTCCGGGGGACTTGAGCCATTTTGAAGCTCCTCGAGCTACGGATCGACTCCAGCAACGTTCTCCCCACATCAGCAATGAAGATGCCCTCAGGGGTGAGGAGATTCGACGAATCGAAGCTCGTCCGAGCACGGTTCTTCACCTGTTCATTGGGTCATCGAAGCAGGAGACCATTTCCCAGGTCTCGAGCCTCCCTGGAGCACCTCCAGGGGTCTTGAGCCATTTTGAAGCCTCCTCCTGGGGGTCTTGAGTTTGAAGCCTCCTCGAGCTACGGATTAACTACAACAATGTTCTCCCTGCCTCTACAATGAAGACGTCATCATGGGTGAGGAGATTCGACGTGAAGCTCGCCTGAGCTCGGTTCTTCAGCTGTTCATCTAGAGCCCCTCGCCACCATCATATTTGGAGCACTCCTTAGTTGCAGCAAGGGTTGTCCGATCAAGTGCCCCCATCACTGTTGATCTCCGTTGGAAGATCTAATCACAACAGTCCATCATCCAAGGGGTACCCGTCGTTGGATGCACGCCATGTGGTTAAGTGAAGTGCCATCCACAACACGATCCAGCGCCAGTTGGGGGTAAAATGCACATCCAACCCCATGTCTTTTTGTTATTTATATTTAGTCTTGTAAACTATTGTGTATGCTTTAATAATTTTGTAAAAATTACAAGGAGCCCCCTGAAGTTTATTTATATTGCATTTGGGTCGGTGCCAAGTTACCTCACGTGCGTCCCACGTGAGGTGGCCATTTTGCATAGAAGCCCCTACTACTTTTTATATTTCTATTTAATCTTTTAAGTTCAAATATTAGTTGCAATACTTTGGGTAATTTTCATTGTAGCCTTTGACTTTATTTTTAATTGCAAATATACCCTTGTTAGTTCATTTATTTTTGTGCATGTATGTCAATTTTTATAAATATCATATGTGCTCCAAAAATTATGGAAAATTAGGGATAAGTCCATGTTAGCATCCTCTTTCATGGTATAGTTTTATTTTTGTATTTAGGCATTTTACCTATTTTTAAAAAATAAAAATAACACATTTTTCCCATGAGTGATTAAAAATTAAAATATAAAACCTTTCCAAAAAATCCAAAAAAAATATATTTTATTTATTTTAGTGTTTTGTGCCTTTAGACCAAAAATCCTTAAAAATAGAAAAAGAAAATGATTAAATATCAAAAATATCAAAAATCCTTTATAAAAAATATAAAAAATCATGAAAAATCTCAAAATATTTATTAATGTCTCTAAATTTTCTGTATATTATTATTATATTCTGTATATTATTATATATTAAAATTGATTTGGAGAAATTTCGAAACTTTTTATTATCTTTACTCTTCAAATCAAATCGGTCTATTCACTTAATCCATGTTTTGGGATATTTTTGCCTTTAAAACTATATAAAAAAATTAGCAAAAATATCTAAAAAATCACAAAAGCAGTAGAAAAATATTTAAAATACAAAATATTTTATTCTGTATTTTTTTTGTGTTTTTTAATTGTATTTATAAATCTATTACCCTATATTGTATATATAGTTATATATATTCCTATATTATATATTTAAAAGAAAAAGAAATTAAAATAAGAAAATATAAGAAGAAAATAAAAAATAAAGTTTAAGCCTAAAAAATATATATTAAAATCCATAAAAAAATATAAAATTAAAAACCCACAAAAATTCCAAATTCCCTAAAAAGCTCAAAATCATTTATATCTTTCTTTACCAATTTTTTATTGTCTATCCTCAATTGTTCCCTGTGTTCGATCCCTGTTGTACTTGTCCACTATACAATCTATTGTAGGGTATAATAAATTTTGACCCCTTTGCTTGAGTGACTTAATTCTTGTGTGGGGCTAATTATTGATTAGACGCGATTGTTGAGAGGTAGGCACAACGATTGAATCCTCGCCTTGTGAGGTTCATTTTAAACCAATCGATATCCGTGTTTATCACATCTCTTTACATGATCTGAAAAATTGAAGAACTGATCTGAACCATCCAATTCGTTTGAAGAGCGTATAAACCTCTATTCGAACTCTCAGATCACATCAGTCGGACTCCAGATGCTTTCGATCTCAGTGGTCCATCATAGTCGTCGATTTCCCATTGATTCTTATGAATGCACACATGTTGTGTTGAATCCTCATGTCATCATTGAACCTCGTTCTGATCTGTAACATCATGTCCCTTCAATGGCGTTGAACCTTGCTCTGATACCAGTTGTTGAGGACATGAATCGATATCGCCCCAAGCATCCTCTCTCTCTCTCTCCCTCCCTCCCTCCCTCTAATGGTGTTGAACCTTGCTCTGATGCAAATTATTGAGGACATGAATCGATATCACCTCCAACATCCTCTCCCCCCCCTCTAGAGGTTACATTGTTGTGGTGTTATGTAGGAAATGCCCCCAAACTTTTATATATAGCCTAATTACAATCTCATAGTCCTATTACTATAAGGACTACATAAAGAATACAACTCAAAAATTATTAGGATTAGGACTTCCCATCTCTTTAAGACTTCCAATCCTAATATGATTTATGCCGAACAGAATAGAAGGAAGCCAATTGAGGAAAACTTTTGAGAGAGATGACAATCATTATTATCACATTCATTCCCATCAATTATATGCACATTATATTATGAATATATTTTCTACAACACTTAAATCGTAAAAAGAGAAATCAACATATTTATTCACACGTCTCCTCATAAAATGGCATTCGCTCATATTGTACACACACACTTTTTTTAGGATTTTTAGACACATTTCTATGATTTCATTATTACATATTGAACCCTTCATAATTCCAAATTACATGTAGAGCCATGAATAATTGTTAATCATTACATGACATAATCCTATGTTAACTTCCATTCATTTCTCCATTAACTTTAATAAAAACCATTAAATATTTATAATTTCAATCCTTTAAGTTCATGATATTAATGAATGGAGCCACTCCTTCTTCCTTCTCCTGTCCTCCTTAAGCCCTCCTCCCAAAACATCCCTCATCACCATCACCACCAAGACCATTCCTTTCCAAGTTGGGTTGCTCCAAGAGTTCCACAAATATCGGAATTTATATTGCTCGTGCAAACTTGGAAAACTTCCGCACACCAAAGGCATATCTAGAATTCAACAAAGAAAATCCACATAAAAAGCAAATATTTACGTTAATCCTGGAAAAATACTGTTTAATCTATATTATGTTGATTCATCAATGTTTTATGGGAAACCTATCCCGCTAATACATATCACAATTTCTGAAAATTGGGCAAGTACAGAGCTCGTGTAGTTGAGGCCGATTTCCCTCTCAAATAATAACAGATTAGCAAAAGAAAAAGGATATTTATTAATAAAAAAAGTCATCGTTGAGTATTCCTTGCACCAATGGCCAGCATATATACCAGGGGCCTCTCTCTCTATCCAATGAGCTTCACTCTTCCAGTCCCAACTTATTATTGATAGCAACATGATGCAATAGTAAAACACGCCACTTGTGCCTCCCTCCCTCCACTAACATACGCCTCCATCTAACTTATAAGAAGCAACCTCTTGTTTTGCCTTCAAGGGATTGGCAACTCCTTTCCCTCTCCCCCCCTCTCTCTACTTTATCTCTCCCTATCTCCATATCTCCTTCCCTCCTCCTCCTCTCAGATGGGTCTCTGCCATTCTTCCTCCTCAGCACTAGTGAGGGAAGGGGAAGGGAGTGATGGGAGGACTGTCTGTGTGGTGGGAGATGATGACAGGCTTCGCCGCAAACACCACCACTCTGCAGGTGGTGGGATTGGGAAGGTCGCCTCCCTATACTCCAAGCAAGGAAAGAAAGGCCCCAACCAGGACTCTGCCATCTTCTGTCAGGTACAATTACTTCTGCAAATTATGCTCATGGGTTCTCTTCCTAACTTTCTCTTCATGGTGTTGATCTGATTTTACTATGTTATATGTAATGGGATGCTCCTGTCTGCTTGTAGGGTTTAGTTAAGATTTAGCAGACTAGAATTGGTGTTGTAGACATGAGAAAAAAAATTCTGCATTAATCCACATCAAACTCCACCTATATATATATATATATATATATATATATATATATATAGGGAAAAGGAAGCCTACACCCAGGGGTGTAGGTACACCCGACTCATTTTCTCATAGATTTTTTATTTTTTTCGAAATGAAACCTTAGGGGATTAGATCACTATATATCACCGTGGTGTCATTCAAAATTCAACTTAATCCGAGACTCCTATCATCCATCAAGACCATCAAATTTTAACAGTCTCAGAATTGCTGAAATTGACCCCTTCTAGATGAACGTGTTAGGAATGTTTGTTTTGCATGAAACTTGAAACACATATTCTCTTCAATATATTAAGAAAACCCTCCTAAGATTTCCTTCAAAAAAACTAAAAAATCATGGGAAAAAAGACCGGGTGTAGGTAGTTACCTACACCCCTGAGTGTAGGCTCCCAGCTCCCATATATATATATATATATATATATATATATATATATATATATATATATATATATATGTTTGTATATATGTATATATAATTCTCCTATATGGAAGTCACTAAACATTGCCCCTAATGAGCACAGTTCGATCTTATCTCTTAGCATAGGCTTCATGAGGGGGCTTCCTTTTGGGAAAGAGACTCCTAGATCTGATTCGTGGTGTTCCAATCAGCATATGGTTGTGGGTAATCAATGGGCTCGATATTTAAAATCAATATCTTTTATGTTTGAAAATTTATATGGTCCTTGCAAGATGCCAAAGGGACCCAACCAAAAAGCCAAGCTCCCAAAGTCTGTTGTGGAGACCCAATCGTCTTGTCTCACCGTGAATGATTGTCCATATACTGATATACATATCTCTGAGTTGGTCAATATCTAATTTGCAAACCCGTATCCTTCTCTACCTTGCATACTTTTTGCACTTGCATGCATAACATATTACATCATTTACGCCATACACGTTTAAAATAATTGTTGGATTGGTGTATCGGAAGTTGGAATATATTATTTATGCAGAGATATTCCACGTAGGATTTAGGATAGAGATAGAGCAAAACCTCTCCTTTGTAATCTATATCTATACATATATGAAAGTCCCTCAAGTCATCGTGCTTCCATTAATTTTTGTCCGAAAAATTCTGATTTTGTCCTTGGATTCCCTGTCTCTCCTGTCATCATTCCCAAACGCACCACCGCTATGAATCCATTCTCCAGCTCCACCTCCTTCATGGACCCCACCTTCCTCCTCTCCTCCTCCTCCTTCTTCCTCCCACCTCCGCCGCCACCTCCGCCGGCGCAGCCGCCACCACCTCCCTTCCGCCGCCCATCTCGCAGGACTCCCTCCAGCAGCTACTGCAGCCCCTCCACCGCCGCCCGCCATCACGTCCTCCCCTCTCCCTCCTACCTCGCTGAGCAGCACCACCACAAGAGCGTCCTCCGAGAGCTCAATCTCCTCATCTCCGGCAACCGCCTCCGACGACGCTCTCGGCGACGAGGTCACCGACGCCGAGTGGTTCTTCCTCATATCCATGACCCAGTCCTTCGTCAACGGCTGCAGCCTCCCCGGAGAAGCCTTCTTCTCCGGCGAAGCCTTGTGGGTGGCGGGTGAAGAGGCCCTTGGAGCGCGCGGTTGCGAGCGGGCTCACCAGGCGCGATCCCTCGGGATCCGCACGCTCGTCTGCGTCCCCGTGCGAGGCGGTGTGGTGGAGCTCGGATCGACGGATGTTGTTCGGTACACCGCCGAGATGATCACGAAGATCGCCGGATTTTTCTCCGGCGGGTCCGCCGGCAACCGTAGGTTGCTCGTGGACGAATTCAAGAGTGACCCAACGAAGATCTGGGGATTGGAGCACCAATTCTCCAGTACCCAGTTCGATTTCGACGAATTGGGCGCAATCAGAGCGAAGGAGAGCTCGAAAGGAGCGCAAATTGGCGTCGAATCAGTCGACCGAGACCAAGAGGTCACCGCCGCCGGCGCCGGCGACTCCGACAAGTCGGAGCTTGAGAGCCGACCGGCGCCGCCTCCAACGGCGGCAGTGGAGAGGCGGCCGAGGAAGCGCGGGCGGATTCTCGAGAGGTGTGTCAAAGTTAAGAGGAGTCGCGAGGTACACATTACGAAGAATCTTATATAATATAATATAATATAATATAATATAAAATGCCCGTCGTGCTCGCACAGGTTCATCAATGGCAGGAAAACAACAGCTAAACGAAGATGATTATTTTGTGTTGAAAAAATATACTATATTTTAAACAAAACTTAAGGGAAAAAAAGAAATGAAAAAATGCCCGGTAAAGGCAGCACCTGGACTTCCCCGCATTTCTCTGATCGAGATGTTTAAACTTTCCAAATGTGGGGTCAACGAAAAAAATATCTTGCACTTGTACCTTCTGAGATTTTGCATTTATATTTATGTTTTTACCTGTTTACAATTACACTTTTGCTCCTGTATTTTTACAAAATTCACAGTACTACCCTTAAATTATTGTACTTATACCAAAGATGCAATTTTCTCCTTCTCTTTATCAAATGAATGATTCGTTAGTATGATTAGCTATCTGCAATTTTTTACATACTATTGTGGAATGCTTCTGGTCATTGACGACAACCTTAGCATGTACCTCCTCATTCTTCTTCCTATGATGCTGGACACATTTAATAGATCAGTTCGTGCCATCAAGCCTGACAATATCAAAGCTAATATATGTTCATGTTAGGATGATATGAAATCACCAACGTTATGATAAAAAACGTTAACTTGCAAATACATAGAAGGATACTATTATGACAATATTCATTTACATAAAAGGTGTAATTTATAATATTTCGAACTTAAAGAACAACCACTTCACATGCGTTCCCCGTGCAACGCACGGGTAGGCACTAGTATTTTTTATGTACAGACAGGTCATACCCATGAACCCTGGAAACCTATTACATAGTTATTACGGATTTTAATTATGAATCGACTAATATATACTCAAGTGGTCGATTTGTTTAACCAATCCTTATGAGTTGCCGTTACTCATATTTGAGTTTAACTAATTTGCAACCATACCAAGGTTTTAAAAATCGGACCGGACATTGAACCGGCCAGTCTTCGATTTGGTCCAATCGGATTGGACTATCGGTCCAAAGGCGTCGGACTGATGATGATGTCAGCATGACATCATCATTCCTATCGATTCGGAAAAAATCAAACCGGACTTAATTTACTGGTCCGACCGGTCAAACCAATTTTTTGAACCGATAAAATCGGATACATATATGTAAATATGTATTTATATATAAATGAAATAATCATTTAAAATATCAAATCTTTCAATAGAATAACATTATTGTCAATTTCGAGTAAAACTCTAAAAAGGTTGTCACATTTTCTAGCATTATTTATGAGTATAATATTATAATAATTTATTTATAATTGCTTCTAGAAAATTACTCTAAGAAAGTAGTGGCACAAGTTATATTCCAAAAAATAGACATAACTGAAATTGCAGAAGTTAAGAAGAGCACAAATGATAAAAACCATATTATTTCATTATTTAAACTTTTATTTTCTGAAAGTATACTAAATGATCAAAACTGGGTCAACCTGAGTCAACCCGGTCCAACCACCCGGGTTAACCTGGTCTGACCCGTTTTTTTATTTTCTATTTTTTTTAAATTAATTACATAAAACTGGTTGAATCGACCGGATCAAAGCCGGTTCCCGGTCCGACCGACCGATCCAGTCCGAATTTTTAAACCCTGAACCATACTTTTTTTATATATTCCCGAGAAAAACACTTGCAGTGGTCCTATGTTATTTACTGAAGCAATTGATGTCACCTCCATTGTTCAAAGAGACGGCATTAATTAAAGGATAGGTTGGTCAGTCGTTAGGAGTTAATGCCTAATTCCACATTCGAACATTTAGAGATTTAGTTATGCCAAGAGATCACCAACTTGACGTTATTCAAAGGTCCATATTGATGCACATCACTTGATTCATTATCACATATCCATATCTCACATCACTCGGTCTTGCACCACTGATCATTCCCTACAGACATTGCTACGTCATTTTGCATCGCAAGATCATCATCCTCTTATCGGGTCGCATCATGCGCTGTCGGGACCCTTGCCGCTCACCCGATGGCGAGCTTTCATGATCACCGTCCAACACGATAGTAGTTACAAGAGTAGATGGTTCACTCCGTTGATGATTTAGGACGAAGGCTAATGAGCTTGCGGTCGATCATTAACGTGAAATAACAATACCGTCATTCTCACACATCCAAACTTAAAAATCGGCAGGGCTACGGGACGGAAGACGGCATCTTTTGCGGTGTTTTTGATGGCCACGGGCGGCATGGCCACATGATCAGCAAGCTGGTACGTGACACCCTCCCACGCCTCCTCCTCCGCCATCGCAAAGCCCATCTTCTCGCCCACGACTGTGGCAACACTGACCATGACACTGACTATGATGATGATGCGGAGGGATCTCTTGAGTCGGCCTCCTCGCTAGAGGTCTTCGACGAGTGGAAGGACGCTTGCATCTCTGCCTTCAAGGCAGTTGACAAGGAACTCCGCAAGCGTGACTACTTGGACTGCTCTTACAGTGGATCAACTGCCGTAACTGTCATCAAACAGGTAAGGGCCAATATGGACTCATTCTATAAATGTAGTTATCTAATAACTCCGGTTTTCTTAGGATAATTAAGTTGCTGATGTGTTCAAGAATCCAAATGGATTTGTCCTGTTTGTACACAGGGACGGGACTTGATCATCTCAAATCTGGGGGACTCCAGAGCTGTGTTGGGGACATTGGATGAGGATGGTAAATTGATGGCAGTCCAACTCACCACTGATTTGAAGCCCAGTGTTCCTCGTAAGTTTTCCCGTTGATCTCCCGTCTGATCTTCGACGAAATCCCTTCCTAACACATGGAATGCATGTGATGTTTCCTATGAAACACCTGAATTAATCATGGTGATGCAGATGAGGCGGAGAGGATAAAGAAGAAGCAAGGTAGGGTGTTTGCGTTGAGGGACGAGCCGAACATACAAAGGGTGTGGTTGCCAAATGACAACTATCCCGGTCTTGCAATGGCAAGGGCGTTCGGGGACTTCCAGCTCAAAAGGTATGGCGTGATCGCCGTGCCCCAGGTGTCATACCGGAGCGCAAAGCCACAAGACCAGTTCCTTGTCCTAGCCACTGATGGCGTAAGTCCTAATTTTATGACTGGGAATCATGCCAACAGCTTATGTGGTAATGTTTCTGCTCGATACCAGATTTTGATATCTGCGACATGCGATGCAGGTATGGGACGTGCTGAGCAACGATGAGGTGGTGTCAATCGTATGGTCGGCTAGAAGCAAAGAGATCGCTGCAAGAGCTGTCGTTGCAGCAGCAGTTCGAGCATGGAAGCAGAACTTCCCGAGCTCACTGGTAGATGACTGCACTGTTGTGTGTCTCTCGCTTCAAGAGGATAATCACGACTTCAATGTCGCATCTGTAGACGATGAGTACTCAAGTAGATAGCTCTTTTTTCTCTAAGAATCTCCCTGTGGCCATCTCGCACCCATGTAATATATCCATAGCAAATGTTCTTCCTTTCATCTTAGTAGTGTGAAAAGCTTAGCAACAGCAGAAAGAGGTCTACCAAGAAGTTGTTGAGTGGACAGGGGCACCTGATTCTTGAAATCATCAGAATCAAATTCTAGTGCAGATGCAAGAAATTTGCTAGATTGGCAGAAAGCATCAGACAATCATACATGTCATTACTCCTCTGGGAAGAGATGCTATGTGTAAAGCAACAAACCCGATTGGCAACCCAATTCGCACTTAGATAATGGTTTACAACCATATCCTAGAATGTCAACCTTAGATAATGGTTTACAACCAAATAATAATCTGCATGGGGGAAATCATGGATTAGCATAGGCAAGTCCGGGATTTCAACATACAACTGATGCTTCGACACTTGCTGACGGAGTTGAGGGCAGGTGTAGGAAATGAGATGATTCGTATGCCGGGGAAATATCCAGGCATGCATGAGATGGGCCATTCGTGTAGGGGCAGGTTGGGTTGTGGTGTGCACTTTCATATCCTAGAATGAGGAAGGACTATTCATAGGTAGATGAATGACTTTCACTTGAACCATGAATGATACTGGTAAACCTCACCTGTTATGATGATGTGCAAATTCTTTATACTCGATGACATTAAAAAAATTATGAGAACATTGGTAATAAAAATCCAATCAAAAGAAAACAAAAGGCAACCAAAATTCTCAGCGGTATGTAGTTTCTCAAATTACTCCAATTAACTCAACCTAATGAAGCATCAATACAATTGCTTAATGGTTGACCTCAACCAGTTTAGGCACTATTCCTATGCATGCATGCCTCACGCTGTGTACACCTTATCTTCATGGCGTCAAGAGTTTGACATGCAACAACAACAACAACAAAGCCTTTTCCCACAATTAAGTAGGGTCGGCTACATGGATTTTTCGCCTCCATTCAGATCTATCTTGGGTCAATCTCGGACTTATATCCAAAAAACTAAGATCCCTTCGTCGGCTCAACATCCCAACACTCGCATCTCCTAACCGGTGCATCAGTTGACCTTCTTTGCAAATGACCAAACCATCTTAAGCGGTTTTCTTGCATCTTATCCTCGATCGGAGCTACACCAACTTTCTTTCTGATTGCATCATTCCGAATCCGATCTTTACGTGTATGTCCACACATCCATCTTAGCATTTTCATTTCTGCTACAGCCATTCTCTGCATATGTCTATGGTTCACAGGCCAACATTCAGAACCATAAAGCATAGCAGGTCTCACGGCTGCTTTGTAAAACTTTCCTTTAATTTTTAAAGGAATTTTCTTATCACAGAGAACGACGGAGGCTCCTCTCCACTTTAGCCAGCCTGCATTTATTCTATTAGTAATATCTCCATCAATTTCCCCATCATGTTGCAAAATAGATCCCAGATATCTAAAAGAATCTCTCTTCTGAATGTTATCGTCACCAATCTTAACCTCGATTCCTTCACCATTGCTTCCATCAAAGTTCCATTCCATATATTCCGTCTTAGCCCTACTTATACGAAAACCTTTAGTCTCTAATGCATGTCTCCAAACCTCAAGCTTCTCATTTACTCCATCTCTAGTCTCGTCAAATAAGCACAATATCATCAGCAAATAACATACACCAAGGTAACTCATCCTGAATGTGACTTGTCAACTCGTCCATAATAAATGTCTCGAAAAATGCTAGCAGGGAATGTCTACTATAAAACAATCCTAACCAGTAAGTAGTAAGAGTCCCGAGCTGTTTCCTGGGATATCTTAAAATTGCCCGGAAATGGGTGACCCAGTGGATATAAAGATCCCAAAAAAGCCGCATCCAATACATTTGCATAATGCAGAATAGGGTTGAGTTGTTTAAGGTGGCAAGTCTGGTGGCCTCCTTATCCAAGCTAGGTTCGATATGCAAATACGAGCAAATATACTGATCAGATCGTGCCTACAATCCAAATTCCACTGAAACCAATCTGATGTCCAAACCAGGGCCAAAACCCAAACCATACCTATAATTCAAAGTCAGTCGAAATCATTTTGCCTAATCTAATGTCCGGGCACGTGTCCAAACCATGAGCCACTGATGAGAGTATGGTATATATTGTTGGAAGAAAGGAGTTGATTGATTATTCCAGAGAACCCTAGGCTCTCTTATATAGAGAAAGCCTATGGGTAAATTACAGAAGAGTACACAGAGTATAGAAATATCTCTACACTCCCCCTCAAGATGGAACATAGATGTCAATCATGGAATGGCTCTCTAGGCAATGATTTGGTAAAGATGTCTGTAGTCTGCTCTCCTGAACTGACATGGGCAGTAGAAATCAAGCCTTTATGAATCATATCTCTAGTATAGCGGCAGTCTACCTCAATATGCTTTGTTCTTTCATGAAATGCATGATTATTAGCAATGAATAGCGATGCTTGATTGTCACATTATAGTTGCGTGGGTAGAGGTGCATCTATATGCAGATCTTCTAACGCAGCTCGAACCCACATCCTCTATGTACTTGCTTGTGCCATGGCCCTATACTCAGATTCAGCACTAGATCTATCCACCACTGTTTGTTTCTTGCTTTTCCAATAAACCAAAGAACTGCCAACAAATACTGCAAAACCTGAAGTAGACTTCCGATTCTTAAGGCATCCTGCATAATCCGCATCAGCACATGCAGAAACTGAGATATTTGTTTCTTTTCTGAACAGTAGTCCTGCACATGGAGACGACTTTAGATATCTCAGTATCATGTATATGGCATCCATGTGAACTTGTCTGGTTTGTTCCATGAACTGACTCAACTGACTCACTGCAAAAGCGATGTCAGGTCTAGTGATAGTAAAATAGAGAAGTTTTCCCACCATCTCTCTATATCTTCTCCTGTCAACCTCATATGTATCATCATCATGTAACTTCATGCTAGGATCCATGGGAGTAGTCGAGGGTCGACATCCAGTCATGCCCATCTCAACAAGCATGTTTGTAGTATATTTCCTTTGGGTCATCACAAGACCCTGCGCATTCCTAGCAAATTCCAACCCAAGAAAATATTGTAGGGTACCAAGATCCTTAGTAACAAAGTAATGGCCTAGAAATGCTTTTGTCATCTTTATCCCCAGCATATCATCTCCCATAACAAGTATATCATCAACATAAACTATGATAACAACAGTACCTCTGGGAGTCTTATGAACAAACAAAGAATGATCTGCATTTGATCTTTTGAACCCATGCTTCATAATTAGGTCATAAAGCTTCTGAAACCACGCCCACGGGCTTTGTTTGAGGTCATATATTGCCTTGTGAAGTCTACACACTATTTGACTCTCCCCCTCAGCAGCAAACCCCGGAGGCTGCTGCATGTAGACTTCTTCCTGCAGATCCCCATACAAAAAGGTTTTTTTAACATCAAGTTGAAATAAGGCCAATCACATACCACATCAACTGAAAGGACATGTAGAGTGGAGTGACGCGCAACTAGAGAAAATATGTCCATATAATCCACACCGTATGTTTGAGTAAACCCATGTGCCACAAGCCTTGCTTTGTAATGATCAAGGCCACCATCTGCATGATATTTGACAGTAAATACCCATTTACAGCTGACAACAGAAACTCCTGGAGGAGTAGAAACCAAGCTTCATGTACCATGTGACCTCAAAGCAGTCATTTCCTCCTCCATGGTAGAACGCCGGCATCTCTCCTTCAATGCATCCTAATAATTCCGTGGTATTTCCACGGTAGATAAGGCCATAACAAACCCATGAAAATCAACAGTAAGGCGGTAGAATGAAAATTGTGAATCAAGTGGATAGGATGCACATGTACGCTTCTGCTTCCATAAGGCAATATGTACATTCAAATTATCAACAACCATACTCGTCGGTATGCTATTATCCTGCAGAGATCCCTGCACTTTCACATCGTCAGACCCATCGTTAGTATTGTTACCTAGACAATCCTGAGACGTGGTGGATGATCGACGAGTTCCATGAGCAAGGACATGACGACGGGTATAGAATCGCGGTAAATGTGGCACAAGTGGATGTGGAGGTGGTGGTGGTGGTAGTGGTGGTGGAACAACAGGAACTGGTATGGGAACAGATGGACGCATAGGAGGAGGTGGCACATAAATCTCATCAATAGTGGAGGAAGTCAACCTGTCACCTGCAGGGGATAAATACATCACAGATTCAAAGAATGTGACATAATATTTCATGTTCAAAGGGTCATAGCATCGGTAACCCTTCTGCGTACGAGAGTACCCAACAAATACACACTTAACAGCCCTAGGTGAGAGCTTGTCAAGTCCTGAGAGAGCTGATGGACAAAAGCAACCGAGCCAAAGACACGAGGAGTAAGGGAGAATAATACCTTGTCAGGGAAGACAACTGAAAGAGGAACTTTCTCACCTAAGACAGAGGATGGCATACGATTCACCAGATAATACGTCAAACACAGCATCACCCCAATAGGAAATGGGTGCGCAACTCTGAATAAGTAGAGTCCGAGTGATATCAAGGAGATGGTGATGTTTTCTTTCTGCAACGCCATTTTGTTGGGATGTGTAAGCACATGTTGTTTGATGGATAATGCCCCTAAACAAGAAAAAGTGAGAAAGAGCACAAGTACTGTTGGAGGAAATGAGCAATCTGTTTATTCCATAGAGCCCTAGGCTCTCTTATATATAGAGGACCCATGGGTAAATTACATAAGAGGTTATCGGGAAAATAAAAATAGAATAAATGATACACCGACTACATAATATTCTATACACTCCCCCTCAAGATGGAGCATAGATATCAATCATGCTCAGATTGGAAGAACATCTCTGGAAAGGTCCTCTGAGCAATGGCTTGGTGAAGATGTTAGTAATCTGCTCCTCTGAACTAACATGTGAAGTAGAAATCAAGCCCTTCTGGATCATATCTCTAGTGTAGTGGCAGTCTACCTCAATATGTTTTGTTCTTTCATGAAATGCTTGATTATTAGCAATGAACAAAGCAGCTTGATTGTCACATTGTAGTTGCATGGGTAGAGGTACATCTATATGTAAGTCTTCTAGTACAGCTCGAAGCCACATCATCTCCGTGCTTGCTTGTGCCATGGCCCTATATTGAGATTCAACACTAGATCTAGCCACAACAGTTTGTTTCTTACTTTTCCAAGAAACCAGAGAGCTACCCACAAAAACTACAAAGCTTGAAGTAGACTTACGATCCTTAGGACATCCTACATAGTCTGCGTCTGCACAAGCCGAAATAGATAAATCTGTGTTCTTTCTAAACAGCAATCCTGAACCTGGAGAAGACTTTAGATACCTTAGTATCATATATATAGCATCCATATGTATCTGTCTTGGCTGCTCCATGAATTGACTCACTCGACTTACTGCAAAAGCAATATCGGGTCGAGTTATAGTGATGTAAAGAAGCTTACCCACCATCTCTCTATATCTCTCCTGTCAACCTCTTCAGTATCGTTGTCATATAATTTCATACTTGGATCCATAGGAGTGCTCGATGGTCTAAATCCAACCATGCATGTTTCAACCAGCAAATCTGTAATATATTTCCTTTGGATCATCACCAGACCATGTGCATTCCTGGCAAACACCAGCCCCAGAAAATATCATAGGGTACCAAGATCCTTCGTGACAAAGTGCCGACCCGAAAATGCTTTTGTCATCTCTATCCCCTGAGCATCATCTCCTGTAACAAGAATATCATCAACATTTACCATGATGACAACCGTACCTCTGGAGGTCTTCTGAATGAACAACGAGTGATCCGTATTTGATCTTTTGAATCATTGTCGTTCAATTAGGTGGGAAAGCTTCTGGAACCACGCCCTTGGGCTCTGTTTAAGGCCATATATCGCCTTGTGAAGTCTACACACCATATGATTCTCTCCTCAGCGGCAAACCCCGGTGGCTGTTGCATGTAGACTTCTTCCTGCAGATCTCCATACAAGAATGCATTCTTGACATCAAGTTGAAATATGGACCAGTCATGTGCCACAACAACAGATAAGAATGCGAAGAGTAGAGTGACGAGCCACTGGAGAGAATGTATCCATATAGTCCACACCATATGTTTGAGTGAAGCCTCTCGCCACTAGCCGTGCCATGTACCGGTCAAGGCTTCCATCTGTGTGGTATTTCACTGTGAATACCCATTTGCATCTAACAATAGATGCGCCGGATGGAGCGGTAACCAAGCTCCATGTACCCAGGGACTGTAAAGCAGTCATTTCTTCTTCCATAGCCAACTGCCAACAGTCAATTTTCATAGCATCCTGATAATTCCGTGGTATCTCCATGGAATACAAAGCCGCCACAAATCTCTGGAAGTCTCCTGTGAGGTGGTGAAAGGAAACCTGGGAAGCAAAGGGATAAGACACGCAAGTTCGTTTATGCTTCCGAATAGCAATCGGGATATCAAGATCATCATCCAATGTACTTGATGGTGCACACTCCTCCTGCAAAGAAGAATCATGCACAGGAACACTATCCGACCCATCGTTAGTAATAGCATCTGAACATACCTGAGGTGTGATGGATGATTGGGTGTCTCCTGAGCAGGACCTGACCGACGCGTATAGAATTTAGGTAATGGCATGATAGGTGGTTGTGGTGGTGGTGGTAATGGAGATGACGTTGGTGTGACGATCGGGACAGGAATGGACAAAGGTGGACTCAGACTAGGAGAAGGAACATATACGTCATCATTAGATGTGGAAGAGGCTAACCTGTCACCTGCGGGGGAGAAGTACATAACTGACTCAAAAAATGTAACATCAACACTGAGAAAATATTTCCTGTTTACAGTGTCATAACAACGGTAACCCTTCTGAGTCCGAGAGTAACCCACAAAGACACACTTGACAGCTCTAGGTGAGAGTTTGTCAAGTCCAGGAGACAAGTGGTGAACAAAAACAACAACACCAAAGACACGAGAGGTAAGAGAAAATAATTCCTTCTCTGGAAAAATAATCGAAGAGGAATTTTCTCACCGAGTACAGAAGACGTCATACGATTGATAAGGTAGCATGCCGTAAGAACAGCATCCCCCCAAAAAGTGATAGGCGCACAACTCTGGGTAAGCAGGGTTCGAGTAATATCAAGGAGATAACGATGTTTCCTCTCTGCCACTCCATTCTGTTGAGATGTGTAAGCATAGATTATTTGATGAATAATCCCTTTGGATGAAAAAAAATGGGAGTGAGAGTGAGTACAGAATTCCAACGCATTGTCCGTACGATCATATTTGACAGAAGAGGAAAAAACATTCTGCACTTCAATGATAAGATTTCTAATAAAATGTCATGCTTTAGATTTATTCTTTAAAAGAAATACTCACGATACACGAGAGAAGTCATCAACTACTGCAAGATAGAACCTGTGTCTCTGATGATCAGGAACATGACTCGGACCCCAAATATCAACATGAAATAATTCAAAAGGAGAGCTACTGCTCCGACACTGAAGACTAGGGAAGCTAGCTCGATGATGCTTTCCCAACTGACAGGCTTCACATCGAAACGACGAACTTGGTGAAATCTGAGGCAAGAGATGACACAGCTTTTGAAGCGGGAGGTGACCAAAGCGTAGATGTCAGGTGTATGGAGAGACTGATCCGGCTGAGTAGGAAGAGACACCAGCATATAAATTCCGGACCAGACGATAGAGACCATTCCGCTCAGAGCCACAACCAATCACTCTGCCCGTTAATATGTCCTGAAAAATAAGAGAAGAAGGGTCAAATATAGCGTGACAATGCAAATCCTTCGTAATCTGACTAATAGACAGTAAATTCATGGAAAACTCAGGAGCAAGTAGAACATTCTGTAAATGCATGGACGGTGACAAGGTAATCTCCCCCTGTCTAACGATGGGGGAATGAGTCCCATCAGCTATGAGTACTGAGCGTCCAGGTGGAATGTCTCTGTATGACTCAAGTCTAACTCTGTCGCGGCAGAGATGATGGGTTGCGCCGGAGTCCATAATCCAATCTGAGAGATCATGACAGGATGTAAAAGCAGAAGCACTAACTGAGGTGTTGGCAGCGGCAGAAGTACTGGCAGATGCTGAAGTAGCAATATCTGAAGAATCTCCTGGAGAATTTGTAGATGGTTGAGGCATAATATCGCACAATCGCGCCACAAGCTCCTCAAACTGATGATCTGAAGTGGATGCCGACGGAGATGTAACATGCTTAGCTACGCGCGTCGATGCTGGAAACCCATACTTAGAATAACATGTATCCTCGGAGTGACTTGTGCGATGGCAGAAAGTGCACGGTTGGTGAAAACGACCTCCTCGGCCACAAGGTCCACGTCCACGGAATGAAGACCGACCACCTCTCCCTCGCGACACAGCCATCGCCGAAGGTGGTGGAGTAGAAGTGCTGGAAGGAACAGAGATGTGGCTAAGCCTCCGGTAAACTTCCTCCATAGGAGGAATGGTAGCATCGGCAAGTATCTGAGATCGGGCTGCCTCTACTCAGGATCGAGTGCTGCTAGCAGTACCCCCACCATGGTAGCATTCAGGAAGGTCTTCTGCTGCTCAAGGGTAGCCGTGAGAGGTATAGTACTGTAAAGTTTCTCAATCATCCCCTGTTGGGATGTACACAAGGAATGTAGTGGCCGACCATTCTTCTTCATGGTGAATATGTCATGCTGGAGCTGTAACATCTTTGTTCATTTCGCACCTATGAATAAGTGGCTGCCAGGATGTCCCACATCGCCTTAGCGTGGGTTGATGGAGGACATCATTTGCAATCTCCATCGTCAATGTGCCTGAGAGCCAAACTTTGGCATATGAATCACCAGCCTCCCAGGAGGCATAGATCCCAGTCTTCACTGCCGGTTCTTCCTCGGTAAGAATGTGCTTATTACCATTCGACTTCATGAGGCTCATGAACTGCATCGCCCAGAGTTCATAATTCATCCCATCCATCTTGACTATTGGCGCAGGACCTTTGAACGTGCCGATGGAGGGCATATCTACTTTGTTGTCAGACATAATATCAGAGACGAAGAACTAGGATCCGTAGACCAAAAATAGAATTGTCTACATCAACTGGACGGGATTTGAGTGCATATGTAGACGTTACACACTCAAATCCATGGAGAGAGAAGCCGACGGAGGAGGAGACACCGGCGTTGAGGGAGGAGCCGGCGGCGGAGGGCTCCCTGCGGTGGAGATGCCGGCGGCGTTGAGATAGGCCGGTGGTGGAGTAGGCCGACGACAGAGAGATAGGTCGGCGGGAAGGGACGTGGTGGCTGTGGGAGAAGGGGAGGGGCGGTGTGGCGGCGGCGACGCCCTAAGGTGAGGGGAGGCGTCGAGAAAGCGAGAGAGAGAGAGAGAGAGAGAGAGAGGAGCGGCTGTGGTAGGGTTTTAGGGTTAGGGTTGGGGTTTTGGCTCTGATACCATGTTGGTGGAAATAAGCAATCTGTTTATTCCATAGAACCATGGGCTCTCTTATATAGAGAGGACCCATGGGTAAATTACATAAGAGGTTATCGGGAAAATAAAAATAGAATAAATGATACACCGACTACATAATATTCTCTACAAGTACAAAATTCCAAAGCATTATCCGTACGCACAATTTTCACAGTAGATGAAAAAACATTCTGCACTTCATTTATAAGATTTTTGATCACATCACCTGCTTCAGATTTATTCTTTAACAAAAACACCCATGACAAATGAGAAAAATCATTAACCACAACTAGATAAAACCTGTGTCCCTAGTGATCAGGGACATGACTCAGACCCTAAATGTCAACATGAAATAATAAAAAAGGGGAGATACTACTCCGAGACTGACAACTAGGGAAAGTAGATCTATGATGCTTTCCAAACTGACATGATTCACACTGGAAAGAAGAGCCCAGTGAAATCTGGGGCAGGATTTGACGCATCTTCTGAAGAGGGAGGTGACCAAATCGTAGATGCCATGTGAATGGAGAGACTGGTCCACTGGACTAAGACGAGACACCAGCATAGGGAGTTCTGGCCAAACGATAGAGACCATCCTGCTCACAGCCACAACCAATCATCCTGCCCGTAAGAATGTCCTGAAAAACAAGAGACGATGGGTCAAAAATAGCTCGACAGTGCAAATCCTTCGTAATCTGACTGATAGATAATAAATTCATCGAAAAATCTGGAACATGCAAGACATTCTGAAGATGCATAGAGGGTGTCAAACCGATCTACCCATGTCCAACGATTGGGAAATGGGTCCCATCTGCTATCACTACATATCGCCCCGGTGGAACCTCCCTGTAGGATGTAAGCTTATCGTTGTATCGACAAAGATGATGTGTCACGTCGGAGTCAATAATCCATTCTGAAACAGCAGATCCATGACAAGAAGTAAGGGCATAAGCACTACCTGAGGTGCTAGCGGTGGCCAACGTATTGGCAAAAGCTGAAGCAGCTATGTCCGAGGAGCCTCCCGGAGAGTCAATAGAGGCAAGGGGCATGATATCTCACAGCCTGGCAACAAGATCCTCAAACCGATGGCTTGAAGTAGATGTTTGTGGAGATGCAACATGCTCGGCTACCTGCGCCGATGTCGGAAACCCATGCTTAGAATAGCATGACTCCTCCGTATGACCTGGGCAATGACAGAATGTGCAGGGCTGACGAATGCGGCCACCTCAACCATGAGGTCCACAACCACGGAAAGAAGAAGAGGTTCCTCTACCTCTAGAAGCCGTCATCGCCAAAGGAGTCTGAGTAGTAGTAGAAGACGGGATTGTAATTCTGTTGAGCCTGCGGTACACTTCCTCCACTGGAGGAATAGTGGCATCTGCAAGAATCTGCGAGCGAGCAACATCATATTCAGGGTCAAGTGCCGCTAT
Organism: Ottelia alismoides; assembly: GCA_037367405.1. Lineage (NCBI taxonomy): Eukaryota > Viridiplantae > Streptophyta > Magnoliopsida > Alismatales > Hydrocharitaceae > Ottelia > Ottelia alismoides. The sequence goes on along the minus strand of JAZKJV010001124.1, from coordinate 72,849 downwards.
TAAGACCCCCACCATGGCAGCATTCCGAAATGTCTTCTGCTGCTCGGGAGTCGCCGTAAGGGGAATGATGTTATAGAGCTTCTCAAACAGCCCTCGCAAGGATGTATATAACGAATGTAGAGGCCGACCATTCTACTTCACCGTAAATATGTCGTGCTAGAGTTGAAGGATTTTGGTCTCATTTCGCATCTGCGAGTATGTCACTGCAAGGATGTCCCACATCGCCTTAGCAGTGGGTTGATGGAGTACAACATTAGCAATCTCCATCATCAGTGTGCATGAAAGCCAAACTTTGGCATACGAATCATCGGCCTCCCATGAGGCATAAACCCTAGTTTTCTCTACCGGCTCATCTTCGGTAAGAATGTGCTTCTTACCATTTGACTTCATGAGACTCATAAACTGCATAGCCCAGAGCCCGTAGTTCGTCCCATCCATCTTGACAATGGGCGATGAACCTTTAAAAGCATCTATGGAGGGCATGTGGACCTTATTTTCTGGCATGTTTGCTGAAGAAGAAGAATTATGATTTGTAGACTAAGAATAAAATATCTACATAAACATCCGAGGATTTGAGTGCATATGCAGACTTACGCACTCAAATCCATAGGAGAGGGAGGGGAGGTGGGTTGGCGGCACCGGCGGCGAGAAAGTGAGAGGGAGGGGATCAGCGGTGAGAAAGAGGGAGGGAGGGGGCAACGACGAAGAGAGAGGGAGGAGGGAGGCGGCAATGGAGAGGGGGGAGGAGGGGGGTGATGACGGAGAGGGGGTGGTAGGGGAGGACGGCACCGACAGTGGAGAGAGAAGAGAGGTGGTGGGGCCGGCGGCGGCAGCAGGAGGTGGCGAGGATGGGGCTGGAGGCGGTGGTGGCGAGGGTGGCGAGGGTTTTGGTGGTGGCTCGGATACCATGTTAGAAGAAAGGAGTTGATTGACTATTCCAGAGAACCCTAGGGTTTTGGCAACAAGATCCTCAAATCGTTGGTTTGAAGTAGATGTCTGTGGACATGCAACATGCTCGGCTACCCGTACCGATGCCGGAAACTCATGCTTAGAATAGCATGACTCCTCCGTATTACCTGAGCGATGACAGAATGTGCAGGGTTGACGAATGCGTCCACCTCGACCACGAGGTCCACTGTCACGGAAAGAAGAAGAGGCTCCTTTGCCTCTGGAAGCTGCCGTCACCGAAGGAGGCTGAGTAGTAGCAGAAGACGGGATTGTAATTCTATTGAGCCTGTGGTACACTTCCTCCACTGGAGGAATAGTGGCATCTGCAAGAATCTGCGAACGAGCAATATCATATTCAAGGTCAAGGGCCATTAGCAAGACCCCCATCATGGTAGCATTCCGAAACGTCTTTTGCTGCTTGGCAGTCGCCGTAAGGGGAATGATGTTGTAGAGCTTCTCAAACATCCCTCGCAAGGATGTATATATCGAATGTAGAGGCCGACCATTCTGCTTCACTGTAAATATATCGTGTTGGAGTTGAAGGATCTTGGTCTCATTTCGCATCTGCGAGTATGTCACTGCAAGGATGTCCCACATCGCCTTAGCAGTGAGATGATGGAGTACATCATTAGCAATCTCCATCATCAGTGTGCCTGAAAGCCAAACTTTGTCATACGAATCATCGGCCTCTCATGAAGCATAAACCCCAGATTTCTCTATTGGCTCATCTTCGGTAAGAATGTGCTTCTTACCATTTGACTTCATGAGACTCATAAACTGCATATCCCAGAGACCGTGGTTCATCCCATTCATCTTGACAATGGGCGCTGGACCTTTAAAAGCATCTATGGAGGGCATGTGGACCTTGTTTTCTGACATGTTTGCCGGAGAAGAAGAATTAGAATTTGTAGACTAAGAATCAAATATCTACATAAACATCCGAGGATTTGAGTGCATATACAGACTTACACACTCAAATCCATAGGAGAGGGAGGGGAGGTGGGTTGGCGGCGCCGGCAGCGAGAAAGTGAGAGGGAGGGGATCAGCGGTGAGAAAGAAGGAGGGAGGGGGGCAGCGGCGAAGAGGGAGGGAGGAGGGAGGCGGCGGTGGAGAGGGAGGGAGGAGGGGGCGACAGCGGAGAGGGGGTGGTAGAGGAGGACGGCACCGACGGTGGAGAGAGAAGAGAGGTGGTGGGGCCGACGGCGGCAATGTGGTGGGGAGGACGGCTAGGGTTTTGGTGGTGGCTCTGATATCATGTTGGAAGAAAGGAGTTGATTGATTATTCCAGAGAACCCTATGGTTTTGGCAACAAGATCCTCAAACCGCTGGTTTGAAGTAGATGTCTGTGTAGATGCAACATGCTCGGTTACCCGTGTCGATGCCAGAAACCCATGCTTAGAATAGCATGAATCCTCCGTATGACCTGGGCGATGACAGAATGTGCAGGGTTGACGAATGTGACCACCTCGACCACGAGGTCCACTGCTACGGAAAGAAGAAGAGGCTCCTCTGCCTTTGGAAGCCGCCATCACCGAAGGAGGCTGAGTAGTAGCAGAAGACGGGACTGTAATTCTATTGAGCCTACGGTACACTTCCTCTACTGGAGGAATAGTGGCATCTACAAGAATCTGCGAGCGAGCAACATCATATTCAGGGTCAAGTGTCGTTAGTAAGACCCCCACCATGGTAGCATTCTGAAACGTCTTCTGCTGCTCGGGAGTCGCCGTAAGGGGAATGATGTTGTAGAGCTTCTCAAACATCCCTCGCAAGGATGTATATAACGAATGTAGAGGCCGACCATTCTGCTTCACCGTAAATATGTCGTGCAGGAGTTGAAGGATCTTGGTCTCATTTCGCATCTGCGAGTATGTCACTGCAAGGATGTCCCACATCGCCTTAGCAGTGAGCTGATGGAGTACATCATTAGCAATCTCCATCATCAGTGTGCCTGAAAGTCAAACTTTGGCATACGAATCATCGGCCTCTCATGAGGCATAAACCCCAGTTTTCTCTACCGGTTTATTTTCGGTAAGAATGTGCTTCTTACCATTTGACTTCATGAGATTCATAAACTGCATATCCCAGAGCCCGTAGTTCATCCCATCCATCATGACAATGGGCGCTGGACCTTTAAAAGCGCCTATGGAGGGCATGTGGACCTTGTTTTCTGACATGGTTGCCAAAGATGAACTAGGATTTGTAGACTAAGAATCAAATATCTACATAAACATCAGAGGATTTGAGTGCATATGTAGACTTATGCACTCAAATCCATAGGAGAGGGAGGGGAGGTGGGTTGGCGGCGCCGACGATGAGAAAGTGGGAGGGAGGGGGTCGGCGGTAAGAAAGAGGGAGGGAGGGGGCGGCGACGGAGAGGGAGGGAGGAGGGAGGCGGCGACGGAGAGGGAGGGAGGAGGGGGGCGACGACGGAGAGGGGGTGGTAGGGGAGGACGGCACCGGCGGTGGAGAGAGAAGAGAAGTGGTGGGGTCGGCGGCGGCGGTAGGAGGTGGCGAGGCTGGGGCTGGCGGCGGTGGTGGGGAGGGCGGCTAGGGTTTTGGTGGTGGCTCTGATACCATGTTGGAAGAAAGGAGTTGATTGATTATTCCAGAGAACTCTAGGCTCTCTTATATAGAGAAAGCCTATGGGTAAATTACATAAGATGGAAAAAAGAAACTAAACATAACAGAAGAGTACACAGAGTCCAGAAATATCTCTACATATATTGAAAACTGATAGTGTGCAGATAAAGGAGCTTCCATTTACATGCATGGTAAAATATATTCGTAAATTCTAGACTTGGCAGGAATTATCATATTTTCCAAAGATCACACCATCCAAAATTGAGCAGCATAATTTAACATAGCCATATTACCATAAGGATGTCTTGATCTATCCGGGAGACCACCTATATTGTTGCAAATATTGATGACACTATTCGATGTGTGAAAGGCCTCCCTGCTCTGCTGGAGTTCTGTGATGAACGAAAAACATGCACAAGTCACCATGTTAAGCAAGCAATAAATAACAACAATAACAAAAATCAGCAATATAGAAAAATGAAATTCTAATTTAACGATGATATATAAAACATCTCAAATCGCCTTTCTCGGGAGCATCAGTCAGTTACTGTACTCCTTTGATTGATACCAAATCGTCCATAGAGACTATTCATCAGGATTTTCAATACGAATGACATTCCTACTTTTCCGAATCCAGCCAAGCCAGAATTAGGAAGGGACAGAAGATGGCTGGAAGTCTTTCTGCGGTATGATATCAGTCTGTCTGACAGTAGATTCAGGAATTGATTGAGAACTGCTTGACGAGGTTGTTGTATCGACGAACTATGTCCAAGACTGGACTACTTCGCCTCAGAGGCCCTGCTCAGGAAGAGTAGAAAAGCAGTTATCCATCATTGCCCACCTTTTTTCCAGGTCTAAAGTCTACATATTCTGATTTTGCAGGAAGTCACCCCCCTAGCATTAGGAGCTGCTGAGTGCGTCATATCGCGAGAACTTTCTAGCTTCCAAAAGATGGCTAGTGGGCTGCGTCATATATAGTAGCGATAATTGGTCGGGGCTAGGCTGCCTATGCAACAAGCTAAATGAGATTGTCAGATCATCAGGTCAGAGTGCGTCACGTCAGGGGCTTGCTTTTCTTTGCACTACTCGCTTGCGGGACGTGATTGCTTAGTTCGAGGGAAGAGAGAAAGCTTGGCTCGACCGGCGGGAGAGGGAAGCCCAAGTCGGATCAGGCTTCTGTTGACTCGACTCGAGACGGCCCTCGCCCCATCTCTCGCTTGGTCCTGTTTTTGACGACAGATCGTCGGAGAACTAGTAGAGTCTTGATTTAAACGTGGTGGCATTGTCGAAGCACGGGGACGGCCCTATATAACCTGGTGGGCATGAAAGTTCTTCCTCTGATCATCAGGGCAAAGTTCGCCATCTTCCGACTATGGTTCTTACCTGGGTGCACTGTGTTTTCAAAAGCTTCCTGTCGAACCGGCTCCTATTTCAATCTGTGTTGGACCGATCGATATACCAATAATCAAGTTTCCAGTCAACTGGTGGAATACGTTGCATCAACCTGGGAGCATTAGCCGATCTGGTACATCAATACATCTTTCTATGCCCATTCCAATCTTGTCCAACTTTGCTAACTCCCCCTTCTCAACCCCCCTCCTCTTTGTTCTGGAATATTATATGTACATATATATATTCATAGGAACTCATTCATAAATAATGAATTTGATTTATCTAAAAGTGAAGTCTAGGGTTAGAGGAAAATGATTTTTTTATTTGATTTGAGAAATAAAAATTCGGACCGATAATTTTCTGAACTGAAGGAATCTCAATCGTGCCCAGAAGCGCTAATCACGAGCTAAACTCTAGAAGATATATAATAGCCTCTAAATTCTATCTAAGAGTGCTTTTATTCATCATATTATGTCGTTTTAATTCGGTTCAGTGACGCGAAGCAGTAGCAAGAAAAAGGCAAGCAAGCAAAGGAGCCAAAGCCCCACTGATGCTTCTTGTAGAGTTCTTTGGTGAAGATATGGCAATAAATCTCAATATGCTTCATTCTCATGTGGAACATGGTAGCAAGAGTCGGTACTCAGTATTCATTCCGTCGGGAAACCGACAGAAAACTATAATCGGGTTTAGTCGGACTTTAGTCTATTTTGTATTTTTAAATTTAAATATAAAAAAATATTTATATACTTTTTATATATTTACATAAATTTGTACATTTTTATATTATTATATGATGAAATAAAAGAAAAATTGAATTCCAATCGAACATGCTTAATTAGAATAAGTTATCTTTAAAAAAAAGAAAAAAAACAACCCAAACAAATCGATCGACGAATGACTTATAAGTCATAGTCGAGTTGGCTACCCCCCACTCGATTAAACCCCCTAATTGGTTGTTTTTTTGCAACTATGACATGGACATGCTATTACAACAACAACAAAGCCTTATCCCATATTGAGTAGGGTTAGTATAACCCAAGATGGCTTCATTTCTATTAACCATGCCAAACATAAAATATTCACTAAGCATTTCATCAAGGGACCATTCCAGAGGTGGTTCATCTAAGCAAAGCTTGATTGGCATCTATGCTCCAGCTTACGCAGAAGTCTTATAGTAATAATATATTGATAGTATTATTATGATAGGCTTTCGTTTTTTACATCCCAGCCCAATAGGGCATATATGTAGCCTAACAAGGCAACCTCCATTTACCTCTAGGGCTTCCTCTCTATATAAAGAGAATCCTAGGGTATATAATGATTCACTTATTTTCGTTCCTCACTTATTAATGCTTCATTTTTAAATAGACTATTAGAACTTCCCAAGATTTCATAAGAAAATTTAAGATAAGAAGTCATATTTTAACCTATTTTTCAAACCATGTAATCACTACTTAAATGTAATCATTAATATCCTTATTACACGTTAAAAAAACTAGTTATAAAAGTAAATAAGTTTGTAAAGTATGTAAATGTCAAAGTCTAGGTTTCATATCAACTCTATATATAATGCTACAACCGAATATGTGATATATGCAGCCTAGTATACAAGTGGGGCCAAATATGCATCCTAGACCACATAATATCCCCTTCAAGAATGTAGTTCGATCCACCTACTGCATAGGTATACAAAATCACATATGTGGTTTACGTAGTAGCATTCTTGAATATTGGATATAAGTACTAGTTGTGTTCCTCATCAGACGAGCCTCCACAGAAGATTAGTTATGTGGTTGTTACACAAATGAAATTGCTTGCTGAATTTTGCAAACCAATTTAAGATGCAATTGGATGATGATAATGTCATATCTAATCCACCACCACGTCCATTTTAAACAGATTTTGACATAATTCAATTTCTCTTAATTGTGGGAAAAGGCTTTGTTGTTGTTGTTGTAATTCAATTTTTCTTTAAAATGGAAATGTATTTACGGATATCACTACATATCCATACATCTAGTTTGATATAAAAAAATAGTAGTTGCATTATTTATAATCATATGACACAAAGCTATATGCCTTCTTTTGTCATATTTAATATATATATTACGAAATTATATATTAACTATATTTATTTCACGTGTAAGCTCCAATACATGTATATTTGAGCATATCTGTAAAGTTTTTCTTCTATTGTCGTTATCCTATCCATATCCATTTTATATATGTTTCTAATTGTAAAAATGTGATAACTCATACTTCATATCCATCTATAGTTGTGCCGGCATTCGTATCCATATTTTGAAACGGATAAGGATATAATAAAATGATATCTATATCTATATGGGTCAAATGTGGTTGTCCCTTAGGAGGAGCTAACTTAGCTCCCCCCACCTCATTTTCTCATTTTTTTATTTTTTTTGAAAAATGCTTCCATGATAATTCATCACTATATCCCTATATTATATCATTCAAGTTTCATGTGAAACAGAGACTCCATCCAGACAGTCATTTTTTAACGGTCGCAGAATAGTTGAAATCGAGCATGTCTAGGTGGAGGACATAAGAGTCTCTATTTCACACGAAATTCAAATAACATAATGTTAGAAAATAGGAAGTGGAAGCGTATCAGAATAAAAAAATAAAATATTTAGAGAACAATGGGATTTTACGTGGAACCCTATCCTCAGAGGGCCGGTGTGTCTATTGCACTTTCTCAATGGATACAGGAGGTCTGGAACTCCTTATATAGCCTCCACATAGCCTCCAAGTCCCATCACCAGTAGATGTGGGACTAAACATATGGATGGGGTAAATGGATCCTGGAGAGATTCATTTACTCTCCTACAACTCATATGGCGCACAATCAAATACCCATACACTCCCCCTCAAGCTGGAGCATGCAATGCTCAGCTTGGACAAACAGAAAAAACTCAACCCACACTAAAGGACACTACAGACAATATCAACTCAACGCGTACAACTATCGGATGCTGTCGAGGACGTTGCTTCTTGTGCCGTACAGGTGAGGAGGACGAACGGGCTGGAGTGTGAGTCTGCTGAATCTCCTCGTCGGAGAGCATGTGCTATGAACTGCGCCTGTCAGAGTCACTGCAACTGGAAATGAGTCTCCTCGTCAGAGTACTCTGGCCCACCACAATAATGTGGACAACTGCTCCATCTCTGAAAAAAAAGGCCGAACTGAAAAAGACCGTGGAAGTGCAATCCTCCTCGGAGTCCAAGGTCGCTGGAGAATGGAGTCTGAAAGTCTCCTCGTCGGAGAACTGGATCTCTCCCATCTGGCACAGAGAATGGTACACCACTCTGGAGTTCCTATGATACCACATGAAAACCCTTGCCAACATGGCATAGGGAATGATCATATATACTGGTGTCCATATAGCTCACATGAAAGCTCTAGCCGAAACAACAAGAAAATATGGGGACCACTACAAAAGATGGAAAACATGTGCACATCTGAAAAGATCACAAACAAGTGTGGGTCTGAAACTGAAGACTCGGAAAACATATAATCGTCGAGTCTGAAATCTGCTGTAGAGTCTGGAAATTCTGGCCTGGAATCTGGAGATCTGACATCTAGAACATCTTAATAGACCTGTGACTCTACACATGCTCCCCCTTTCTCCCATATTGGTCGGAATGTCAACATCGACCAAGTTGGGAGAAGACAAGATAATGGGGCTATAAAACAAAAGATCAATAAGTTGTTCACACATTTGTCGGCTTTTTAAATCGTTCATCATACTCCCTTTTTTTGAAATATTTTCTTAACCCATTGACTTTTTATATCGACTTTTCATCATATTTCTTTCTGCGTACGACTTTTTTATTGTACGCGTCTTTTAAAAGAACGCACACTTTTTTTTTGGTTTTTTTCTCCGGTTATTTCCTTCTTTTTTATAAACGTGACACTTTTTTTTAAATTGCACTCCCCTCCCCTCCCTTTTTCCAGTCGTCTTGGGCTTTACAATAAAAACACCCTCTTTTTTTACAAAACAAGCCCTTCGAGCCTAGGGTTCCCATTGTGGGAACCCTCTTCAAACATCGCCGCCAGGGGGGACTCGATCGAAGGGAGCAGCGGAGGTGGATACGTGGAAGGCGATCTTGGAGCCGCCTGGAGCTGTCAAGCTCCGCGTGGGATCACACGCGGGGGAGTATGTGTAGAGCAAGTGGGGTACGCCATTGACGGATATCGTAACTCCAAGGACGAACGTATGCTGCAACGCGCCTGGAAGAGATGGAGAACTGGGTCTGGTTTCGCCCACCGCCTAGACCAGATGGGTCGGAGGGAGAGGCGGCTCGATGGACTGCGTCGACCTCACCACTGGAGCCCGCGAGGCGCGCCTGGGCGATGAGATCGAAGACGACATGACGGTTGGGCATGATGGTGTCGCCTGCAGCCCTGGAATATACGCCGCCTTAACGTGATCGGATCGTGCAGAAGTTAGGTTTTTGGAAAATCCTAAATTGCATCATGAACTTGAACACGAACGGATCTTTGGAACAAAATCAAATAATCGAATCTCGAAAAGATTACAAACAAAATATCTTCAAGAATGAATCCGCGAGAATTGAACCCGCTCTGATACCATGTTAGAAAATAGGAAGCGGAAGCGTATCGGAATAAAGAATAAAATATTTAGATAACAACGGGATTTTACATGGAACCCTACTTCCTAAGGAGCGGGATGAAACCACGGGAGAACGCCTCAGAGGGCTGGTGTGTCTATTGCACTTTCTCAATGGATACAAGAGGTCTGGGGCTCCTTATATAGCCTCCACAGAGCCTCCAAATCCCATCACTGGTAGATGTGGGACTAAACATATGGATGGGGTAAATGAATCCTGGAGAGATCCATTTACCCTCCTACAACTCATATGGTCCACAATCAAATACTCAAACACATAATATAGGGATATATTTATGAATCCACGGAAGTATTTTTCGAAAAAAATAAAAAAATGGGGAAAAATGGGGCCGGGGATCTAAGTTAGCTCCCCCTAGAGGGCAGCCACATTTTTCCCTATCTATATTCGTCCCTTTGCATCGTTAGTTGGAGACATGCACAGTATCTTGTGTATTAGTGTGTGACACATGCGCTAATGAGTATATGCATGTGATGCATGCGATAATACACAACAGGATGACATATAAACACGAGGTCCTTTAAGGTGCCCCTGATGTAACCAAAAAGTATATTGCATCATCGAGTCAAAAAAAAACAGCAATGACTTACTTGTGAACAGATGGGTTAGGCATTAACTCATAGACAAGTGTTGTCACAACATCCCTCTTCAGCTGCAAGCCAGACAAGTATCAACAAAAACCATCCATATCCATATTCAATATAAAAGCAGTAGATAATATATGATGTACCTGAGTAGCTTCACCTCGTAAACCAATGTAATATATCTGAGTAGTGTCCCCACCAAAATTTTCAGGAAAGTGCAGGGTTAAATTGCTCACGCTTTGAAATCTGGAATACCTGAGTTAACACATGTGCAATACGTAAGCGGTACTGCTGTACTCTATATAAGACAACAAAGGCTAAATTTTTTTGAAAGAACAAAGGCTAAAATTGATAATACACCAAAAAACCAAACTGTTTGGTCCAAGATATTCTTGGTCAATTAATGATAAAAAGACAACCTAACTAATGCTATCATGAAGAATAAAGTTGTAGGAATTCCTTCAAAAAGATAACAAAAACATCTTATTTATGCATATTAGAAAATTTGTTAGAGTACATATCTATATGGATATATAGATCTCAAAGGTCCAATTACAACACTTTTGTGTAGCTCCATTCATACTGCCTAGTGGTGAGACTTAGTTGTATTGATAGATCTATATAAAGAGCTACACACCTCCAGTAATCCTTAAAAATCTATTATATAGATTTGACCCCATTGAACCCCTTTACCATGACTGTCTCAAAACATGTAAATTAAGTTTTGTTTTTCCTTGTTCTTGTTAGCCATGTGAGCCCGAGGCGAACCATTCTTACAATAAGTGTTATTGTAATAATTATGTTTTATCAATAAAAGTTATTGATTGTTCACTCCCTTTCTGAAATTAAGTGAATGAATGCACTATAAGGTCCCTCTATACAATTAGAGTTATGTACCATGGCCGTCTTGATAATCATATAGCTGTTGATTCATTAAATGAATCATAGAGGCTGGTGTTTGGATGAATATCTAATGGGTTAGATAGAGGACTCATCAAACACCGTCAAATAATTATTAAGAGATGATCTCCAGCCTGAATAGGAGATGGCAATCCTTTTCTCGCACAGGCTGATATCTGACCGACCTCTCGATGCAGGTCCTCTGCATGGGAATAATGATTCGGAGGTGTCAGATCAGTTAAGTCAATGGGTTGACTTAGCGAGATCGAGATAACCTAAGTCCTATGTTGAATACTGTCACAGCATAGGCACACATCCTCTGACTAGAGACAGATGTGTTACTATATGTCTGAGTGTGTACATTTGGCAGACCATTAGGTTGATGACCTAATCAAGGTCTATACACCGGCGAGCTGGTGTGCATATAAGGGCATATGAGTAATACGATCTCTCAAAGGGATCATACAGGTTCACTTATGAACCGGAAGACATGAGCTCACTCATGAGGTATTGGGACCGATCAAATTCCATGCATGGTCGTCGTGCTTTGGAAGCATGACAAGAATTTGAAGGTATGATATATGCTTTGGGAAAGCATATGATCGATACCAAATCCCAATGACCAAGATTGAGAAACTTGGTGATCAAACCCTGAAGAAGACAGTATAAAATAGATCTTCATCTTCAGGTTGATCATTGGTCTTCCAGTATGCAGGATGTGCAGGTATTGGGAATACCTGAGGGTGATGTGATCATAAACGATTGTATAACCATGACGCTTCCAGTCCGAGGGAGTGATGAAACAGGTCTGGATTTTAGTGACTCCTCTCAGTAGAGAAGTAACTTGATCTTAGTCCAAACGTTGGACATTGATCTGGATGTGATTCAGATGCAATGAGAAGATTAAGTATACGGACTTGATTTAATCAAGCATCTATGAGAGGTCCGTTAGATCTGGATTTGAGATGAGATCTCAACATCCAAGTCACTATACGTGGAACAATACAATCGCCCTGTCCTTATCTCCAAGTATCTGCGGAGAAGGCACATTATTCTTGAAGGAGTTCAAGAATAATTCCTGTGATGAATTTAGTATCCAAGCAAGAAGGTATTGATGATTAAATGAGATTTGATTATCAAGTACAATATGAATGAGATTCATGTTGAGAGAATGATTGTCCAAGATAATTAAATAGGATTTAATTATCAAGGATAAGCATATCGTGGATAGTGATATCCAGAATATCTGTGTATATTATAAATGAGATTTATAATATATCAGAGAGAGAGAAATATTGTAAATAACATTTGTTAATTATTAATGTGGATTGGATCCACATTAGTTAATCTATTGGAAATGTAATTTACAAATTAGTTTGGGATGTGAATATGATTCACATATTTTTTAATGGCATGATCGAAATATTCACAAATTAATTTGGAATTAATTTGGTGGATAATATTGCAATAATAATTATTGCAAATAATTAAGAAATAATAATATAAATAAAAGGAGACAAAACCACCAACAATCATAGGTGGCGTCACCTATGACTTAGTCATAGGTGACGCCTCCTTGATTTTAGGAGGGGTTGTTGTCTCCTCTTATTTGTTGTCTTATTATCTCTTGATAAATTAATTTATGTTAATTAAATAGTGTTGATAATAATTCAACATATGTTTAATTTAATATAAATTAATGTTGTTGGTTTTTAACCAACAACAATCATAGCCGTTGGATGGCTCTTGAATTACAATGACCGTTGGATCCATGAGAGCCATGGATTGAGATCCATTGGATCCCAGACTAATATATAAAGAGGGTAGCCTTAGCCCTTGAAAGACACACCAAGTAGACGCCTACTCTACTTCTCTCTCTCCCTCTCATTCTCGTGCTCTCTCTCTCTCTCCATAGGGTGGCCGACCACCATTGTTGAGAAAGGAGAGAAGTTCTCGCCTTCGCCTTCGACGACTCGAGGATCTCCTTCTTCTTCGTGGCTACTCGCTATAGAGGAAGACGACGGATTTCGCTTGACGAAATCAGGGGATCTATTGCTTAGATCTTCATCGAGGATTGCAGGAGGAACGCGACTCATCATCGTGCCCGCAAGTGCGTTCTTCGTGGATCGGACTTGAGACAGGAGGATCTCTTGTTTGGGATCTCGCGATCACAACCACGCTTCAAAGGTATTCCTTATACTTTGTGGTTTGATGAAACGATCCGAGAAGTGTTCTCGTGATCATGTGGTTTCATCGTTTGATTTAAATTTTTTAAATTCCGTTGCACCTTGCGACTAGTACGACTAGTCGCCCCGATCGTATTCGATGCGATCGTCCGTGATGCGCTTAAGTATTCTCAATATCCTTCAAGTGGTATCAGAGCCTTAGGTCGAAAAAGGTTTTGGATATGATCCATAAACCATGGACGACTTGGGTTTGAAATGGTCGCGAAAAATTTTGGCACATTTGATTTTTCGCAACTCTGTCTAATTGATTTTTTCGGCACTGTTTAAATTGTTTAAACACGAAATATTCAATTGGATTTTGTTTTCCATTAAACAAGGAAACCATAGGACTTGAGTTTACTAAATTTGGATTTAATTTGCTCAAGATATGGCCTTTTGAATATGCATGTATTCACAGTTGCGGGAACTGCAGAACAGAACGTGATTAATTTGTTAATTACGGTTTTGTTATGCCTCGAAATGCGTGAAATATTACTTAAGTTATGTTTTAAATCAAGTTGGCAATCTTAGGGCACTAATTTTGCGAATTTTGGATTTAAATTGATCAAGATAAGTTAATTTTAGTGATAAGGGGTCACTGCTGGAAATTGACAATTTTTTTTGATCATGAACCTTGTGATAGTCATTCAAATAAATATTGATGAAAATTAATTGTTAATTTTCTGAAACTGATTATTGATAAATATTTGTGAAATATTTAAAGATGATAATCAATTCCTTGAATGACATCCCACTAAACCATAATGATAAGATAGTTGATCTTGATCATTGGTTAATTTGAAATCATCAACAAACATTGTTTTTCATGCAAAACCCTAGGTCATCTTACAATAGTTGTAGGACAACTTTTACATGCAAAACCTCTTGCTTGAATAGGATTGGGGATTTGTTTAGCTAATCTCCTTATAATATAATCAAAAAGGTTTTGATGTATATTATATGGTATAATTTCGGTTGAAAGACCGATGATCATCTCAAAGTACATGATGATCTATCTGGCATTATCCTTTCCTGAGGTGGATATGGTGTCTAGTCGGAGATCGTTGGGGTAGCGGGTTGCAACGTATGTGGTCCGTCCCACTCTCGCCGGTACTGACCATGATAGCGGGTAGGGATTGGATAATGCCGGAGAAATCAAAGTGTATTTCTAATTATTAAAATTCGAAATAATACGTACTTTGAGATTATACCTACTATTCAAGTAAAGAATTCAAAGTTTTTTGATTGATAATAGGATTAATGATTGATTTAATGTGATTAAATTAATTATATCCTATTAAACCCTCTATTATGAATAGATGTGTATTTCCCTTGGAAGAATTAATTATGTGAATATGATTCACGATAATTAATTATTTCAATTTGAATAAGAGGTGAAGGATCACATAAGTGACATCCATGGTCTCCCGTCAAGGCAAAGAATTTCGTCGCTAAAAGTTGTATATGGGAGACGCCTGTCCGAAGTGACAGATCCTATATACAATTATTTGGATCGGGTTCTTTGCTTCTCGAAAGAGTAAGGCCGTATATGTAGTGACCCCAATATCGAGTCCTCATATTATTGGGGTGATATTGGATTGCGTATAGCGAGTTTTAAGCATGTTGACGGTTGGTTCAATTAGCAACAGGTCAACATCATCTTAAGGGTGGTGGGCCCGGGTGTTAAAGATCGAATTGGGAAATGCAAGTTGGACTTGCAAGGGGGAATGTGTTCTCGCTTTTCTTTATTCGAGTCACAGGTTCTCATATTATTGGGATGTGATAAGAATAGAGAGGAGATCCCAGATCTTGCTTGAGATATAGCGGTAAGTATATCTCTTACTTTGAAAGACGATTAGGGAATAATCTTTCATAGTAGACATAGCAAGACAAATTTGATTTAAAATGCCTTAATCAAATGTTTTAAATTTGGATATATAATTATTTATATATTCTAATATAATGCATTCTTAATTTCAGAAAATAAAGCCCATGAACCCTCTGAGCAGGCTTCTGGAGGTCAATCAGTTGACCGGACCAAATTATTCGGATTGGATCCGAAATTTGGATCTTGTCCTATCTGCGGAGCGCATCTCTTATGTGCTGAGCAAAGACAAGATAGCAGACCCTCTGACTGCGGAAGATAAATCTTTTAATGAGAAATATGATGAAGATCATAACTTGGCAAGATGTTATATCCTTGGCTCATTGTCCAATGTGCTTCAGAAGCAGCATGTGGAAATGAACCACTGCCAAGAAATCATGTTGAATCTGAAAGAAATGTTCGGTGACGTAAACCGCACACAGCGTTACAATGTGATGAAAGAGCTTATTCGCTGCAAGATGCAGGAAGGGACCTCTGTTAGAGAGCATGTGCTCAAAGTGTTTGGGTACCTCTCTGAATTGGAAACCCTGGGAGCTTACATGGATTCTGATATGCAAGCTGATTTCATTCTCCTGTCACTCCCTAAGTCTTTCAACAACTTTATCGTGTCATATCACATGAGCAAAGTTGATTTCACTAATGTTGGGCTGTTAGCTGCATTGAAGTCTGCAGAAGATGTGATGAAGAAGGACGACCCCTCTGCTAGTGCAATGGTTGCACAAGTGAAAGGAAAACGCGGTCGGAAGCAAGGTTCTCGGAAGGGCCCGACCCAGAAGAGAAAGAAGAAGAATCAAGGAGTTGGTTCATCTTCCAGTGCTTCCACGTTAATGACATCGAAAAAGACCGATGTCTGTCACTACTGCAAGAAGCCGGGGCACTGGCGGTGTAACTGCCCAGAATACCTGAAGTCTGCTGACAAAGGTAAAGCCCCAACAGGTATGAAATCTACTTTCATCATTGAAACTAGCTTTCTCGTTGGACGAGAAGGAAGTTGGGTTGTAGAATATGGTGCTTCTGTTTATGTATGCAATTCGTTGCATTTGTTTCAGGAAACTAGGAATCTGGAGCAAGGGGAAATAGTCATCCAGATGGGATCTGATGCAAGTGTTGCAGAAGTCGCCATTGGAACCTGCCGACTATCGTTATCTAGTGGACGAGTCTTAGTACTTAAAGAGTGTCTTTATGTACCTGAAGTCAGGAGGAATTTGATATCTGTATCTAAGCTTGTTAAACATGGATATTCCTTCCTATTCTGTAATAAGTTAGTCATTAACAAATATGATAAATTTATTGCGGATGGTGTTTTGACTTCTAGTGGACTCTATGAATTGTGCATTGATGAATGTGTCATGAATGTCACTACCACTAATAAAAACCCTAAAAGATCCAGGGAGAATGGAAATCATTCGAATATGATTTAGCATTAAAGGCTTGGTCATTTATCTGTTGATAGGATCAATAGATTGGATAAGGATGGACCCTTAAATTTTCTACAGGTTCAATCTTTACCTACCTGTAAACATTGCATTCGAGGTAAAATGACCTGGATGCCTTTCCGTAACAAGGTTACGAGATGCAAAGGTATTCTTGACCTAGTACATACTGATGTATGTGGTCCCTTCAGTACCGCGACTCGGAATGGATATCGATATTATTTGACGTTTATTGATGACCATTCGCGATACAGGTTTATCTTCCTACTACGTCATAAATCTGAGACCTTTGAAAAGTTCAAAGAGTTTAAGGCTTTGGTTGAGAACCAAACCGATAGGAAGATAAAGGATTCGATCTGACCGAGGTGGCGAGTACCTCTCAGATGAATTCAAGGGATACCTTAAAGAGAATGGAATTGTCTCCAATCTCTTTCCCCCTAGAACTCCCCAACTTAATGGTGTTGCTGAAAGACACAACAGGACCATCATGGACATGGTCCGTTCAATGATGAGCAAAGCACGTTTCCCTCTTAGTTTCTGGGGATATGCAGTAGAGACTGCAATATATATTCTGAACAAGATTCCTAGCAAATCTGTGCCTAAGACTCCTCATGAGCTCTGGTATGGAACCAAACCTAGTGTTAGACACTTGAGGGTTTGGGGTTGCTTGGTCCATGCAAAGAATGTGGATGCAAGTAAGCTAGAATCTCGCACTTGTGAGTGCTACTTCAT
Organism: Ottelia alismoides; assembly: GCA_037367405.1. NCBI lineage: Eukaryota > Viridiplantae > Streptophyta > Magnoliopsida > Alismatales > Hydrocharitaceae > Ottelia > Ottelia alismoides. The sequence continues at coordinate 55,502 of JAZKJV010001124.1, read as the reverse complement.
TGGGTATGTTAAAGATGGTATTGGATATCAACTTTATGACCCTGAGACCCAAAAGATTTTTGTCTCTAGAGATGTGAGATTTCTGGAGGATGATTTCCTTAAAGGTCAAGATAGAAATGAAGTAGAGGAACTCGTCGAATCCCCTGAGGATTCTGAGATTCCTGAACCAGAAACTGAAGAAATAAATGAAGATGTAACACCCATACCTCTTCGAAGGAGTTCGAGGGTGGTTGCACCACCTGAAAGGTATGGATTCCATGTGTCAAGTGAGACTGACAATGATCCTACTTCATTTGATGAAGCACTCGCGGATCATGACATGGATAGATGGATGCTAGCAATGAAGTCAGAGATTGACTTCATGCATAAGAATGGTGTATAGACCCTAGATGATCTACCTAAGGGGGTGAAACCCATTGGATGCAAATGGATCTTCAAGAGAAAAAGGGGACCTGATGGGAAAGTAGAGACTTTCAAGGCACGGCTCGTAGCCAAGGGCTACACACAGAGAGAAGGCATCGACTACGATGAGACATTCTCTCCTGTGGCTATGCTTAAGTCCATCAGGACACTGCTAGCTATAGCTGCATCTCTTGACTACGACATCTGGCAGATGGACGTCAAGACAACTTTCCTCAATGGATACCTCGAGGAGGATATCTATATGGAGCAGCCCCAGGGCTTCATAGCTTAGGACGGTAAAGTATGCAAGCTAAAGAAATCCATCTATGGGCTCAAACAAGCTTCTCGTAGCAGGAACATCAGATTTGACGAAACCATAAAGAGTTATGATTTTGTGCAGAATCCTGATGAATCTTGTGTGTACAAGAAGCTTAGTGGGAGCGCCATTGTGTTCATCGTGCTTTACGTAGATGATATCCTTATCATTGGGGATGATACAGGAATGATGACCAGTGTGAAGATTTGGCTATCTCATACCTTCGAGATGAAGGATCTTGGAGAAGCCTCTTACATCTTAGGCCTGAAGTTGTTCAAAAACCGAGAAAAGAGGATGTTGGGATTGTCACAACATGGATACATTAAGAAGATTCTTGAACGATTCCGCATGGATAGTTCCAAGAAAGGATTCCTCCCCTTAAGACATGGTATTCATTTGTCTAAAGAGATGGCTCCTCAAAGTGTTGAGGAAAAGAAGGCCATGACTGGATGCCCCTATGCATCAGCTGTAGGAAGCTTAATGTATGCCATGATGTGCACTAGGCCAGACATCTGTCATGCAGTGGGAGTGGTAAGTCGTTACCAATCCTGCTATGGAGAGCAACACTGGAATGCAGTAAAGAACATATTCAAATATCTAAGACGGACGCAAGATTACATCTTGGTCTATGGAGATGGTGATCTCCAAGTCTTGGGATATACAGATTCAGACTTCCAGTCAGATATTGATGATCGAAAGTCGACATCAGGGTTTGTGTTCCTGTTGAACGGTGGTGCTGTGAGCTGGAGAAGCAAGAAGCAGGACACTACGGTGGATTCAACAACAGAAGCTAAGTACATTGCCGCATCGGATGCTGCAAAGGAGGCGGTGTGGTTGCGCAAGTTCATCTTGGAGCTTGGCGTGGTTTCCTCTGATACTCCCATCCCGTTGCTCTGCGATAACACGGGAGCCATTGCTCAGGCAAAGGAACCCAGATGGCATCAAAAGAGCAAGCACGTGGAAAGGAAATACCACATCATTCGGGAGATTCAAAAGCGTGGTGATATCATCATCACAAAGGTGGCCTCTGCCGACAACGTTGCTGATCCTCTTACCAAACCTCTGACGCAGAAGGTTTTCGACCAGCATGTAATGAGTATGGGTTTAAGGGTTGTTCCTGAATGGTTCTGAGGGCTAGTGGGAGATTGTTAGCCATGTGAGCCCGAGGCGAACCATTCTTACAATAAGTGTTATTGTAATAATTATGTTTTATCAATAAAAGTTACTGATTGTTCACTCCCTTTCAGAAATTAAGTGAATGAATGCACTATAAGGTCCCTCTGTATAATTAGGGTTATGTACCATGGCTGTCTTGATAATCATATAACTGTTGATTCATTAAATGAATCATAGAGGCTGGTGTTTGGATGAATATCTAATGGGTTAGATAGAGGACTCATCAAATACCGTCAAATGATCATTAAGAGATGATCTCCAGCCTGAGTAGGAGATGGCAATTCTTTTCTCGCATAGGCTGATATCTGACCGACCTCTCGATGCAGGTCCTCTGCATGGAAATAGTGATTCGGAGGTGTCAGATTAGTTAAGTCAATGGGTTGACTTAGCGAGATCGAGATAACCTAAGTCCTGTGTTGAATACTGTCACAGCATAGGCACACATCCTCTGACTAGAGACAGATGTGTTACTATATGTCTGAGTGTATACATTTGGCAGACCATTAGGTTGATGACCTAATCAAGGTCTATACACCGGTGAGCTGGTGTGCATATAAGGTCATATGAGTAATACGATCTCTCAAAGGGATCATACAGGTTCACTTATGAACCGGAAGACATGAGCTCACTCATGAGGTATTGGGACCGATCAAATTCCATGCATGGTCGTTGTGCTTTGGAAGCATGACAAGAATTTGAAGGTATGATATATGCTTTGGGAAAGCATATGATCGATACCAAATCCCAATGACCAAGATTGAGAAACTTGGTGATCAAACCCTGAAGAAGACAGTATAAAATAGATCTTCATCTTCAGGTTGATCATTGGTCTTCCAGTATGCAGGATGTGTAGGTATTGGGAATACCTGAGGGTGATGTGATCATAAACGATTGTATAACCATGACGCTTCCAGTCCGAGGGAGTGATGAAACATGCCTGGATTTTAGTGGCTCCTCTCAGTAGAGAAGTAACTTGATCTTAGTCCAAATGTTGGACATTGATCTGAATGTGATTCAGATGCAATGAGAAGATTAAGTATACGGACTTGATTTAATCAAGCATCTATGAGAGGTCCGTTAGATCTGGATTTGAGATGAGATCTCAACATCCAAGTCACTATACGTGGAACAATACAATCGCCCTGTCCTTATCTCCAAGTATCTGCGAAGAAGGCACATTATTCTTGAAGGAGTTCAAGAATAATTCCTGTGATGAATTTAGTATCCAAGCAAGAAGGTATTGATGATTAAATGAGATTTGATTATCAAGTACAATATGAATGAGATTCATGTTGAGAGAATGATTGTCCAAGATAATTAAATAGTATTTAATTATCAAGGATAAGCATATCGTGGATAGTGATATCTAGAATATCTGTGTATATTATAAATGATATTTATAATATATCAGAGAGAGAGAAATATTGTAAATAACATTTGTTAGTTATTAATGTGGATTGGATCCACATTAGTTAATTAATTGGAAATGTAATTTACAAATTAGTTTGGGATGTGAATATGATTCACATATTTTTCAATGGCATGATCGAAATATTCACAAATTAATTTGGAATTAATTTGGTGGATATTATTGCAATAATAATTATTGCAAATAATTAAGAAATAATAATATAAATAAAAGGAGACAAAACCACCAACAATCATAGGTAGCGTCACCTATGACTTAGTCATAGGTGATGCCTCCTTGATTTTAGGAGGGGTTGTTGTCTCCTCTTATTTGTTGTCTTATTATCTCTTGATAAATTAATTTATGTTAATTAAATAGTGTTGATAATAATTCAACATATATTTAATTTAATATAAATTAATGTTGTTGGTTTTTAACCAACAACAATCATAGCCGTTGGATGGCTCTTAGATTACAATGACCGTTGGATCCATGAGAGCCATGGATTGAGATCCATTGGATCCCAGACTAATATATAAAGAGGGTAGCCTTAGCCCTTGAAAGACACACCAAGTAGACGCCTACTCTACTTCTCTCTCTCCCTCTCATTCTCGTGCTCTCTCTCTCTCTCCATAGGGTGGCCGACCACCATTGTTGAGAAAGGAGATAAGTTCTCGCCTTCGCCTTCGACGACTCGAGGATCTCCTTCTTCTTCGTGGCTACTCGCTATAGAGGAAGACGACGGATTTCGCTTGACGAAATCAGGGGATCTATTGCTTGGATTTTCATCGAGGATTGTGGGAGGAACGCGACTCATTATCGTGCCCGCAAGTGCGTTCTTCGTGGATCGGACTTGAGACAGGAGGATCTCTTGTTTGGGATCTCGCGATCACAACCACGCTTCAAAGGTATTCCTTATACTTTGTGGTTTGATGAAACGATCCGAGATGTGTTCTCGTGATCATGTGGTTTCATCGTTTGATTTAAATTTTTTAAATTCTGCTGCACCTTGCGACTAGTATGACTAGTCGCCCCGATCGTATTCGATGCGATCGTCACGCTTCCGTGATGCGCTTAAGGATTCTCAATATCCTTCAGTTCTTTCATGAAAACTCTTTTATATTTCCACATGGTATCAAACATGGTAATTATTCAGTTTTAGGAAATTATCATTTTTTTTGTTACCAAGATTATTTTTCTACATATCAATTCTCAAAGTTCTTGACAATCACAACCTTGCCACCACATCTCAAGTTCATGCCAGTGGCATCAAGATAGTGCACACAAAAAAGGGAGAAATGTTACGCTCCATCAGGATCCAATAGATCCAACAACCAGCCCGGCGACATCAACAACAACCTCACCATGTGATTCTCCAAGCTTCCTTGCCACCTCGCCCTCCACCAAGCCTCACCAGCGTAACATGTGATGCCCCTGAGATTTGGATACTTGACAATCCAATCTGCTTATACAATTCCGCATTCGAAGCACAAAACCAAGATAGAAACATAGAATAAAAGACAATAGAAAGTGCAATAAACTTTTTCCATTAACATTTATCAATCAACCATGTCCACAAAATATCATACATGTATTCATTGAAATGTCAATACATATGCAAAATATATCTCTCAGAAAAGGTACCAGTAAAGTCAACAACAATATACCACAAAATGTGTACACACCAACTTAAACTACATTAAAAGAAGTAGAACTGAACCAACCAAGCCTCACTGCTACGGTTGCTCCTGAGAACCTGCCAGATTCACGAAAGTAGGTAAATCATGAGCAAAATTGCCCAATATATAGAGCTAAACAACTAAACAAGAGAACTACTAGAGGCTAAAAGTGTACAAAAGCAGGTAACTATGTAAATCACATATCACACTGTAACTAATCAGAAAACCTAGATCCTTGGTCCTTATCCTTGTGATACAACCTTACTTCAAAACATGTAATCCCACATTTTACCGGGTGCCAAGTCATCCCACACTTAACCGGGTGCCAATTCAAACCCCACACCTTATCGTGTGCTAACCCTCACTACTGGTCTGAAATCAACCTTTGGAATGTATAATTTTGAAAATGTCATGTGTGGAATGGGAAAAGAAAAGTTGTATTCCACCTAACCCTAGAGCTCTCTTATATAGGAGAAAAGCTCTATGGGTAAATTACATAAACAGGACAATATAAATAAACAATATAAGAAGAATGACTAAATAACATGAATATTGTAACACTCCCCCTCAAGCTGGAGCATATATAGCTATCATGCTCAGCTTGGAACAACAATGATGAAAAGGACCTCCAGCCAGGGCCTTAGTAAACATGTCTGCAATCTGATCTCATAACACTACATAAGTTGTTGAAATAAGCCTCTTTTGGATCAAATCACGAGTATAATGATAGTCCATCTCAATGTTCTTTGTCCTTTCATGAAATGTTGGATTATTAGATATAAACAAAGCCGCCTGATTATCGCATTTAAGATGCATAGGAAGAGGTACTTCAATTGTTAAATCAGTTAAGACAGATTTGACCAATATCATCTCAGTACTACTTTGGGCCATTACCCTCTATTCTGATTCTGCACTGGATTGAGCCACAACCGTTTGTTTCTTACTCTTCAATGAGACTAGTGAGTTGCCAACAAACACAATGAAGCCTGAAGTAGACTTCCTATCATTAGGACACCCAGCATAATCTGCATTCGCACACCCTATAATTGAGAAAAGACGTATTTCTTCAAAACAGAAGACCTGTACCTGGAGATGACTTCAGATATCTTAGGATCATGAAAACTGCATCCATGTGCACCTGCCTGGGTTGCTCCATGAACTGACTTACTCTACTCACAACAAAAGATATATCATGCCTGGTAATAGTAACATACAGTAATTTTCCTACCAGTTCTCTATAATGTCTCTTGTCCACCTCCTCAGATCCATCATCATAAAGCTACGCATTAGGATCCATTGGGGTAGTAGCTAGTCTACATCCTGTCATGCCTATCTCAGATAGCAGATCAATGACGTACTTCCTTTATGTCATAACCATACCCTGTTGATTTCGTGCAAATTCCAGTCCAAGGAAGTAACGAAGAATACCAAGGTCCTTGGTAACAAACTGTTGTCCAAGGAAATCCTTAGCTGCTTGAATGCCCTGTTCATCGCTACCAATAATAACAATGTCATTAACATAAACCAAGATGACTACAATACCTATCTGGTGTCTCTTTACAAAAAGAGTATGATCTGCAGTAGATCTGACAAATCTCTTCTGTTCAATCAATTCTGAGAGCTTCTGAAACCAAGCCCTCGGACTTTGCTTAAGACCATATATAGCCTTACGAAGACAGCACACCATACTGGAAATCACAACAGCAAATCCAGGTGGCTGCTGCATGTAAACCTCTTCCTGCAAATCACCATACAAGAAAGCATTCTTCACATCCAATTGGAAAAGCGTCCCATCACGTACCACAGCAACAACAATAAGAATCCGCAAGGTAGAGTGACGCGCTACAGAATAAAACGTGTCCTGATAGTCCACCCTATATGTCTGGGTGAACCTACGAGCAACCAACCTGGCCTTGTATTTGTCAATTGTACCATCAGCCTGATGCTTCACAGTAAATACCTACTTGCTTCCAACAATAGACACACCTGGTGGAGCATGAACTACACTTCACGTACCTCGTGACTGTAAAACCGCCATCTCCTCCTCCATAGCTAAATGCCAGTGACTGCATTGCATTGCCTCCTGATATGACCGTGGTATCTCTATAGCAGACAATCCCACAGCAAAGTGCTGAAAATCCTTGGAAAGACGTTCCAAGGAAACATGAGAACCCAAAGGGTGCATAGTGCATGCTCGCTTCTGCCGCCTAAGTACAATAGGCATATCCAGATCCTCAGTAGGAGTAGTAGAGATAGTATATGCAACTTGTACCTCAGTCTGTACATGCAAATCATACATTCCATTATAAGAACTCAAATGCTCAGTACATACCTTGGGTGTGATGGATGATGGAGGAGGCGTATGAGCACGGGGCCTTCGTTGGTAGACCTGCGGAAAGAAACTAGGAGGCGGGGGTGGAGGAGGATGTGGTGGTGGTGGTAGTTGTGGAGGAAGAGGTATATAGATCTCTTCGCCATCCTCTGAAGGAGTAAGCCTGTCACCTGTGGGAGAAAAGTACATAATGGACTCAAAGAAGATGACATCAGCACTGACATAGTACCTTCGTCGAATAGGGTCAATACAATGGTATCCCTTTTGGGTTTTGGAATACCCAACAAACACACATTTGACAGCTCTGGGAGAGAGCTTGTCAAGACTAGGAGAGAGTTGATGAACAAACGCAACCGAACTAAAGACACGAGGCGTAAGTGAGAAAATCCGTCTCGGGAAACGCAATCAAGAACAGAATCTTCTCCCCTAACACCGAAGAAGGCATACGATTTACCAGATAACAAGCAGTTAGAATCGCATCTCCCCAATAGGAATGAGGAGCACGGTTCTGAATCAATAGGGTTCTGGTAACATCCAAAAGATGGCAGTGTTTCCTTTTCAGCTACCCCATTCTGTTGGGAGGTATACGCATAAGATGTCTGATGCACAATACCATGAGACTTCAGAAATTGAGAGAGCTGAGTACTGCAGAATTCTAGAGCATTATCAGAACGTATGTACTTGACTCTGGCAGAAAAAATGTTCTTTATTTCATTAATAAAAGACTTAATAACAGGACCGGCATCAGACTTGTTCTTAAGAAGGAAAACCCATGACAACCTAGAAAACTCATCAACATCAACAAGATAAAATATGTGTCCTTGAAGATCAGGGACACGACTAGGACCCCAAATATCAAAATGGAGCAACTCAAATAGACTATGACTACTTGGACCCTAACAACTCTGGAAATGGGACTGATGATGCTTCCCAAGCTGGCAGGCCTCACACTGAAAAGTGGAGCGAGTAGAAATCTGAGGAACTACATGGACCAGCTTTTGCAGAGGAAGATGACCAAATCGCAGATGCCACATGTATAGAGAAACAGACCCAGTGCTCAGAGAAGAAGAGGTGCCGGCGTACGGAGATTGCACAAGTCTGTAAAGGCCCCCATGCTCACGGCCAGTTCCAATCACTCTGCCCGTAAGTATATCTGAAACACAAGAGCAGATGGATCAAATATGGCATGGCAATGTAAATCTCTGGTGATTTGACTAATTGATAATAAGTTCATAGAAAATTCAGGAGCATAGAGAACATTAGGAAGTCGCAATGTAGAAGTCAGCTGCACCTCCCTCTGACCAGTGATGGGGGAATGTGTACCATCTGCTATCACAACTGAACGTCCAGGCTGAACAGGATGAAAACACTAAACTGACCTCTGTCGCCACAGAGATGATGGGATGCACCAGAATCCATGATCCACTCTGATAAGTCTGCCCTGTAGCAACTAGTAAAAGCATAGTCTATACCTGATGTAGACGCAGATGCTGAGGCAGCAACCTCTGAGGATCCTAAAGGAGTAGTAGATCCAGATGTTCCAGGCATGATCTCGCTTAGTCGTGCTACAAGCTCATCAAATCTCTGATCAGATGCAGGTGATGGAATCCTGACATGTTGTGTGTGCTCTGCAACTCTAGCTGACGCAGGAAATACATGCTTGGAATAGCAGGTTTCCTCAAAATGGCCTGTCCTGTGACAGTATGTACACGGCTGACGAGGTCGACCTCCTCCTCTTCCACAGTTGGAACTCCCCCTTGCCATGATATGGTGTATGACTTGCTTCTACCACGTGAAGCCGCCATAGCTGAGGAGGTCTGGGACTGCAAAGGACTACCAGAGGATATAGATAGTCTACTCAGCCTACGATACGCCTCCTCTATTGGAGGTATGGTAGCATCAGTGAGTATATGGGCACGAGCTGCATCATACTCTGGATCCAGGGCCGCTAGAAACACTCCAGTCATCACAGAATCTCTGTATGCCTTGAGTTGCTCTGGTGTAGCTTCTGAAACCACGCCTGCAGGCTTTTTTTAAGGCCATATATTGCCTTGTGAAGTCTACACACCATCTGACTCTCTCCCTCAGCAATAAACCCCAGAGGCTGCTGCATGTAGACTTCTTCCTGCAGATCCCCATAAAAAAAGGCATTTTCAACATCAAGCTGAAACAAGAGCCAATCACGTATCACAACAACTGAAAGAAGGACAAGTAGAGTGGAGTGACGCGCAACTGGAGACAAAGTATCCATATAACACATGTCGTATGTTTGAGTAAACCCACGTGCCACAAGCCTTGCTTTGTAACGATCAAGGTTGCCATCTGCATGATATTTGACAGTAAATACCCATTTACAACTGATAACAGAAGCTCCTGGAGGAGCAAAAACCAAGCTCCATGTACCCCGTGACCTCAAAGCAGTCATTTCCTCCTCCATGGCAGAACGCCAACAGCTCTCCTTCAATGCATCATGATAATTCCGTGGTATTTCCATGGTATATAAGGCCACAACAAACCACTAAAAATCATCAGTGAGGCAATGGAATGAAACCTGTGAAGAAAGTAGATAGGATGCACATTTACGCTTCTGCTTCCATAAGGCAATAGGTACATTCAAATCATCAACAATCGTACTTGTCGGTATGCTATTCTCCTACAAAGATCCCTGCACTAGCACATCACCAGACCCATCATTAGTAATGTTACCTAGACAATCCTGAGGCGTGGTGGATCATTGACGAGTTTCATGAGCAGGGACATGACGACGGGTATAAAATCACGGTAAAGGTGGCACATGTGGATGTGGAGTTGGTGGTGATGGTAGTGGTGGAACAACGGGAACTAGTATGGGAACGAACAGACGCATATGAGGAGGTGGCACATAAATCTCATCATCAGTAGTGGAGGAAGTCAACCTGTCACCGACAGGGGAGAAATACATCACAAACTCAAAGAATGTGACATTGACACTGACATGATATTTCATGTTCAAAGGGTCATAGCATTGGTAACCCTTCTGCATACGAGAGTAGCCAACAAATACACACTTGACAGCCCTAGGTGAGAGCTTGTCAAGTCCTGGAGAGAGCTGATGGACAAAAGCAACCGAGCCAAAGACACGAGGGGTAAGGGAGAATAATTCATTGTCAGGGAAGACAACTGAAAGAGGAACTTTCTCACCTAAGACAGAGGATGGCATACGATTCACCAGATAACATGTCATAAGCACAGCATTACCCTAATAGAAAATGGATGCGCAACTCTGAATAAGTAGAGTCCGATTGATATCAAGGAGATGGCGATGCTTTCTTTCTGCAACGCCGTTTTGTTGGTACGTGTAAGCACATGTTGTTTGATGGATAATGCCTCTAGACAAGAAAATGTGAGAAAGAGCACGAGTACAAAATTCCAAAGCATTATCCGTATGCACAATTTTCACAGTAGACGAAAAAACATTCTGCACTTCATTTATAAGATTTTTGATCATATCCCCTACTTCAGATTTATTCTTCAACAAAGCACCCATGACAAACGAGAAAAATCATCAACCACAACTAGATAAAACATGTGTCCCTGGTGATCAGGGACACGACTCGACCCCAAATGTCAACATGAAATAATTCAAAAGGGGAGATACTGCTCCGAGACTGACGACTAGGGAAAGTAGATTTGTGATGCTTTCCCAACTGACATGCTTCACACTGGAAAGAAGAACTCCGTGAAATCTGGGGCAGGATATGATGCATCTTCTGAAGAGGGAGGTAACTAAATTGTAGATGCCATGTGAATGGAGACTGGTCCACTGGACTGAGACGAGACACCAGCATAGGGAGTTCGGACCAAACGATAGAGACCATCCTGCTCACAGCCACAACCAATCACCATGCCCTTAAGAATGTCTTGAAAAATAAGAGACGATGGGTCAAAAATAGCTCGACACTGCAAATCCTTCGTAATCTGACCGATAGATAATAAATTCATTGAGAAATATGGAGCATGCAAGACATTCTGGAGATGCATAGAGGGTGTCAAACCAATCTCCCTCTGTCCAACGATTGGGGAATGGGTCTCATCTACTATCACTACAGATCGCCCCAGTGTAACCTCCCTGTAGGATGTTAGCTTATCTTTGTCTCGACAAAGATGATGTGTCGCGTCGGAGTCCATAATCCATTCTGAAACATCAGATCCATGATAGGAAGTAAGGGCATAAGCACTACTTGAGGTGCTAGCGGTGGCCGACGTACTGGCAGAAGCTGAAGCAGCTACTTCCGAGGAGCCTCCCGAAGAGTCAGTAGAGGTAGGAGGCATGGTATCCCACAGCCTGGCAACAAGATCCTCAAACCGCCGGTCTGAAGTAGATGTCTGTGGAGGTGCAACATGGTCGGCTACCCGCGCCGATGCTGGAAACCCATGCTTAGAATAGCATGTCTCCTCCGTATGACCTGGGCAATGACAGAATGTACAGGGTTGACGAATGCGGCCACCTCGACCACGAGATCCACGGCCACAGAAAGAAGAAGAGGCTCCTCTGCCTCTGGAAGCCGCCATCGTCGAAGGAGGTCGAGTAGTAGCAGAAGACGGGACTGTAATTCTGCTGAGCCTGCGGTACACTTCCTCCACTGAAGGAATAGTGGCATCTGCAAGAATCTGCGAGGGAGCAGCATCATATTCAGGATCAAGTGCCGCTAGTAAGACCCTCACCATGGTAGCATTCTGAAATGTCTTCTGCTGCTCGGGAGTTGCCGCAAGGGGAATGATGTTGTATAGCTTCTCAAACATCCCTCGCAAGGATGTATATAACGAATAGAGAGGATGACCATTCTACTTCACCGTAAATATGTCGTGTTGGAGTTGAAGGATCTTGGTCTCATTTCGCATATGCGAGTATGTCGTTGAAGGATGTCCCACATCGCCTTAGCAGTGGGATGCTGGAGCACATCACTAGCAATCTCCATCGTCAGTGTGCCTGAAAGCTACACTTTGTCATACGAATCATCGACCTCCCATGAGGTATGAACCCCAGTTTTCTTTGCCGGCTCATCTTCGGTAAGAATGTGCTTCTTACCGTTTGACTTCATGAGACTCGTGAACTGCATAGCCCAGAGCTCGTAGTTCGTCCCATCCATCTTGACAATGGGCGCTAGACCTGTAAAAGTGCATATGGAGGGCATGTCGACCTTGTTTTCTGACATGGTTGACGGAGAAGAGGAACTAGGGTTTGTAGACTAAGAATCAAATGTCTACATAAACATCTGAGGATTTGTATGCATATGTAGACTTATGCACTCAAATCCATAGGAGAGGGAGGTGAGGTGGGTTGGCGGCGCCAGCGGCGAGAAAGTGGGAGGGAGGGGGGTCGGCGGCTAGAAAGAGGGAGGGAGGGGGGCGGCGGTGGAGGAGGGTGGTGGTGGAGGACGGCGCCAGCGGTGGAGAGAGAAGAGAGGTGATGGGGGGGATGACGGCGGCAGGAGGTGGCGAGGCTGGGGATGGCGGCAGTGGTGGGAGGACGGCTAGGGTTTTGAGGGTGGCGCTGATACCATGTTGGAAGAAAGGAGATGATTGTTTATTCCAGAGAACTCTAGGCTCTCTTATATAGAGAAAGTCTATGGGTAAATTAAATAAGATGGAAAAAGAAAACTAAACATAACAGAAGAGTACACAGAGTCTAGAAATATCTCTACACAATCATTTCGGATTTTATCCCTTTTGGGCAAAGAAGCATGGGAAGTTGCATATTTTGGTGAATGCGAACAAGGGCACCCATTTTTTTAACAGATAACAGGACTTTCTCTAAATTCAACAAGTTGCATATTATGGTGAATGCTAACAAGTGCACCTAAAATATAGTAGTTTCTTACGATCTTACCAATCTGCAACAATATGCTCATTTGAATTTGGTATTGAGCCTTCTCTGACTCTGCAAAAAAAGTATGCTGATTGCCTAAAATTGGACCTTCTTACACAGAAAAATTTAGGTAGTTATTCATTTTATGCTTGTTTGTTTCTTTTGAACCTCAACGGGGAATTTATATAGGCAGGCCCGACTCAAGCCCGGCCCATAAAAATTGGGTTAGGCTTGGGCTTGAGCTGTCCCAAAAAAATTTTGCGGGCCTTCGGCCCGGCCCGTGGCCCGAATTGTAAATGGGCTTAAGGCATGGGCCCTACAAGACCCAGCCCAGCCCATGCTCATCCCTAATCCACTTCCAACGCCAGTTTATCATTGTCTTCCATGGTGCTTATCGATCTAAATGAGTTGAGCTAGCACTGACTCGGTTCAAGCTAAAAAAACCCCACTTAGACTCAAGCTCGAACACAATAAGCTTCGAGTCCAAGAATATTGACTCGAACTCGTACATGTTGAGTTCTTTTTGAAAGAACGTGCATGTTGAGTTCAAGTTGGCTCACAAGCCTCTTAACAAACTTTCTGCATAAACTCATTGCCATTATTAGAACTCTATAAATGAAAATATAATCGAAGTAACAAACATCCAGGCTTTCAAGATCTGAAAATACATTATACAACACAAGCATTTAAAACAAGAAAAAACGTCTGTTATTCAGAATAGACCAATCAGTCATATTATAATGGATCCATCGAACATTAAAAACAAACTTCCGTGTAATCTTGGCTTTTACAATAGGAGAAAAAACCAGTTGAAAAATGGATCAATGAAGGGCTTCATTCATCTATATGTTTATATAATATCCTAAACAGGGTTCCAATTTTATATCATCCTGAATCACATTAGTTTTTTGTTGGGGTCAAAAGTCGTAACTCGTACATAAATAATTGGAAAAAATGAATACTTCAAACTTTCAAGGACAGATGGTAAACTGCTAGGGAGAGAAGCTCAAGGTAGATGGTATTGCAACGGCATACATCATAGGAGAAAGGGGGAAAGAACAAAGTCCTTTTAAAGAGCGGACAGTCTGGCAGACTTCATGATACCACGAGGGAAGGCCATGTTCGAGGAGTCAAGAGGAGCTTGTTGGTGGAAAAGAGTGATATGTTTATTCCATAGAACCTTAGGATCTCTTATATAGAGAGGACCCATGGGTAAATTATGTTGAAAATAAGATTACCAGTGCATACATTAAACAGTATAATATCGGATCCAAATGAATTAACAGAGAAACGAAACAGATTAAAAACACATTAATCATATGTTTCCCAATCATTATCCGATTATTCAATGTAAACAGGAACCGATTAAAAGAACAGAAACATAAATAACACGGGCATGATCCAGAAAGGGTAAAGCAATAAACATATTGCGGCAAACAAAATAAAACAGAGATCAGTTTAGAAGTCACCGAAGCGTCCATGTTATGGACTGTCCTTAGAGAAGATATCGCCCCCACAATACCGGTGCGTAGGGTACTGGCGATCTGCTCCCAGGATACGATGGTTCACGGTCGTCGTCGGTGCACACCAACGGGATCGTCCTCGATTGTACCTCAGAGAACTGCAGCCGAGAGAGGAAGAAGAAGACGTTCGTCCGTGAGAGGAAGAACCAGAGAGAAACGGCGTGAGAGAGGTTTTTCTTTCGAGTGAAGAAAAACTGAGTCGCGTGAGGGATATAAATAGAGGGTCTCGCGTCCCGAAAACGCAACCTTTGGTTTCCAAAAATACGTCCCGAAAACGCATCCTTTCGGATCCCAAAAAACGCGCCCATAATGGCGAGTTGAATTCCCATTTAAGTCGACTTACCAAATTAATCGTGTGATTAATTTAATCGACTTACCAAATGAAAACCACCGCAAAAGTATCGAGATCCGAGATCCGAATTGACTCTCCCGAACCCGAGCCCGAGCCCGAGCCCGAGACGGAGACGGAGACGGAGACGGAGACGGAGCCCGAGACAGAGACGGAGACGGAGACGGAGCCCGAGACGGAGACGGAGACGGAGCAGAGCGGAGCGCGCACGCGCGTGTGTGGTCCTCCATTCCTCCTCTCTACTATTGCTACAAGAGCTTGGGGTGTGGACTCATATATAAGTCCACCAAAAGTTTAGATCTCCAAGGTATGGTACTAAACTTCCACCCAAACTCAACCATGTTTCAAATTTGGGAATTCCCACTTTCCCTCCAAACCATTTGGTTTCCCAATTGAAACCAAATTGAATGTCAATTGTAACCAATAGATTTTCCAATTAAAACCTATATATACAATTTTAATACAACAATCCCCCACGAATTCACCAATTTGAAAAAGAGATTCAAAAGGAATTAAGAGACTTCTTTCGGCTGCCCACACTTTGCTTTCAGTAAAGGTACCTTCCGGTTTGAACCTCTACCTGAGTTTACTACTTTCACTTTAACAGGAACGAAGTGAACTACGTCTTGAACTTCAGACCTTAGTGTTAAAGTATACAGTAGAAACAACAAAGCGTTGTTCTTAGTACAATCTTCAGGGTTGGTGCCCTTAAAGGCCATCCACCCTTATCCTGTTTCATGAGTGTGTTCAGGAAAGACCCTCTTCCTTTAACTGCGGCCCACAGTAACACTCACATAGGTGGCGTTCTCCAAGGATGTACTGCTAACATCCTGCCCAAAGGCTTGAACCCATTCAGAGCCTACGCTCTTCCTAAACTTACAGCTTAAATGGCACTCAGGCTTCCAGGGATAAGACACTCATGCTTACGCATTAAACTTAGAGTGCCAACCAGTTCTCCTAACAGCTTGTTATTACCACATTGAGCCTACTTTGTGGGATCTCCACTCAGTTAGGTTGGGTTGCTACTGTAGAGGAACTCCCAATGGGTATCAGTCCCATCCCAAGCCTAGACTTTAGGACTAAAGATCTATCAAGTCCCTTAGTCAACGGATCTGCCGTGTTGTCTTTGGATCCTACAAAATCCACAGCCAACACTCCTCGAGACACCAAATCCCTTAACGTCTTAAGTCTGATTTGTATGTGTCTCCTTGTTTTCTGGTTGAACTTTGAGCTCTTGATCTTGGTAATTGTGGTCATATTATCACAATGTATCGAGATCGCAGGAACAGGCTGACCTAACATGGGAATTTCAGACAGAAGTTCCCTTAGCCATTCAGCCTCAATTCCAGTAGTGTCCAAAGCACACAGCTCGGCATCAAAAGTAGATCGAGCTAGAATGGTCTGCTTCACAGACCTCCAGGAGACTGCACCGCCTCCAAGGGTAAATACATACCCTGTAACACCATTACTCCCAAACTCCTCTATTTTCCCTATCCAGCTTGCATCACTGTATCCTTCTAGTACAGATGGATGTCTACCATAATGCAAACTAAGGGAAATAGTTCCCTTCAAGTACTTCAGTACTCGATCCAGAGCCTCCCAGTGAGTACGGTCAGGACAATTAGTGTATCTACTCAGCTTTGCAACCGAGAATGAAATATCAGGTCTCGTGCAATTTGCAAGATACATTAAGCTTCCTATCACTTGTGAATACCTTAGCTGAGCTACAGGTACTCCACTTTTATTCTTAAATAGCGTTTTGGATGAATCAAAAGGAGTGCTTACAGCTTTACAATCTTGATATCCAAATTTCTCAAGTACCTTCTCAACATAGTGAGATTGAGAAATTACAATCCCATCAACTGACCTTGTCAGTTTGAGACCCAAGATCACATCAGCAACACCCATGTCCTTCATCTCAAACTTGCTACTCAAGAAAGCCTTAGTCTCATTAATAATCCTCATATGTGATCCAAACAACAATATGTCATCAACATATAGGCACAAGACAATACACTCATCACCTTTCACTTTGGAATAGACACACTTGTCGGATTCATGAACCTTAAAGCCACATGACAAAATGGTCTTGTCAAATTTTTCATGCCATTGCTTTGGTGCTTGTTTCAATCCGTAAAGGGATCTGACAAGCTTGCAAACCTTTCCCTCATTCCCAGGAGTCACAAGCCCATCAGGTTGATCCATATAGATCTCTTCCTCAAGATCGCCATGCAAGAAGGCGGTCTTCACATCCATCTGGTGGATAGAGAGATCATATACAGATGCCAATGCTATGAGCATCCGGATTGTGGTCATCCTAGTCACAGGGGAATAGGTATCAAAATAATCGATACCTTCCTTTTGCCTAAAGCCCTTGGCAACTAATCTGGCTTTGTACTTTTCAATTGATCCGTCAGGTCTAAGCTTTCTCTTAAACACCCACTTGCACCCAATAGTAGAGCACCCTTTGGGTAAATCAACCAACTCCCAAGTTCCATTAGCCATAATGGAATCCATCTCAGATTTGATGGCTTCCTTCCATTGTTTTGCTTCAGACGAAGCCATGGCTTCCTTGTAACTTGGTGGATCACCCTCGATCTGGTAGACAACGAAGTCGCTACCCAGATCCTTGGCTATCCGAGGTCTTTTACTCCTCCTTGGCTCATTCTCTTCAGAAAGATCATTGGGTTCAGGTTGAGTCTCAACCCCCACATTCGATATCCTTTCCACTTGATCTGGAATAGATCCTGATGTGGAGGCGCCCTCAATGGTCAGATTCTGAGGAATCCCTGTCTTCAATGGGAAGACATCCTCAAAGAAGGTAGCATCACGGAGTTCAACAATAGTTTTGACATCTATGCCCGGTATCTCGGACCGAATTACCAAGAACCTATATGCATAGCTATTTTTCAGGTAACCTAAGAAGACCGCATCAACAGTTTTAGAACCAAGTTTCTTTCTCTTGTGTTCTGGGACTAAAACCTTAGCGAGACAGCCCCACACTTTGAGATATCTTAAACTCGGTTTCCTATTTCTCCAAAGTTCAAATGGACAATTTTCCATATGTCTTGGAGGCACCCTATTCAGAATATGGCAAGCCGTATTCAAGGCTTCTCCCCACATATAGGTTGGAAGTCCAGAACTCTGTAGGAGAGCATTGATCATGTCAGTTAAGGTTCTATTTTTCCGTTCTGCTATCCCATTTGATTGCGGTGAATATGGGGCAGTAACTTCATGAACTATGCCAAATGATTTGCATTGTTCATCAAATAAGTTAGAGGTATATTCACCTCCTCTATCTGACCTAAGGCGTTTAAGCACTTTTCCTGTTTGTGTCTCAGCCTCATTCTTAAAGATAAGAAATTTCTCTAAGGCTTCATCCTTGGTTTTCATTAGATGTACATAGCAGTATCTACTGCCATCATCTATAAAGGTGATAAAGTATTTCTTATTGTCTCGGGTCAACACACCATTAAACTCACAGATATCCGTGTGCACTAGATCCAAGATCTCACTGTCTCTAGAGACAGACTGAAAAGACTTCCTAGGTGTCTTTGCTTGCACACATATCTCACATTTTTGAGTTTTATCAATTGTGTGTTTAGGGATCAACTCTAAATTCATCATTCTTTTAATTGAATTTAGGTTTACATGTCCCAATCTACCATGCCACAGATCACAAGATTCAAGATTGTTCACAACTTGAGACACAGAACTAGAACATTCAGCATTCAAAACATTCAATTCATTGATGTTTACTGAATCACATCTAATTCTAAATAACAAATCAAAGTCAGCCAAATAGCCTTTACCATAAAAGACACCATGTCTCAGAATAACAACTTTATTACATTTAAAGTTTAATTCAAAACCATTTTTGACTAAGATAGAGCCGGATAACACATTCTTCTTGATGTCAGGAACATGCAGCACCTTGTGCAACGTCCAGACACGTCCAGAGGAGAACCTCAAGTTGACTTGTCCCGACCTTAGCACCCTGGCTGCAGAATCGTTCCCCATCTTCACAGTCCCACCGCTGCAGGTCTGATAAGAAGAAAACAACGTTCTATCAGAACATATATTTACATTGGCTCCCGTATCCACGAGCCACTCATTTGGATCATGGATACTGTATAGTTCAGGTTTTACAGAGACATACCCCTCGCTAGCCCCGAGTCCCATAGTGATCATGTTCACTTGTGGACTCCCGTCTGTAGCCTTAGGTTGAGCCTTCAAGGACGGACAGTCCTTCTTCCAATGGACAACCTGATTACAGTGCCAGCAGGGTTTATTCTTTGCCTTTTTCTGGATCTTGCCCTTTGGTTTCATTTTATTGTTATTGGGTCCCTTTCCCTTCTTATCCTTGCCCTTCGAGGTCACAAGATTAACCTTAGCCTGAATATCAACAGGAAGCACATGTTTTTATTTCCTGTGTTCCTCCTCTATGGCAATAGCCACCATCAAGTCATCCATAGAAATTTTCCCCTTTCTGTGTTTCAGGATCATACCGAAGTCTTCCCACGACTTTGGGAATTTTTCTATGGTGCACATGACCTGAAACTTCTCTGGAAGTTTCATTTCGGCATCCTCTAAACCATGGAGCAGGAGTAAAAACTCGTGTGCCTGTTCAGAAACAGACTTCCCTTCGGCCATGGAAAACTTCAAAAATTTGGCTACAGAGTATTTCTCAATACCGAGATCTTCGGTGTTATACTTCTGATCCAAGTCTTCCCATAGCCCCTTCGCAGTCTGCGTGGACGAACAATATACGTCAAAAAAAGTGTTGGACAGAGCCAACAAGATGCAACCATGACATATACGATCGCGTTCTTTCCACGCAGATTGCGCCTTATGGCTATCGGGTGAGGGGTTTTCCGCCTCCACCGTAGGACAGTCAGTTTCAAGCATCGAGATTAACCCTATGGTGGTTAACCAGATCTTCATGCGTTGTTGCCAACGCTTAAAATTCTGTCCACCGAATTTTTCAGGCATACCCGTCATATTTACCCTCGATTTAAACATTGTTTCCGACATTTTAAAAACGGTTCCAAATATCTTCTCTAAGATTGTTGAAAATAAGATTACCAGTGCATACATTAAATAGTATAATATCGGATCCAAATGAATTAACAGAGAAACGAAACAGATTAAAAACACATTAATCATATGTTTCCCAATCATTATCCGATTATTCAATGCAAACAGGAACCGATTAAAAGAACAGAAACATAAATAACACGGGCATGATCCAGAAAGGGTAAAGCAATAAACATATTGCGGCAAACAAAATAAAACAGAGATCAGTTTAGAAGTCACCGAAGCGTCCATGTTATGGACTGTCCTTAGAGAAGATATCGCCCCCACAATACCGGTGCGTAGGGTACTGGCGATCTGCTCCCAGGATACGACGGTTCACGATCGTCGTCGGCGCACACCAACAGGATCGTCCTCGATTGTACCTCAGAGAACTGCAGCCGAGAGAGGAAGAAGAATACGTTCGTCCGTGAGAGGAAGAACCAGAGAGAAACGGCGTGAGAGAGGTTTTTCTTTCGAGTGAAGAAAAACTGAGTCGGGTGAGGGATATAAATAGAGGGTCTCGCGTCCCGAAAACGCAACCTTTGGTTTCCAAAAATACGTCCCGAAAACGCATCCTTTCGGATACCAAAAAACGCGCCCATAATGGCGAGTTGAATTCCCATTTAAGTCGACTTACCAAATTAATCGTGTGATTAATTTAATCGACTTACCAAATGAAACCCACAGCAAAAGTATCGAGATCCGAGATCCGAATTGACTCTCCCGAGCCCGAGCCCGAGCCCGAGCCGGAGACGGAGCGGAGCGCGCGCGCGCGTGTGTGGTCCTCCATTCCTCCTCTCTACTATTGCTACAAGAGCTTGGGGTGTGGACTCATATATAAGTCCACCAAAAGTTTAGATCTCCAAGGTTTGGTACTAAACTTCCACCCAAACTCAACCATGTTTCAAATTTGGGAATTCCCACTTTCCCTCCAAACCATTTGGTTTCCCAATTGAAACCAAATTGAATGTCAATTGTAACCAATAGATTTTCCAATTAAAGCCTATATATACAATTTTAATACAACAAATTACAAAAGAGGTTATCAGGAAAATAAAAACAGAATAAACGATACACCGACTACATAATTATCTCTACACTCTCCCTCAAGATGGAGCATAGATATCAATCATGCTCAGCTTGGAAGAACATCTTTGGAACGGTCCTCTGAGCAATGACTTGGTGAAGATGTCGACAGTCTGCTCCCCTGAACTAACATGTGAAGTAGAAATCAGGCCCTTCTGGATCATATCTCTAGTGTAGTGGCAGTCTACCTCAATATGTTTTGTTCTTTCATGAAAGGTTGGATTATTGGCAATGAACAAAGCAGCTTGGTTGTCACACTGTAGCTGCATGGGTAGAGGCACATCTATATGCAAGTCTTCTAGTACAGCTCAAACCCACATCATCTCCGTGCTCGCTTGTGCCATGGCCCTATATTCAGATTCAGCAGTAGATCTAGACACAACAGTTTGTTTCTTGCTTTTCCAAGAAACCAGAGAGCTGCCTACAAAAACTGCAAAGCCTAAGGTAGACTTTCGATCCTTAAGGCATCCTGCATAGCCTGCATCCGCACATGCCGAAATAGATAAATCGGTGTCCTTTCTAAACAGCAATCCTAAGCCTGGAGAGGACTTTAGATACCTTAATATCACATATATGGCATCCATATGTATCTGTCTTGGATGTTCCATGAACTAGCTCACTCGACTTACTGCAAAGGCAATATGAGGTCGAGTTATAGTGACGTAAAGAAGCTTATCCACCATTTCTCTATATCTACTTCTGTCAACCACCTCAGTATCATTGTCATATAATTTCATACTTGGATCCATAGGAGTACTCGAGGGTCTACATCCAACCATGCCCGTTTCAACCAGCAAATCTGTAATATATTTCCTTTGAGTCATCACAAGACCCTGTGCATTCCTGGTAAACTCCAACCCGAGAAAGTATCGTAGAGTACCAAGATCCTTCGTCACAAACTGACAGCCCAAAAATGCTTTTGCCATCTCTATCCCCTGAGCATCATCTCCTGTAACCAGAATATCATTAACATATACAATGATGACAACCATACCTCTAGAAGTCTTCTGAATGAACAACGAGTGATCCGCATTTGATCTTTTGAATCCTTGTTGTTCAATTAGATGGGAAAGCTTCTGAAACCACGCCCTTGGGCTCTGTTTAAGGCCATATATCGCCTTGCGAAGTCTACACACCATATAATTCTCCCCCTCAGCAGCAAACCCCGGTGGCTGCTGCATGTAGACTTCTTCCTGCGGATCGCCATACAAGAACGCATTCTTAACATAAAGTTGAAATATGGACTAGTCACGTGCCACAGCAACAGACAGAAGAATGCGAAGAGTAGAATGACAAGCCACTGGAGAGAATGTATCCATATAATCCACACCGTATGTTTGAGTGAAGCCTCTCGCCACAAGACTTGCCTTGTACCGGTCAAGGCTCCCATCCGCGTGGTACTTTACTATGAATACCCATTTGCAGCTAACTATAGATGCGTCTGAGGGAGCGGGAACCAAGCTCCATGTACCTCGTGACTTTAAAGCAGCCATTTTTTCTTCCATAGCCAACCGCAAGCATCTACTCTTCATAGCATCCTGATAAGTTCGTGGTATCTCCTCAAAAGACAAGGCCACAACAAATCTCTGGAAGTCTCCTGTGAGACGGTGAAAGGAAACCTGCGAAGCAAGGGGATATGACGCGCAACTACGTTTCTGCTTCCGAATAGCAATAGGGATGTCAAGATCATCATCCATTGTAGTCGTCGGTGCACATTCCTCCTGCATAAAAGAATCATGCACATGCACTTTATCTGACCCATCGTTAGTAATAGCATCTGAACATACCTAAGGCGTGCTGGATGATTGACGTACAGCCTGAGCAGGAACTGAACAACGTGTATAGTATTTAGGTAGTGGCAAGATAGATGGTTGTGGCCGTGGGGGTGGAGGTGGTGATGGGGATGATAGTGGTGTGACAATCAGGACAGGAATGGACGGAGGTGGACTTAGACTAGGAGGAGGAGGAACATAGATGTCGTCATTAGATGTGGAGGAGGTCAACCTGTCACCTGCAGGTGAGAAGTACATAACTGACTCAAAAAATGTAACTTCAGCACTGACGAAATCTTTCCTGTTTACAGGATCATAACAACGGTAACCCTTCTGAGTCCGAGAGTAACCCACAAAGACACACTTGACAGCTCTAGGTGAGAGTTTGTCAAGTCCAGGAGACAATTGGTGAACAATGAACAAAAGCAACAATACCAAAGATACGAGGGTAAGAGAAAATAATTCCTTGTCTGGAAAAATAACAGAGAGGAATTTTCTCACCAAGTACCGAGGACGGCACACGATTCACAAGGTAACAGGCTGTAAGAATAGCATCCCCCCAAAAAGAGATATGCACGCAACTCTGGATAAGTGGGTTCGAGTAATATCAAGAAGATGCCGATGTTTCCTCTCGGCAACTCCATTCTCCTGAGATGTGTAAGCACATGTGGTTTAATGAATAATACCTCTTAACGAAAAGAAATGGGAGAGAGAGCGAGTGCAAAATTCCAACGCATTGTTCGTACGAACATATTTGACATAAGAGGAAAAAATATTCTGCACTTCAATTATAAGATTTTTAACAAGCTTGCAAAAATCGGTCAACTAGGCTGACTAGTCGGTCCGACTAGTCGAGTCAGGGTTAGCCGACTCGACTAGGCCTAGTCGGCCATTAGTCGGTCAGCCCGAATAGTCGGGCCGACTGGTCGGCCTAGTCGACCGACTAATCAGCCGATTTTTACATCAAGCTTTTATAGTTTTTTCTTTTTTGCTTTTTTTAACAACAAACTTATTCTAATATGCTTAGTGTTATATTTAATGTCAATTACTTCTTTTGTTTCATTGTGTAAGTATAGAAAATGTACAAATCTATGCTAATACATAAGCAAACTTATTCTAATATGCAATAATTTTATATTTAAAGTGGATTACTTCTTTTATTTCATTGCGAAAGTACAGAAAATAAACAAATCTATGTATAAAAATGATTTATATATTTAAAATAATTAAAAAATTCAAAACCGACTAATGACCGACTAAATCCGACTAGTCGCCCGACTGCCGATTAATCTTTAGTCAGTGACCCCGTCGACCGAGTACCGACTACCACTTTCTGCAACCTTGATTTTTAATAACATCCTCTGCTTCAGATTTGTTCTTTAATAGAAAAACCCACAACACACGAGAGAAGTCATCAACTAACACAAGATAAAACTTGTGTCCCTGATGATCAGGAACACGACTCAGACCCCAAATATCAACATGAAATAATTCAAACGGAGAGCTACTACTCTGACACTGACGACTAGGGAAGCTAGCTCGATGGTGCTTTCCCAACTGACAGGCTTCACACCGAAAATAAGAACTCGGCGAAATCTGAGGCAAGAGATGATGCATCTTCTGAAGCGGGAGGTAACCAAAACGTAGATGCCAGGTGTACAGAGAGACTGATTCGGCTGAGTAGGAGGAGACGCCAGCATAGGAATTCTGGACCAGATGATAGAGACCATCCTTCTCAGAGCCACAACCAATCACCTTGCCCGTTAATATGTCCTGAAATATAAGAGAAGATGGGTCAAATATAGCGCGACAGTGCAAATCCTTCGTAATCTGACTAATAGACAGTAGATTCATGGAAAAATCAGGGGCATGTAGAACATTCTGTAAATGCATGGAAGGTAACAAGGTACCCCCCCCCCCGTCCAACGATGGGGGAATGAGTCCCATCAGCTATGATCACTAAGTGTCCTGGTGGAATGTCTCTGTATGACTCAAGTCTATCTCTGTCGCGACAAAGATGATGTGTTGCGCCGAAGTCCATAATCCAATCTGAGATATTATGACAGGATGTAAAAGCAGAAGCACTACCTAAGGTGCTAGCGGAGGCAGAAGTACTGGCAGATGCTAAAGCAGCGATATCTGAAGAACCTCCTGGAGAATCTGTAGGTGTTGGAGGCATAATATCGCGCAATCACGCCACGAGCTCCTCAAACCTGTGATCTGAAGTGGATGCCGATGGAGATGCAACATGCTCGGCTACGTATGTCGATGCTGGAAACCCATGCTTAGAATAGCATGTATCCTCGGAGTGACCTGTGCGGTGGCAAAAAGTGCATGGTTGGCGAAAACGACCACCTCGACCACGAGGTCGACGTCCACGGAATGAAGACTGGCCACCTCTCCCTCACGACACAGCCATCGCCGAAGGTGGTGGAGTAGAAGTACTGGAGGAGACAGAGATGTGGCTAAGCCTCCGGTAAACCTCCTCCATAGGTGGAATGGTAGCATCGGCAAGTATCTGTGATGGGGTAGCCTCATATTCAGGATCAAGAGACGCAAGCAGTTTCCCCACCATGGTAGCATTCTGAAAAGCCTTTTGCTTCTCAGGGGTGGCCGTGAGAGGTATAGTACTGTAGAGTTTCTCAAACATCCTCCGTAGGGATGTATACAAGGAATGTAGTGGCTGGCCATTCTGCTTCATGATGAGTATGTCATGTTGGAGCTGTAACATCTTTGTCTCATTTCACACATGCGAATAAGTAGATGCCAGGATGTCCCACATCGCCTTAGCGGTGGGTTGATGGAAAACATCATTTGAAATCTTTATCGACAACGTGCTTGAGAGCCAGAACTTGTCATATGAATCATCAGCCTCCCAGGAGGCATAGATCCCAGTCTTCGCTGCCGG
Organism: Ottelia alismoides; assembly: GCA_037367405.1. Lineage (NCBI taxonomy): Eukaryota > Viridiplantae > Streptophyta > Magnoliopsida > Alismatales > Hydrocharitaceae > Ottelia > Ottelia alismoides. The sequence goes on along the minus strand of JAZKJV010001124.1, from coordinate 29,627 downwards.
TTCTTCCTCGGTAAGAATGTGCTTCTTACCGTTCGATTTCATGAGGCTCATGAACTGTATCGCCCAGAGCTCATATTTTGTCCCATCCATCTTGACTATTAGCGCGGGACCTTTGAACGTGCCTATGGAGGGCATATCGACTTTGTTTTCTGACATATCGGCGGAGACGAAGAACTAGGATCCGTAGACCAAAAGAAAATTGTTTACATAAAGTGTATAGGATTTGAGTGCATATGTAGATGTTACACACTCAAATCCATGGAGAGAGAGAGGCCGGCGGAAGGGTAGGCGCCGGCATTGGAGGGCCCCGACACTGTGGAGGGAGAGCCCCGGCGGTGAAGGGAGGGCTCCGGCGGTAGAGAGAGGGTCCCGGTGGTGGAGGAAGGGCCTGGTAACGGAGGGAGGGCCCAGCGGCGGAGGGATGGCCCCGACAGCGTGAGAAGGAGGGGGAGGGAGGCGGCAGCGGTGTCGAGAAAGAGGGAGAAGGGTTAGGGTTTTGGCTCTGATACCATGTTGGTGGAAATGAGTGATCTGTTTATTCCATAGAACCCTAGGCTCTCTTATATAGAGAGTGTGAAGATATTTGTATTTTTCATATTTCATATGTGTCTCTTTCTTATTATCTTTTTCTGTCTTCTACTTTATGTAATTTACCCATAGGCCTCTCTACTATATAAGAGAGCCCAGGGTTCTCAGGAATAACAAGCGCTCTTATTTTCTCCAACATGGTATCAGAGCAGCAGTCCAAGACCGGAGCTCTCAATTCCCAAAACCCTAACCCCACCGCCAGCCCTCTCCCTCGACTCGCACGCCGCCGCCCTCTCCCGCGACTCATGTGCGCTCCCTCGCCTCTTCGTCGGTGCCACAGCCTAGCGCGCCTCCACAGCGAGGGCTCCGCGCACACGCTCGTCGCGCACAGCGCGCACTGCGTGCTCGTCCTTCTCGCGCGCACAACGCGCTCATCTTCCCTGCGCGCACAGCGCGCTCTTCTCGCGCGCACCGCACGCTCGTCCCCCTCACACGCACAGCGCACCGTGCGCTCACCCTCCTCACGCGCACCTCAACCTCGTCCCGTGCGCTCGCGTGCTGTCTTCACTTGCATACCGCCTCAGCCGCGTCCGTTGATTGATGGGTTGGTGTGCATGAGTCTACATGTGCACCCAAACCCATATATGTATGTGTAGACATACAAACTTTGATTTGTTGCACCCGTAGGCAATATGTCTGAGAACAAGGTTGATGTACCCGCCACTAGCGCATTCAGAGATCCAGCGCCTATTGTGAAAATGGACGGGACAAATTATGAGCTCTGGGCTATGCAGTTCACGAGCCTGATGAAGTCGAATGGTAATAAACATATTCTTACCGAAATGAAGCTGGTGGAGAAGACTGGGGTGCATGCCTCGTGGGAGGCAGATGATGTGTATGACAAAGATAGGCTATCTGGAATGTTGACGATAGAAATTGCCAATGATGTACTACATCAGCCCACGGCTAAGGCTATGTGGGATATTCTAGCGGTGACATATTCACAGGCGCGGAAGGATACCAAGATACTTCAGCTGCAACATGATATTTTTACAGTCAAGCAGAAAGGACCCCGACGGGGAAGACTGACTATTTTGATATCAACATTGGTTTACATCAAGGTTCAGCTTTAAGTCCATTTCTTTTTACTTTGATTATGGATGAGTTGACAAGTCACATTCAGGATGAGTTACCTTGGTGTATGTTATTTGCTGATGATATTGTGCTTATTGACGAGACTAGAGATGGAGTAAATGAGAAGCTTGAGGTTTGGAGACATGCATTAGAGACTAAAGGTTTTCGTATAAGTAGGGCTAAGACGGAATATATGGAATGCACCTTTGATGGAAGCAATGGTGAAGGAATGAAGGTTAAGATTGGTGACGATAACATTCAGAAGAGAGATTCTTTTAGATATCTGGGATCTATTTCGCAACATGATGGGGAAATTGATGGAGATATTACTAATAGAATAAATGCATGCCGGCTAAAGTGGAGAGGAGCCTCCGCTGTTCTCTGTGATAAGAAAATTCCTTTAAAAATTAAAGGAAAGTTTTACAAAGCAGCCGTGAGACCTGCTATGCTTTATGGTTCTGAATGTTGGCCTGTGAACCATAGACATGTGCAGAGAATGGTTGTAGCAGAAATAAAAATGCTAAGATGGATGTGCGGACATACACGTAAAGATCAGATTCGGAATGATGCAATCAGAAAGAAAGTTAGTGTAGCTCCGATCGAGGATAAGATGCGAGAAAACCGCTTAAGATGGTTTGGTCATTTGCAAAGAAGGTCAACTGATGCACTGGTTAGGAGATGCGAGTGTTGGGATGTTGAGCCGGCTAAGAGAGTGCGAGGACGGCCGAAGAAGTGTTGGAAAGAGACTATACGAAGGGATCTTAGTTTTTTGGATACAAGTCCGAGATTGACCCAAGATAGATCTGAATGGAGGCGAAAAATCCATGTAGCCGACCCTACTTAATTGTGGGAAAAGGCTTTGTTGTTGTTGTTGCAAGCAGAATGGGCGCCCTCTTCACTCACTGTACACATCCCTACGAGAGATGTTTGAGAAGCTCCATAGCTTCATGCCATTGACGGCCACTCCAGAACAGCAGAAGACGTACAGGAATGCTACTATGGTAGGTGTATTCCTGGCTGCCCTTGATCCAGAGTATGATGCTGCCCGGTCTCAGATTCTAGCTGACGCTACTATTCCTCCAATGGAGGAATCTTTTCATCGATTAAGTCGAATTACTGTCCCAAGCTCGACTGCCAGCCAGACACCTTCAGCGATGGCTGCCTCCAGAGGTAGAGGTGGCTCCTCTATTTTTCGTGGCCGTGGCCCCCGAGGTCGTGGGGGTCGGATTCGTCAACCATGCAGTTATTGTCATCGATCTGGTCACTCCGAGGACACATGCTACTCAAAGCATGGCTTTCCTGCATCATCTCGGGTAGCAGAACAAGTTGTCTCCTGCACCTTCCTCATTGGACCAACGATTCGATGATCTTGTTGCCAGACTGAGGAATATCATGCCTCCTGATACAACTTCTGAAGGTCAGTCAGATGTGGCCATCTCTGCCTCTGCCAATTCACCTGCCACGGCCAGTACTTCAGGTAGTTCTCATGCTCACATCTCCTTGTGATGGATCTATGATTACAAACTGGATTATGGATTCTAGAGCGACACATCATCTCTGTGGGGAGAAAGAACAGCTCACTTCATATAGATCAGTCTCTTCACGAACTGTGGTGATTGCCAATGGAACACATTCCCCGATCACAGAACAGGGGGAGATTAATTTGACACCTTCCTTGAGATTGCAGAATGTGTTATATGCTCCCGATTTCTCTATGAATTTGCTGTCCATTAGCTAGATTACAAAGGATTTTTACTGTCGAGCTATTTTTGACTCATCATCTCTTGTTTTTCAGGACATACCCTCGGGCAACATGATTGGCTATGGCTGTGATTAGAATGGTCTCTATCGTCTGATCCATACTCCTTATGTCGGTGCATCTCTCCATTCTACAGGATCAGACTCTCCGTATATCTAGCATCTCCGTTTTGGTCACCTCCCTTTCAGAAGATGTGTCGTGTTTTGCCCTAGATTTCTCCGAAGTCGTCCTTTTAATGTGAAACGTCAGTTGGGAAAGCATCATCGGTCTACTTTCCCGAGTCGTCAGATTCGGAGCAGTGGCTCCTTGTTCTAGTTAGTCTATATTGATATTTGGGGTCTAAGTCATGTTCCTGACCACCAGGGACACAGATTCTATCTGGTTGCAGTAGATGATTTTCTCGCTTGTCTTGGGTGTTTTTATTGAAGAATAAATCTGAAGCAGGAGATGTGATTCAAATGTTTATCAATGAAGTTAAAAATATCTTCTTTTTTTCTGTGAAAATTGTGCGTTCTGACAATGCATTGGAGTTTTGTACTAGAGCTATGTCCTTGTTCTTCTCATCTCGTGGTATAATTCATCAAATTTCATGTGCTTACACGCCACAACAAAATGGTGTTGCAGAGTGGAAACATTGACATCTATTGGATATCACTTGAACCCTTTTTATTCAAAGTCATGCTCCACGCTCGGGGGGATGATGCGGTTCTCACAACTTGCTACTTAGTAAATCACATGCCCTCGTCTGTCTTAGGTGAGAAATCTCCTCTCTCTATAGCTTTTCCTGAGAAGGAGGTGTTCTCACTTCCACCTCGTGTTTTTGGCTGTGTTGGTTTTGTCCATCAGTTGGGTCCTGGTCTTGATAAGATCTCTCCCAGGGCTATCAAATGTGTGTTTGTAGGATACTCCAGGACACAGAAGGGGTATCGTTGCGTTGATCCGCTGCATCGAAAATATTTTGTTAGTGCAGATGTCACATTCTTTGAATCTGTGATGTTTTCCTCTTCTACAGGTGACATCATGACTACTTCTCATTTATGATTATGAGGTATTCATGCCACCACCTCCTATGAGTCAGTTACCCTCTGTGCCATCTCCACCACCAACTCCTGTCATACCTTCACCTCCACCTTTACCACCTCCAGTCACCATTGTTCCCCCGTTACCAAAGCATTATACTCGTCGATCATCATCTGCTCAAGGTCATGGCCCGTCATCCAACAGCCCTCAGGTTGGTTCTGATAACTTGATTTCTAACGACGAGTCTGAGGATCCATTGATACAGGGAACACAACAGGTTGAAGATCATTGAGATTTGGACGTGCCTATCGCTATAAGAAAGCAGAGGCGTACTTGTGCTTCCTACCCACTTGCTTCCCAAGTCTCTTTTCATCGTCTTACATGCGACTTTCAGAGATCTGCAGCAGCTCTAACTGCAGAAGAAATTCCACGCAATTATCAGGAGGCACTACAAGATAGCAAATGGCGTCTTGCTATGGAAGAAGAAATGGTTGCGTTGCAGTCCTGTGGCACTTGGACACTTGTTCCCCCTCCTTCTGGAGCGTCTATTGTTAGCTGCAAGTGGGTGTTTACTGTTAAATACCATGCAGATGGAAGCCTTGATCGGTACAAGGCAAGGCTCGTGGCACGTGATTTTACTCAGACCTATGGAGTTGATTACTTGGACACATTTTCTCCAGTTGCTCGGCATTCTACTTTACGTGTCCTTCTTTCAGTGGCTGTAGCACGTGATTGGCCGTTATTCCATCTTGATGTGAAAAATGCTTTTTTATATGGAGATCTACAAGAGGAGGTCTACATGCCGCAGCCTCCAGGGTTTGCTGCTGAGGGGGGGGTGTCAGCAAGTTTGTAGACTCCATAAGGCAATATATGACCTTAAACAGAGTCCAAGAGCGTGGTTTCAAAAGCTTTCAGACCTGATTGAACGACAGGGATTCAAGAGGTCAAATGCAGACCATTCCTTATTTGTGCAGAAGACGTCTAGAGGTACTGTTGCTATCATGGTGTATGTTGATGATATTGTTGTTACAGGAGATGATGAGCAGGGAATCAAGATGGCGAAAGACTTTCTGGGCAGCAAATTTGTGACTAAGGATCTGGGCACCCTAAGGTATTTCTTGGGGTTGGAATTTGCTAGGAATGCACAGGGTCTTGTGATGACCCAAAGAACGTATGTTACAGATATGCTTGCAGAGACATGCATGATTGGATGTCGACCTTCCACGACTCCTATGGATCCTAGCATGAAGCTATACGATGATGATACAGATGAAGTTGATAAGAGGAGATACAGAAAGATGGTTGGAAAACTCATTTGTGTTACAATTACCAGATCAGATATTTCATTTGCAGTGAGTCGGGTGAGTCAATTCATGGAGCAACCTCGACAAGTACATATGGATGCAATACACATGATATTGATATATTTAAAATCATCTCCAGGCGCAGGATTACTATTCAATAAAGGAGACACACTCTCTATATTCGCATATGCTGACGCAGATTATGCAGGTTGTCCTAAGGACAGGAAATCGACTTCGGGATTTGCAATATTTGTTGGGACTTCTCTCGTTTCTTGGAAAAGCAAGAAACAAACTGTTGTAGCAAGATCAAGTGCCGAGTCCGAATACAGAGTATGGACCAAGTAAGTACAGAAATGATGTGGGTCCGAGCAGTGCTATGCGATTTACATGTAGAGGTTTCTCTACCCATGGAGTTACACTGTGATAACCAGGCTGCCCTATTCATTGGAAACAATCCTGCGTTCCATGAGAGAATAAAACACATTGAGGTAGATTGTCATTACATTAAAGACATGATTCAGAAGGGCCTGATCTCTACTTCCCATGTCAGCTCAGGAGAGCAAACTGCGGACATCTTCACCAAGCCACTGCTCAGAGGATCATTTCAGAAGTGTTCATCCAAGCTGAGCATGATCGATATCTATGCTCCAGCTTGAGGGGCGTATTTCATATGTGTCTCTTTCTTATTATCTTTTCTGTCTTCTACTTTATGTAATTTACCCAGAGGCCTCTCTACTATAAAAGAGAGCCTAGGGTTCTCAGGAATAACAAGCGCTCTTATTTTCTCCAACAAAGAGGAAACATGGGTAAATTACATAAGAGGTTATCAAGAAAATAAAAACAAAATAAACGATACACTGACTACATAATTTTCTCTACAGAGCCGAAGAGAAGTCGCATGCGGTCAAAGGGATGAAGGAGAAGCTAAGAAGATGAAAGGATGAAGAGACGCAGGTAAGGTGGGAGGGTTTGGCAGAGGGTGTGTTGTGACCAAGTTGGAGAGGATATGACTAAATGCGACTATGGGACTGTAGGAGCGTTCGGGGATGTGATGTCTACATATCCATCCATTGGCGGAAAATGACAGACGGTTGTGGGTAAAGCATGCTTCTTGGTTTTTCGCTAAATAAATAATGAGTTAAACTGAGTTACCAAGTCGAGTAAGTGAGTTGAGCATGAGTAAATTCGAACTCAATTCGATAAGAATAATGAGTCCATCATTCAACTCAAACTCGATCTCATTAACTTTCCGAGACCGATTCATGAGTTCATATCGAGTTGATTCCTAGTCGAATTATAGAGCCCGAGCTTTCCTGACACCCTAGTTCCACCTCCACCACAGAACAAACCCCCGTTACTGCCGCTACCCGCCCACCCATATGAACTATTTCCTTCACCACCTACCAATCTTGGCATTGACAAGATCCAATTAGTCAAATAAATTTAGTTTACTTGTTATTCCTATTGGCATATTATTGTAAAACCTGTTCAAATTTTTTAAAATTTGATATTTATTATATGACACTCAAGTGTTTCCATTTATAAACAAGGTTGCTTTGATGTACAATATTTTAAAACACACCAAATGACAATGCATCTATTGAATGTCTCTCTGAAAGATCGGTATAAGTCCATCCCTGCACTGTCAAAGATTGCATGCCTCACCATGATAAGAAACCCTTTCTAATGTCATGTGGAGTTTAGACCTAGATTATTCCTAAAAGATGGATGACTCCCCTACCTAGTAAATGATTATATGAATCTGATTTTACACGGTATCGCTCAAAAGAATAAAAAGGTGAAATTTATAAAAAAATGTTGCTGAATAGACAATTACCTTGTCTGATATTCCAGAACTCCTTGCAGATTTTCAGCCAAATTCCATTCCTTGGAAAATAGTATAAAAAAAGTACTAAGCCTTCTCCTACTATAAGTAGGGTCGACTACATGGATTCTTGCTCAAATCCATGTTGAAAGATTCGACTATTTTTTACACTGGCCGTCGACTACCTAACGCAACCCCTGCGAGAAGGGATTTGAACCCTGGTCTTTTGTGTGGTAGACACATTGTACTACCACTAGACCATTAAGTGGGTACATTAGAAAATAATGAATGGTGATTTTAGTATTGCAGAGATGTGTGCTCGATCAAAAATTGGCAATGCTTAAAACTCTCCAAGTATGAAGAGATATCCAAATTAATAGATTGCCTAAGAATACAAATACCTGAACGGGTTGCATACTTTCTGCATCAGAAAAATCAATACCTTCTCGATTGGGGAATCTACAGACAAATCACACGCATAATAAGTAATTAGCCGCTAACCAAATGCTAATAGCAGTTCAAAATCTAAGAAAGAATGAACCAAGTGGGTTATTAGATATGCCATTTTTCAAGGAGAAACATTATACTCATGAAACATATCTAAAATTTAAAATTAAATGTTAATATAAATATCCGTTTTTATTTCCACTCATCTTTATCAGAAGTATTCCATAAGCCTCCCACAAAGTACACAACGCTCTGCTATGCTCCAGTATATTTTCGATATAATAGAGTTGTCCCCTAAAAACGATGATGTTCCTTGCACACCAAATAGGGCTGTCAGAAAAATCTCAGGTTCGACATTCGCTCAGATTCGGCTCGCTAAAAGTTCGATTTAGATTCGGTTCGAAAATAAACGAACCGAACCTGAACACAAGTTTTGGCTCGATTAAATAAACGAGCCGAACCTCAAAATCATAGGTTCGCTCAGGTTCGGCTCGTTAAAAGTTCGATATATGCATGTTTATATATATATATATCTGTGTGTGTATGTATACCATATCTTATGTTCATGTCTCAAAAAAATAAGGGTTATTTAAGCATTTTTCACTTTTATGAGTGGATACAGGATAGAATGTAAAATTTTCCCAATATAATCCATAATATTGGAAACCCTAATCTCAAAACCCACCCTACCCCAACATTGCCGCCGCACACCCCTCTTTTGTTTCCTCACCCTCAACCACTCTCCAATCTCCACCTCCCTCCATGGTTCCACCGGCCTCATCGACGACATTATTCGAGCACCCCCTCCCCCGCATCGGAGGCGGCCATCTGAGCCCATCATCCTTGCAGCAGCGGTGCGGTGATGTGCCTCTCGTCCTCCTCGAAATGCCTCTTCAAGCGGCGAAGCGTTAAACGGTATTGATAATTTTCGACCTCTATTTTTCTACTTGTTTTGTACATAGGTTTGGATGAAATGAGTATGATAGGGTAATGAGTCAAATATTTTTCTGCTATTTTGATGAGATTGCGATTAAAAGATAACCAGTGATGTGTGAAAAAATGGGATTGTGAGAACTGTGAAGACAAACCCTTGACCACACATTCTCCATCCCCATTTTGGTGCCATAGGTTTTTGTTGGATCCCCAAAATCGAGATCCTCTGCTTGTTGGATATCATATATCCTACATAAGGGTTGAGTTCATGCTACCTCATGATGTAGTTTATGATGATCGGTTTTAGGTGAATTTGACTTGCATTGCATAAGATATTGTGGAGGAAACAAAGTTTGTGGAAACTATAGTCTCTCTAAACAATTGTATCATTATTTCATAGTTATAAAAATATTCAGCTAGATATGCATACATAAATGTCATTCTAAATTCAGAAAAACATTAAATTTTCCATACCCGAAGTCATTCTTAACTCCATTAATGATTATAACAAATATAAACATGTCCTTTCAAGTTGGTGTACGAGCAACAATGAAAGCTCAAGAATTCAAGTGATATTCTCATGATTATATTTGTGATAAATGAACTTTTAACAAATCGAATCGAGCCTTTACAACCTGAACCAAAACGGACCTTTAACGAATCGAATCAAGCCTTTACGAACCTTAACAGAGCCGAACCGAATCTGAGCACGATTTTTATTTTATCGAACCGAACCGAACCCGAACCCTAAAATATGCTAATCGAACCGAACCGAACCTTGGTTGGTTCGCTCAGGTTCGGCTCGATTACACCCCTAACACCAATCGCCCATAAAATGGCTGAAGGATGTGCACGATCCTCGTGCCCAAACCCACAAACTATTCTGAATGTCCTCCAAAAAACCGTGCCATCATGCCCATCAAACCAGGAGATACCATACATATTCCAAACTTGAATCGATGTTGAGCAAGTGAAAAATAGGTGGTCAGCGTCCTCAAACGCAGAACCACACCAAGCGCATACATCAACATCCAAGCCCAGCAAATGTCCTCGGCGAACTTGCGTCATAGACGATCCTGTCGAAGCAGCCAAAGAAATATTTTATCCGATTAGGGACCCTACTTCTCCAAATCATCCTGGAGTCTGCCACCATGTCTGCTTCCACCTCCTCCTCATCCCCCGCCAGAAAACGATAAGTCTTTTTCATGGAGAATCTGCCATCACCCCACGCAAAATGTCCCCCCCAAGGGACCCTCAATATCCGCCAGACGTGCTTGTAATGCAATGAACACCTCTACCCCTGTTCCAAAAGTCGGAGGCAAAATTAGCGGACCGCGCCCCATGCACCCACGTATGTTGCACTGTCGCCCTCCTATTAGTAGCAAGCCGACATAACCGTGGGAACAGGTCACCCAAAATCCCGTCGCCCGTCCAATTGTCCGCCCAAAAGCAGAAGGATACGCCATCCCCCAAAACTGGCCGCAATTTATCAGCGATAAGAGTCAGTACCCCTCAGCAATAACCTTCCAAAGAGAGGAAGGCAAGCGATATGGTGCTGCCATCAAAGACAATGATACCTCGTGTAAACTCCTCATCAAACAACACACCAAGTCCTCCGAGTCGCCTCAGATACGCACCACCCACTTTGCCATAAAAACCTTGTTCATTTCTGCCATGCGCAAAATGCCCATCCCAACGTTCCTCTTGGGCGCCGTCATCTTGTCCCAACCCACCAAGTGGATGCCACGTCTATTCTGCTTACCATCTGCCCAAAAAAATCTCCTCATGAGGGCCTCTATTCGTGAACGAACACCCATCGGAAGCTGCCTCGTGGAACAAAAATATAGGTATGGCCGATAACACATGTTTCAACAGCACCATCTTCCCTTCCTTCGACAGCATCGACGCCTTCCACCCTGCCAGCCTGCCCTCAAACCTATATTTTTTGTTCCATGAGACAGCTTCCGGTGGGTGTTCGTTCACAAATCATATGTTAAATATAGAGAACCAAATATCTTGACACTCCCCCTGGCATCCAACTCAACTTAATCAGAAGTTAAATATAGAGAACCAAATATTGAATCGAATATTTTTAATCAAATTGGACTAAATTAATTCCGCACACAGTGGAAATGATACTAGAACTTGAAATGCTTCATTCCCCATCTACCCACTCTAAACAAACCATCAACCTAACCTTCTAGTGTTTATTTTATAAACCTGAACTTATGTGCAGCTGGGACAGGCCTGTTAATTTTCCAGATCATTGAATATTACAATCTAGTTTTGGCTAACAGCATTGCAGTGGTTTGTGGCATCCTTACAAATCCAATTGCCTTGTGGCAGCTCAAGGTAGTGCACGGATGGAAAAGGTGGTCGTCCACATGGAAAAAAGCCTCCTGTGAGGATTTACTGAAGTAATAATGAAGGGAGATGTCACAGACCATGATACTTAAGGAAAATCAAGTTAACTTTACTTTGATACATAAAAAAGAAAAAAAATGATGAAGCCTTCTCCCACTTTAAGTAGGGTCGGCTACATGGATTCTTGCTCAAATCCATGTAGAAAGATCCAACTACTTTTACGCTCATTGTCGATTACCTAACGCAAACCCTACAAGGACGGATTTGAACCTTGGTCCTTTGGGTGGTAGGCACATTGCATTACCACCGTACCATTGAAGTGGGTATATGCAACACTCCAACAATGATTACACAACACCATGCATTTTCCGGAACGTGTGGACTGTGTAGAGGGAGTATAATCCCAAGTCATGCAAACACAAAAGTTTGGAGATGAAAGAATGAATTGCATTACTGAGTGGCCCTAGGGTTATCTTATATAGGAGAGAAACATGTTGCGCAAATTACAAGAAGACAAATAAATAGAAAATACATAAACAATATAAAAGATAACAAATATCTCAACACTCCCCCTCAAGCTGGAGCGTAGATATTAATCTGGAACTGAAGAATATTTGTCTCATTCTTCGCTTGGGCATAGATGGATGCCAAAATATCCCACATTGCCTTGGTGGTTGGCTGATTCATGATATCATTGGCTATCTCTGTGGTGAGAGTCCAAGAGAACCAAATCCATGCATACGCGTCATCTTGCTTACAAGAAGTATTGGCCTCAATCTTATCCGTCGGCTCTGGATCTGTCAGGATGCGCTCCTTGTTATTGCACTACATGAGGGTGAGAAACTGCATGGACCACAACTCATAGTAGGTCCCATCCATTTTTACGATAGGAGTCGGGCCCTTGAAGGCACCGAACAAAGAAAATATATCACCATTGTTCTCTGACATGATGGAAGAACTATCGAAAATGGAACTCGACTGAGAAGTAGACCGATATGACCGAGTCTACACAATCATATAGACAATTGGTTGTACGTGTAGACTCATACAACCATCCTCGTCAATCCTCAGTGTGTGATAGGGTCGGAAAATGTGATTTATAGGTTTGAAATCACATTTTCCGGTCAAAATCAGACCGTTCAAATCAGATCGTTGGATGGCCTTTCAAAGGACCACTGGGATGCGCGGAGGCACATGACAACACTTAGGATGGTTGACGGTGACCTAAGACACTTTGGAGGGCTCGGTAGGCGGTGCGGGGCTGCTACTAACAACAACGCAGGGGTAGAGCAGCACCACGCGAGGTGCAGCGGTAGCGCGCGAGGGAGGGGGGTCCCTTGGCGGCCCTGCGGAGGTTAGTGGTGTTGTTGATGCTTGGCGGCGGCCGTGCGGGTGGTGCTGGAGGTTGTGCAGTGCCTAGGGGTACCGATGGATGTCGTGCAGTGCTTGGCAGTGGCGTTAGAGGGTGGCTAGGGTTGGGCTCGCGGTGGGGTTGGGAATTAGTTCAGGACTCTGATCTAGGACCATCGTTCTGATACCATGTGGAGATGAAATAATGAATTGCTTTACTAAGTGGCCCTAGGGTTCTCTTATATAGGAGAGAAACATGTTGGGCAAATTACAAAAAAAATAGAAAATACATAAGCAATAAAAAAATAACAAATATCTCAACAAAAAGAGACAACGAGATTTTTTTTGAAGTAAGGGAAGATGGAAACACACAAGTGTCTGTCTTATTAAAAATAGGGGAAATGGAAAAACATTACTGAACCCAATACTCAATGGGGGGTAATGGCACATCAGAAGATGAGATTTTTTGCTAGGTTATAACGTCGATTGCATACATTTTAAGGATGATTATATTGAGAGCAATTAGACACCTATAAGCAAGTACTATTTAACTCTAGGGAACCAAGAACTCACATAATATAAAGAGTCCAGCTCTATGTCCTGAATACTACTATCTAAATATGGATGACTTACAAGAGTACCATAATTCCCCTTGAATGTTAGGGGGAGGGATTTTTATACATGGTAAGATGTGCTCCTTGAGTGATCCTAATAGATATATATGTTGTCATCTAATTCCTCCCAATTCCCTTTCATGTATCAGTTGGATCCTTACGAGGATTTCCTTCGGTCGTAGGAATCGTACACTTCAAGAAAAGAACGTATTAATGATGCTTCACGCATACCCCAAGAAGGCTGACTATATTGTACAAATATCTCTCCTTGACCTACAACAACAACAAAGCCTTTTCCTATATTAAGTAGGATCGGCTACATGGATTCTTTACTGTTGGGAAAAATAGAAGAAGTGTTTATTCCATCAGCCCTAGGCTCTCTTATATAGGAGAGTAGCCTATGGGTAAATTACATAAAGCATACGGCAGAAAGGAAAAGTAACAGAGAAATACAAAGGAAACTAATATATGTTTACACTCCCCCTCAAGATGGAGCATAGATATCAATCATGCTTAGCTTGGACGCACACTTCTGAAATGGGCCTCGTAGTAATGCCTTGGTGAATATATCTGCAGTTTGATTCTCTGAACTAACATGGGATGTAGCAATGAATCCCTTCTGAATCATGTCACGTATGAAGTGACAGTCAACTTCAATGTGCTTGGTTCGCTCATGGAATGCTGGATTGTTTGCAATGAACAAGGCTGCCTGATTGTCACATTCTAAGGTCATAGGAAGTGGGACTTCTATACATAATTCTGTAAGCACAGCCTTTACCCACATCATTTCTGTGCTAACCTGAGCCATAGCCCTATATTCAGATTCAACACTAGACTTGGCTACCACAGTCTGTTTCTTGCTCCTCCATGAGATTAGAGAATCTCCAACGTAAACTGCAAACCCAGAGGTAGACTTCCTGTCCTTGGGACAACCTGCATAGTCTGCATCTGCACATGCTGAGATAGAGATCACCTTGCCTTTCTTGAATAGCAAACCCGCACCTGGAGATGATTTGAGGTACCTGAGTATCATATGTATAGTATCTATATGAACCTGACGTGGTTGCTCCATGAACTGGCTCACACGACTCACTGCAAAGGATATATCAGGCCTAGTGATCGTGACATACAACAATTTGCCCACCAGTTCTCTATATCTTCTCCTGTCCACCTCCTCTGTATCATCATCATATAGCTTCATACTGGGGTCCATTGGTGTTGTAGCAGGCCGGCACCCGAGCATTCCTGTTTCACTCAACAGGTCCGTAACATATTTTCTCTGCGACATTACTAGCCCATACGGATTTCTGGCAAACTCTAGCCCTAGAAAATATCTAAGGACTTCTGGAAAGCCTAGGGCTGATTCAGGGGCACACGCACAGGGGCACATGCACAGGGCACACGCACATGCGCTTTCAGGGGCGCACGCACGTGAGATGAGGCACGCACAGGGCGCTAAGGTGCCCACTGGAGGGCACAAAGGTGCGCGCTGGAGCGCGCTGGATGGCGCTAAGGGGCACGCACAATGACGCACGCAGGCGCAGGCGCGCAGGCGCGGGGGCGCGCAGGCACAGGCGCAGGGGCGCGCAACGCACGCACGGAGGCGCAGGCGTGAGGTTGCGCAAGCGCAGGCGCGGAGGCGCAGGGGCGCGGGTAGGCGCCGACGGCGGAGAGAGAGGCACGCGGGTGGGGGTAGGGATAGGGTTAGGGTTTCAAGAACTCAGGTCTAGGACCGTCGTTCTGATACCATGTTGGGAAAAATAGAAGAAGTGTTTATTCCATCAGCCCTAGGCTCTCTTATATAGGAGAGTAACCTATGGGTAAATTACATAAAGCATACGACAGAAAAGAAAAGTAACATAGAAATACAAAGGAAACTAATATATGTTTACATTTACCTCCATTCAGATCTATCTTGGGTCATTCTCGGGCTTATATCCATAAACCTAGATCCCTTCGTATAGTCCCATTCCAGCACTTCTTGGGCCTTCCTCGCTTTCTCTTAGTCGGCTCAACATCCCAAAAACTTGCATCTCCTAATTGGTGCATCAACTGACCTCCTTTGCAAATGACCAAACCACCTTAAGCGATTTTCTTGCATCTTATCCTCGATCGGAGTTACACCGACTTTCATTCTGATTGCATCATTCCGATCTTTACGTATGTGTGTGTGTATCCACACATCCACCTTAGCATTTTCATTTCTGTTATTGTCATTCTCTTTACATCGATATGATCACAGGCTAACATTCAAATACATAGAGCATAGCAGGTCTCACGGCTGCTTTGTAGAACTTTCCTTTGATTTTCAAAGGAATTTTCTTATCACAGAGAACAACAGAGGCTCCTCTCCACTTTAACCAGACTGCATTTATTCTATTAGTAACATCTCTATCAATTTCTCATCTTTTGCAAAATAGATTCCATGTATCTAAAAGAATCCCTCTTCTGAATGTTATTGTCACCGATCTTCACCTCGATTCTTTCATCATTGACCTGCGCTCCTTAAACTAGTTGAAAATGTTTATTTGTTAGTGTTAGGAAAAGAGAAAAACATTGTTTATTCCTTGAACCCTAATCTCTCTTATATAAGGGAGAGATCTATGGGTAAATTACATATGATAGACAAAAGAAAAGACAAAAAGACAAACAATACAAAGACATAAATATAACTCTCCACTCCCCTCAACTTGGATGAGCATTTCTGGAACGGCCCTCTGAGCAAAGCCTTAGTGAAAATATCTGCAGTTTGATCCCCTGAGTTGACATTAGAAGTAGAGACAAACCCTTTCTGAATCATATCCCTCGTGTAGTGGCAGCCCATGTTAATATGCTTGGTTCTCTCATGATATGCAGGACTGTTTGCAATGAATAGGACTACTTGGTTATCACATTGTAGCTGCATAGGAACAGGTATATCTATACGTAAAACTGATAGTACAACTCGAACCCACATCATTTATGTACTAGCTTGTGCCATAGCCATATATCCAGAACCAGCACTAGACCTGGAAACCACAGTTTGCTTCTTACTCTTCCAAGAGACAAGAGAGCTACCAACAAAAACTGCAAAGCCCGAAGTGGACTTTCTATCCTTTGGACATCCTGCATAATCAACATCAGTGAATGTAGAAACGTCAAGTGTTGCCCCTTTTTTGAATAATAATCCTCCACCTGGAGAAGACTTTATTTATCTCAAAATCATATATACAGCATCCATGTGTACTTGTCAGGGTTGTTCCATGAATTAGCTCGCCCGGCTGTCTGCAAATGAGATATCTGATCTGGCCATAGTAACATAAAGAAGCTTTCCCACTATTTCTCTGTATCGTCTCCTTTCCACCTCCTCTGTATCATCATCATCATATAACTTCATACTAGGGTCCATAGGAGTGGTAGCTGGCCAACATCCAATCATTCATGTCTCAACTAGCATATCTGTCACATATTTTCGTTGAGTCATTACAAGACCCTGCTAATTTCTAGCAAATTCTAATCCCAAGAAATATCGTAATGTGCCAAGATCCTTGGTAGCAAATTGTCAGCCCAGAAATTCTTTAGCTCTTAGTATCTCCTGCACGTCATCACATGTAACTAATATTTCATCCACTGTGCTTCTAGGAGTTCTCTATACAAACAATGAATGATCCGCATTCGACCTCTGAAATTCGTGCTTCTCAATTAAATCCAAGAGCTTCTGAAACCATGCCCTAGAACACTGTTTAAGGCCATATATTGCCTTATGAAGTCTGCAAACCTGCAAATACTCCCCCTCAGCAGCAAACCCAAGAGGTTCCTGCATGTAGACTTCTTCATGTAGGTCCCCATACAATGACATTTTTAGCATCAAGCTGGAAGAGAGGCTAGTCACATACCACAACAATAAAAAGAAGAATCCGTAGAGTAGAATGACGAGCCATTAGGGAGAATGTGTCTAGGCAATCCATTCCATATGCTAGAGTAAATCCATGAGCAACAAGTCTGGCTTTATACCGATCCAGACTCCCATCTGCACGGTGTTTAATAGTGAACACTTACTTGCAACTGACCACAGAAGTTGCATCAGGAGCAGGAACCAAGCTCCAGGTACCACGTGACTGCAAGGCAACCATCTCTTCTTCCATAGCTAATCGCCACCGACTATCCTTCAAAGCCTCCTGATAATTCTATGGAATGTCCATGACAGCATGGATTTAAAAGGTGGCACCTCAAGGCGCAAAGGCGTACACCTCGAGGTGAGGCAGGCTAAAAGTGCCCCGAGGTGCACGCCTCAAGTCTGGATCAAGGGGTGTATGCCTCAGCCTCGCCTGAGGTGCTCGAGGTGAGGCTGAGGCGTAATCCTCAAGAAATTGTATTTTTTTTAATTTCTTCGATCACGTACGAAGCATGTGACCTCTCATGTTTCTAAAACATGAGAGTCGGGGGGAGGGGTTCATTATGTTCGATAGAAACGAAACCCCTCACCTCGCCTATGTTCTTTAGAGCCTCCAGGTTCGCAAGGAGGCCTAAGGCCATCGCCACCCAACCGAAATCGTCACACTGCCGAACCTCCTGCAAGCATTGCCGAGAAGCTCTGGGCGTCGCCACCAACTTGGTTTTTTTTTGTTTTTTTCTTTAATTTTTTTAACATTTTCCTTGTGTTCTTTATTGGTTTTTCTATTGGAGGGTTTCGTTATGTTTGAGGTTTTCGTTATATTTTTCGATGATTTTTTTGTGTTCTTCTTTATGGATTTCCCATTTTTTGGGTTATATCTGATCCATGGTGAAAGATTACATGTATGTTAATCTTGTACTTTAAGTATATATGTAAGTTATTGTATAACTTGTAGATATCGGAAGAAAAGGCCAAAGTGAGGGACGATCGGATCCCGGATGGAGATACTGCCTAGAACTTGAAATGGACGAGCATTACAAAGGGAAAGGCTATGTATATGTTGAATGTAATTTTTGCTTGATGAAGATCACCGGTGGGGTGAAGCGACTAAAAGACCATCTTGAAAAAGCCATGTAAGAATGTGAGAGCTTGTCCAAGTGTTCCTATTGAAGTTCAACAAAAGATGAATATGTTCATGGAAAGCAAGGGTAATGAGAAGAGAAGAAGATTTGAATAAATAGAAGAAGTTTGTCGAGTTGGATGCAAGGGTCATCGGGAGGTGATGAAAATCAACCGTCACAAAGAGCACCAATAGATTCTAGCAATGTCAAGCAAGCTCGAGGATCGATGGATTTTTTATTGCACAAGGAGGTAGGGGTGCAGGTACTTCGAATCCTCCCGCACAACAACTCACTTTAGATGCAAGATGGAAAAAGATGAGAGAAGGAGGATTTGCAGGAGCATTGGGAGATTTTAGTTTGAGAACTCATTGTCATTCAACACAACCAATAGTACTTATTTGACAATGATGACTGATGTATGTGGGTATGGAAGGGGCGTCAAACCACCAACCATGCATGAACTACAAACTTGGATTTTGAAAGAAGAGAAGCAGGCCATAACCCTCTTGACGATGAGGCAAAGGCTTCTTGGATTGCCACCGGTTGTAGCATCATGTCTAAACTTTGGTCTGACGGAATGGCGTACATTGATTAATTTTTTGGTGAATAATCCCAAAGGCGCTTACTTCTTGAAGTCAATTGATGCATCCGATCAAGTTAAAGATACCGGGATGCTTTTTAAAGTGTTGAATGAAGTTGTTGAGGAGGTTGGAAAGAAGAATATTGTCTAAGTGATAACAGATAATGCATCAGCTTATAAAGTAACTAGACAAATGTTGATGGAAAAAAGGAAGAATCTTTATTGGACACCTCGTGCAACGCATTGCATAGATTTGATGTTGGAGGATATCCTCAAATTGCCTCTTCATGCATCAGTGTTCAAAAAAGCAAAAATAATAATTAATTTTGTGTATGCTCATGCTTGGGTTTTAGCGATGGTGAGAAATTTACAGGTTGTGATTTGGTGAAACCTGTTGTTACTCGATTTGCCATTGCATTTCTTACATTAAAAAGCTTGATTAGAACCAAGGATTCACTTGAATCATTCTTCACTTCAAGATCATGGAAGAACAGTGATCATGTGAATCGACCCTTGGGGAAAAGTGTGGTAAACATAGTTGTGAAGAACAAGTCTTTTTGGCATGGATCCTTGATCATTTTTCAGTGTTGTCTGGTGACGTAGGGGAGGATACCATTCTACATTTTACATGTTTGTGTCTTCTACAGCTCATTGGAGGTATCATTTTCCCTGACAGGCCCGGAAACGAGGTTTCATTGATCTACCTTATGTTTGTCCAGGATCTGGAGACTTGTGAGAGCTACAGTTGGGGCTCAACTTGTTTAACTTACTTGTATAGGCAATTATGTGCTGCATCGAGATCAGATTTAGTAGAGATTGGAGGTCCCTTGATTCTTTTACAATTGTGGGCTTATGAATGTTTCTCCCTTGTCGCCCTCATCGTCCATCGTCGACCTCTCTGGCAAGGGAAGCCCTTGGGGAAAAGGTGGCATGCATAGTTCAACATAGTTCAACATCATGACCGAGTCAACACATTTGATTGGACCATATAGATGTGCACTAGACCTTCATATTGTAGAGTATGAGTGGACTAATTCGTTATATTAACCACATAGGGATGCTTGGTTCATTATATTAACTTGTTTAATTCTTTTGTATGCAGGTGGTATGGACCCCTACAGGGAGGAGGTATTGTCTTCAATTACATTTGTATTGTCTGGATGCACAAGATATGCATGTGGCTCCTACCATTGATACATTTTTGCATTGTTGAGCTACACACCGCGGACAAAGTCCTTCTGCAGTTTGGTGGGATTCAAGGTATATCAATGCCTTGTGATACCTCGTCTTATCTGCATTCCATAGATTTACTGAAAGACTAACGTGTATCGAGCAGAGTTCCATGTGGTATACGTTGGACTGTGGAATATCCGTAAGGATTATATTGTATTGATGACTCCCATCCCATTTGGAGGACCCGATGCGACCCATGACTACTTGCATGGTATCGTAGTATTACCCGACGATTCATTGGTCGACATGGATGCACACTAGATTATGCTATAAGTTCCAAGTTACTTTACGTTGCAATCATTTTGTTCCATTTTATACTCTATTCCAACAAGCGTAATTTCTATTACAGGTGTCCTGCTTCAACGAGATAGTGCACCTTTCAGATGACGATGCCCCGCGAATGAGGGAGCTTGCCGCCGAAGCAAGCCTACGTCTACGTGAGTCTATCCAGAAGCAATTCAGGGATGGCCCGGAGGAGGAGGCTGGCGAGGAAGATGTTGAGATTGAAGCTGCAACTCAACGACATGGACATGGTCGAGGACGGGGACGGGGACGGTCCCATCAACAGAGGGTAGACAAGACTTGTGGTGAAGGAGATGTCCTGGTTGAGACACATCTTCAGTCTGGCATAGAGTTTGAGACTCTCACTCCTGAGTGTGGCCCGTCGAGAGAGCCTATCATACCGCCAACACCGCGGAGGGATCGAGCTACTACAGATACAAGAACTTCACGTCACTTACTCCTCTCAACATTGGACTTCTTTTGTACTAAATAAACGTATATGGGCATCATGGCTCATATAGATCACCACAACCAACTCCATGGATTCGAACCAAGTTCTCCCGAGGCATCGACAACCAGGTAGAGACCAACCAAGTTGCAATATAAGCGGAGAAGGGGACGTCAAGACTGAAACCATATCAATGTAATTGTTATTGCAATATGTTTACGCCATTTTTAAATGAACTATATATGCACATGTCTCTTTTTTGAACGAAATATGAATACAAAGGTCCCAAGCTTATTTGTTGTTAACTTGTGTTCTTGTTGTGGGTCATTTTTCTTCCATTGACATTTTATTTTTTTTATTCAACAAATTTTTTTCATCCCTAAAAAAATAAAAGCAGTAGCTCCGCTGGTGTGGAGCACCACACCAACGTAGCTGCTACTTTTGCTACCTACGGTACATAACAAAAAAATTTTAATGACGACCACTCATGGTCAATAAGGTTCAAAAGTTGCCCATGGGACGAACTCTCCTCAGAGAGGGGGTACACGCTTTATCTTCGAGGAGCAAAGCCCCCATCAACCCAATTCGGTCAATGCTGCCAGTCCCACCGATGCCGCCTCGGCCAGCACGACAATGCTCAGAGATATGATATCGACCATGAAAACGCAGAATCCAACTCAAACTCCATCTCCACAGACCGCCGAAGGCACTCCCTCGACGTCCTCACCTCCTTCGTGAACCGCATGCGTCGTTGCGTTGAGTCCCCTTCATGTTTTGTAAGAACCGATCCACTATCTCATGTAGATAGCTCTTCTTCCTCCTGTTCTTCTTGTGCAAGATGCTGCTTTCCCTCCTCATATGGTTCTTCTTCTGCAAGATGTTGCCCTCCCTCTTCCCTCTCTCATGATCCATAAAACTCCTAAAGATTCGATTTTTTTAGTAGAGGAGAAGAGGTGTAGATTTCAACGTTGGAAGTTGAGTTTCCCGAGTTAGAGATGAAGGATCTTAACTTCGACTCCATGGAGGATGTCTTGATCGTGAGTTTCAAAAGACCATGTTGGAGATTGGAGGTCTGGCAGGTCGGGGGCGGCACGGGAGAGGGCTAGGAGGTCGGGATGGGAGGAAGTTGAATGTGAAGGGATGTACCTCTTTTGCAAATTTGATCTGTTTTTAGGGTAAAGATATATTTTTTTACGGTTTACACTCAATTTTAACAGTCAAATACATGTGAGTTAACTACATGATTCTCAGTGAAAGAGCTAGCATGCTTATATGGTCGTGGATATAATAATGATTTATAAGGCCGAGAAAGTAATTTACAAAGATTAAGGTTTGTGGGTAAAATATCAATAAAAAATAGATATTTATTAGTTGTGCTCCTCTGAGATATTGCAATTTCAATTATACCCCTCTCTTTTTGGAAATATCAGTTTTGCCCCTACCTTCTTGCAAAATTAACAGTTCTGTCCTATTATAATATCAGTTATGCCCTTACTTTACCTTAACAGAAGGGCAAAACTGTGAATTTTGCAAGAAGGCAGGGGCATAATCTTCCAAAAAAGGAAGGGGCATAATTGAAATTGCAATATCTCAGAGGGGGACAACTGATAAAAACCCTGAAAATTAGTAAAAATATATTACCCTAAATAATAGTGAAGAAACTCAAATCCTAGTTTGCCAAATCCCAGTTTCCCATGCCTATATTTATTTTTATACAACTCTTAATCACCCTATTGAACTTTTAAAATCGACTATTAATGAAAAAGCTAAATTCTAAAATTGTTGTAAAAAATAAGAAGTTAAAGATACGAGATTTCAAGTTTGGACCTTTTTTCATAAACAAATAAAAACTTCCAGATTTTCTATACACTTTATTTCTGCTCCAAGTAAAGAATTTCTTTTTGAAATCACTTAACAAATATATGAGGAAAAATACAAAATAAATCAAATAATCAAATCATACATATATATCAATAAAACTAAGATTCTAATTACTAATACGCCTACTTCATGGTTGATATCTCAAGCAGTAAGCTCCAATCAATTCTTCTCGCTTTTAAAGTTGTTCATTAAATCCTAAAATTACATTAGGAGTAAATAGGGTTTATTAGTGGAATTAGGTTATGGGCTCTAATTGTATATACGTGATTTGAACTTATAAAAAAACGTATACATGGCATCTTTTTACACATTTTCCTTTGCTTTTTTTTATATGTCGCTTATTGCCTCTACTTTCATACAAAATATATAAAACCCGTGCTAAAGCACGGGTAAACGATTACAGAAAGTAATAGTTGTTAATTAAGAGAGGTCGTTATAAAAATATAAATAATATATGACATGTGCATGTAACGATATCTGTGAGTCTATTTTAAATAAATTGGTAATTACTTTTTGTAATATGAGTATGTAAAATTGTTTTAAACTGACAACTTTATAGAATAGATACGTAATGTGTATCAGGAATCACAGATAAATGTATTTTTTTATTAACGAATTAGTTTATTACGCTCGCAATCTTTCAGTTTCATATTGCACAGTCTGATAAAATTTATATAAACAATTACACGTCTGGCATTTTCATTAGTTCACGAGTTTAAAATAGCACCTCAGAGATATGGTATTTTAAGCAACCCCTAATGTGATGTTGGTTTATCTTAAGGTTATGTAAATAGAATTGCCAGAAACAAACCATATAATGTAAAACTTCTACGGATCAAAAAGACAATTTGTATGTGAATTGTAGTAATCTTATTTAACCATTAACATTGATAAATGCAAAGAAACATAGTATTCACATGCTTGAGATGTAGATGAACATCTAGATATGTCTAGCAATATATACATTTAGTAGGCACATCAAACTTATGATATATTTTACAATTGAATCTCAATCAACAATGCTCGCTAAAGAATTAGTTACACAAAATGAAATTGACGGATTCCATGAATTGGGACGCATAGTTTTCTTTTGCCTCCCCTACCTCTATTGTGTTTGTCGAGTCTAGCTTCTCAAGCTTTTTATTACATATTTATAGAACAACAAATAGTTGCCACTATATGTTAACTTATTTTTTTGAGATAAATTACTATTGTATATTAGGGGCTCGCACCATTACTAATATAGTTTAGATTTGCTTATATAGATATAGTTTCTTCTTTTACATAATTGTTTTTATATAATTATGAAGATGAAAAAACTATTTGATTTTAAAAGGATATACATATACATATATATATATATATATGTATATCATTTGTGTTTATCGGGTAGAGACTGTGTTTAGAGAACTGTATTTAAGGAAATAATTGATCATGTCTTGCTAAAATTATCTAGCCATTCTGAAAGTTACCATTTATATATCATTTATGTTCATCAGGTTTAATATATAGGGATGACTATCATATGATATTATTCGGTCATGTAAAGCTACGACATACATAATAGGATGCCAACCACCATAAGAAAACCTCACTGTGGGGCGAATGGGTGCAAAAAAAATAATGGGGACGATGGACTTTAATATATATATATATAATGGAAACCTCACTGTGACAGGAAATTGATGGCAAATAGAAACGGTACCTTCTTCCTGTAATGAGGCTGAGTTAGAAGCACCACCTTGATAATCAATAAATTCCTCTTCAGGGCTCATGGTGGTTGAGCTGTCTGGGACTGCTGCATGTTAACAATATTCCTATTATTAAACACTAATTCTATATTATCTATTATCCGAAACAGGAAAAACAGTTCTACCAACATTAAGAAATCTCTCGAACTACAGATCAACATACAAAAAAATGTCAAGAACTGCAGATCAAGATATTAAAAGCCACTTACAAATCCGTTATATGAAAAAACAGTTCTACCAACATTCAAAAATCTGCACAGTTATAAATAAAGATAAAAAAATATCAACATTGTGCACCTAGATACAGTTGCTTGCAAAAGAGTTGCAGAAATATTAAGAAATCTCACAAACTACAGATCAACATAAAAAGAACTCTCAAGAACTGCAACTGAAGATATTAAAAACCTCTGAAGGGAAATAACGAAAAATAAATATGGTACCTTCTTTATGCAAGGTACTTGTTGTAGATGCACGTCCCCGATGGTCAATGCCGCCTTGTACAGAGCCACTGCACTCAGACATTCAGACTGTGAGGATGGGTTGTGCTGCCTGGAAAAGCTAAGAAGAAAAGCCTTGCAGAGGAAGAACGAATAAGGAGGATGGAGACTTCAACTTTGGATAGAGATGAAGAGAATAATAGCATTTATGGAGAACCAAGAGGACTTTAGTTATGACCGTGCGTCGGGATTCATGTGAATCATACAGGAAAATAAGACTGAGTGAAATGAATAATAATGGATGACAAAAATTACATACATTCAAATGGTGATTCCAACTCATGCATGTTAAGTGCATCATGTGTGAGTGCTTGTTCTATATCACATGGGGAACATACACGATGGATGCCAAAAGAATAAGAGGGAAAAAACGAATGCATCATCCGTCAATGACGCAAACTTCAGATTGAATTACTTTCATCAAAAAACACATAATAGATATCAGTCCTGAATGAAGAAACTCAAATAAGAATCAAAATGTGGCAGAATATGTATGGAATAAGAAAACAAACCATGGTTAAGAGAAATCCGGAGCATACACGATGGATGCCAAAAGAAGAAGAGGGAAATAACCAATGCATCATCCGTCAATAACGCAAACTACAGATTGAATTACTTTCATCAAAATACACATAACAGATATCAAACCTGAAGGAAGAAAATCAAATAAGAACCAAAATGTGGCAGAATATGTATGGAATAAGAAAACAAACCATGGTTAAGAGAAATCCAGAGCATAATTGCTTCAAATGTAGCTGTTGCTTTGTTTCAAGTAGCAAACACTGTGCATGATAATATACAAACAAACCTTAATTCGAAGTTGTCTGTCCCAGATCGAGGATCTGAAAGTATTGGGAGGGACGTGCTGCGAGACATGATTGAGCTCCAGTGAACGGAACCCTGCAAAATTGAGGATGAAGGAAGTCGACGGAGTCTCCAAGTCGGAAAGAAGGTGAGGAGTCGAGGGAAGGAAGTCGACGGAGTCTCCAAGTGGGAAAGAAGCTGAGGAGTCGAGGGAAATATGTTGTGCATGGAGAACCTGTCCACGTGGCGCACATAAATGACCTCCAGGGGGAGGCTTGCCTGAAAGCATGTGGCCATGTATGTATCTTCCGAGAAAAAGACTTCGTGTATGCAATGGCTCCACGTGAATGAGCACACAACAGAGCTCCACGTGGATACATTGGGGATAATTCAGGACAAGATGGAGAGGAATCAAATGAAGATAGTAGGGATAAAAGCGAAATTCATCAACAAAAAATTAATGGGAGTGGGAGTCGGACGCCCTCCTTAATATATAGTAATGGATATATAAAACCCACTAAAACAAGCAAAAATAAACAAGATACAAAAACAAAACTCTAAGTTATAAGTATTTTATACCCATTAAATTCATGGTACAGTTTGCATAGTGCATATACAATAAAAGCAAAAACAAATCAATAAATAAATGACTAACATATCAATCATAAATAAATGACCATCGTAATGTGCAATAATAATAATATAATAACAATATAAATTGTATATACCTTTAGCAAGGAAACAGAATAAGAATTGAAATTTTCAAAATTACTAGTATACATAGTACACATGTAAATTGATCCCAAAAAATCATACAGAGCTGATCAATTTTGAACATAACTCCTTATAAAGCTTAGAATTTTGTTGTACACTTTTCTATAATTCAAGCATATTTTAAATTAAATTTACAATGCATTTTTAATTTTTAGAATTTTGGAGTGGAGACATTTCATATTCTTGCCCCCTCCTCCAAGCGGCCCTTGGGGCCAACGAACCATCTTCCACGCCTCATCACAAGTGTTACAGTCAACCTTATACCTCGCTATCAACTTCACTCCATTTTCCACTCATCCCTCCACTCTGCCATGTTCTCAACTACTCCACTCTAACACCTATAAAGCTTCCAGGACCTCCCACAAATTACCCCATCACTAGGGATGCAAACCTACAGATACATATACGGATATATGTATTACCGTATCCTTATCCGTTTTTAAATACAAATACGGATGTGAATACGTATATTGACGGATATTAAAATTATCATATCATATCTTTAAAAAATGGATACGGATGTAGAACATATATTGATCACATACGAGTAATGTTCGAAATACTTTATATAATCGACTTAAGTATATACGAATTGGATGAAAAACACATGATAGAATTTTACTAAATGTGTTTGTGTCATAAAAATTATACAAATATAGTAAAAGAAGATATAGAATTACGTTATATATGATTAAAAATAAATCTATGACTATATTTATATACGAAAACGGATATACTGATACGGATGTTTGCGGATATCAAAATGATATCCATATCTGTATCCATTTTAAAATGGACACGGATACATATGTCATAATATGTATAAAACTGATACAATGACTGATCGGATACGGATATATCCATAACCGTTTGCATCCCTACCCACCAAAATGAAATTCCGAGCCACCTTCCTTCTGAGCTCTATTTTTCGGTAACGACGGACTTTTCCGCGCAACTCTATGACCAAGACAATGCTCGTATAGAACCCATGCGCATCGGAACCTGTTTGAGCAATAAGTCGCTCGGAACAACCTCTACCATCGTTGGGCATTGAGGCTATCACCTAGAGCACATTGAAGCTCTAACACCAAACACGTCCCTCATTATTTTGTCCTTCTTCCGTATTCAATTTTATTGCTTCTCTCTCTCTCTCATTACTCTCCATTAAGTTCACTTCTCTCTGAGCCCCTTGTAACGATTTAATGGTTGAAGCCTCATTGAAAGAGGAGATGTGAGACCTGAACTCGTAGCTAGCATATAGTCAAAGGGCGATTCTTTGGTTCCTATCTACCCTTGGTGTTTAAGGGAGATAAATTGAATTACGAGGACTTTCGTAGGAATAGAAATCGAAAATGCAGGATTTGACTGTCTCTGACCACCCACTTAATCAAACAAAAGACTCAAACTCCATGTATGAGCAACTCTTGCATCTCTTGGATAGGTAAGCTTCCACTCCAAGTCTCAGTAATCAAGGTTCCAACCCCACCCTCCCCTTTAACTAGTGAAAAAAAGTTCACTTCTCTCTCTATCCCTCGCCTCAATTTTTGAAAGGGATTTTTACCTGGTAGATCTTATAAACTTTTTAAATTACCTCTACAGGCTTTTGCACAACGTAATTGCCCCATCGACTTTAAAAATTACCCCAAGAACCCCCACGGGCTTCAAACAGATTATCCGGAGGGTTCATGGGGTAAGAGTTGAAAAGTTTACGAGGTCGAAGGAGGAATTATGTTGTTTCAAAGGTCGTAGAGGTAATTGACAAAGTTTATACGTCCGCCGGTAAAAATCCCTTTTTGAAAATTGTCAAATTTTATGCCGTTCAGGATTCACCTCACCCTTATTCCACTTGACCCCTCTGATCATTGAGAAAGCATTAGCATTAACTCCTTTTCTATTCACATCTTCCGTCGAGGAACCTCAAGTTTTATCGCATAACTTTGACACACTCACCAGAGGCCGGTGTCTTATACGCTAAGCATTTTCTTCATGGGTCGAGAGGCACAATTATTAATTGCCCAAAAAGGTAGAGGTATAACTATCATTGCAAAAAATGAAGGAGTATAATTGATAGTGCAGAATCTAAGAGGAATACAACAGTAAAAATCCATATTATTTTTATACTGAGAACGAAAATATAAAATTATATATCCTTATCAATTTAATAATCCATCTAGTGTCAAAAATATAGTATTGTGCGATATATACTCTCTTGAATTAACTTTTGAGTCCGTTGTTACTTAAGCTATAACGAATCAATTATAAGACTATATCTTAAGAATTGAAACTTGTGTTAGCATATCTTTCAAAGTAACTAGAAATTAAGCCTTGTCACTAGGACGAACCATGCACGCCCAGCCTTCTCATGGGCTAGGTTTGACCTAAGAAATGACTTATGGTCGAATCCAACCCAACCCAGCTCATTAAATGGACAGAGAACAGAAATATACGTAGCCATACTCCTACTCTTTTGTATTATTAATGTTACATTGTATTTAATTAATTTGCATTTGAAGCAACATATACAATAATTGCATTAGTTTTAAATTATTTAAATTGTGCTAAAAAATCATTGATATCTATAAAATAATAAAAAAAACACTAATAAAAATTAAGGTTGGCTAAGTATTCGGTGGGGTCGGGTCGAGCTTGAGCCTTAGGGCATGTTTGGTAACTGTGTTGGGTTGGACTGTGGTATCCTCCTGTGAATAGTAGTTGTTTGGATGGTTGGGAGGGTTGGAATGATAAATGTGGTGTGATATATTAATTTTTTAATGATTATAATATATTTTTAATATTTTTTATTTGAATGTGATTAACAAATATTATAATAAAGACATTTTATGATCCATACAACTAATTTCAACACAGGAATGCATGGATAGAGAAGGATATATGTCAGATTACCCTAAGGCAAGATGACAACCAAACATTCCCCTTAAAGTAAGAATGGAGGGACGTTTCCGGGCATTGGGTTATTTTGAAACCATTGTCCTTTCCACCTAGTTCATGGTCCTTCAACGTACAGTTTGGCCGACTCTAACAAGGGATTTTTACATCCATAACCCTGAGTAATCCTGCAATTACAATCATAACCCTGCATAATA